>JAOUZG010017157.1:1374634-1395046 GCA_026289955.1 Argiope argentata | reverse complement strand
TGTAGATTGGTGGTAATTTAATTGTCAATTTGCAGATAAGAAAACTCTATGCAGCCAAGAGTCCTTTATTTTGAAAAAATAGAAGTATTTCTTAATAGAATTGTGAATACTGATTAATTTGAATGATATTTTTTTTCTCTCCTAAGCTCTTATTCAGAAAAAGTAAAATAAACCTTCTTTAAAATAAATATTTTTATAAATACAATACATTATTTCAAACATTTCATATTTAAAATAAAAATAATCTGCTATGCATATTTTAATACATCATGTCTGAACATACTTTCGTGAACGGCCAAGCGCCACATGGCCGTGCAAGTTAAATTATGTTTTTATTCATTTTAATTGTTTCATAGAATTAGTAACTTTAGTGCTTCAAACTATCCGAAAAACCTTGTATCGCATTATTAAAAAAAATATCACATTTCCTATTTATTTCATTTTATACAATTACGTGCTCAAACGTTCTAGGTTTTATTTGCTGTAGCCATTAACTTGTTTTTTTTTAAATCAGAGCTTTTGTAAATTCATTGGAAACTCGTTATTAAAAGCTGATTTTTTTTGAGATGCTCGTGCAGATAATAAAATTGTAATTTTTTGCCTGCTGATTAAAATTTTTGTTTTTCGCCAACGGAATTTTGTTCACGACAAAATACTCATCACCAAAACAACATGTTCTGATATATTAAAAAAAAACATCATGCAGCGCTTACAACGGAAAATTTCACTTTCCATAGGGTTTTTTTAAATCTATTGCGGATTTTTTTCTCCCTATCTGTCTTCGTTACATATGCATTGATATTCTTGAAGCAAACAAAATTAAACGTACGAGAGCTCAGGAGGCTACGTTCATATTCCCTATGGCAGAATGGATTCCAATACAAGTAACTTAGTTACGAGCAGTCAAGCGAATGAAGCGAATCAATCAAGTAATTCGCAATTAGCGCGGAAAATGATTCCCGTTTTTTAGGTTTTCAAGCGATTCATTGAACTACTTAAAAATGAAATCTTTATTTTTTGAAATTGATTGGAATAATATCAAACTATCTATTCAAACAAAATTAATTAAAATATACTCGGAGCATTCAGTAATTTTTAGAACAATTAAAAAAAATTCTTACATCAGTGTTAGTTGAAAGGTTATACGCATTTATTACTGCTTAATAGACCGTCTTTATTCTTAAAATGCTTTTATTCCATCTTTATTTTTAAAATGACTTTTTTTAAATGAAATTTGAATAGCTGTGAATTATAAATTATTTTGCAGCTCATCAAAAAAAATTATCCAAACATTTCTTCGTTTATTTTTTTAAAATTTTTAAATGACTATTGATAAAATAAAAGAACGAAAAAATTATAATATCTTTACATTTCTAGCAACTGTTTTAACATTTTTTCATCTACAATCTATATTAATAAAAATGCAACTCGAAATGCGTTGCTAAGCGCAAAACTGGAGAACGGCTTGACCGATTCGGCTAATTTTTATTTTAATATTTTCGTTAAGACACGAGGATGGTTCTTATGGTGTGAAAAAATTAAAAAACTGCGTGGAAAATAGTTCAAACGACACTTTTCTTACTTTCCCGCCAAAAATCTTCATTTCCTTCCCCCACACCAACTGAGTTAGATAGCGGGAAGTAATAAATTATCATTTGTTTAAAAAGAAATACGGGAAGTCAGTTGGTTTTTATTTATAGACTAGCTGCCCCGACAGACTTCGTACTGTCTCAAGTTATTGGGCTTTCGTAGCCTGATTACGTACGTACGTGTTTCACAGCACTTAGAAAATAAAAAGAATCGTTGATTCCATAAATCCTTTCAAGAATAAAATAAACACATTAAGAGCTCTTAATGCCGCATTAATGTATAAAAAAGAATTTTTATCCCTAAGAACAACAACAATAAAATAATTTTTTTATCAGAACACAATCAATATAAACATGAAAAAATGAAACATCAAAGAAAAATGAACAAAATGATAAGTTTTATCAGCTTTCATAAATGCAATGGCAACACATTAAAAGTTTATTTTTTTTTTAAAAAAATTAATTTTCGCCTACGGATTTATATTGACGTCAAAACCCTCCTCCCAAAAACAAATCATGTTCTGACATGATAAAAATTAAAATAAGTCTTGTTACCTTAAAAGTTGGCATGAAATTGTCACGAAATATATTTGTTGCCCCAAAAGTAAGTCATTTGGAAACAGTTATTATATTTTTGTATGTTTGTAAGGAAGTGTATGGAATTCGTACCAATTCCTGAAACCAATGAGTACAATGGCTCTGGTGGCCGAACCAATGGCACTAATTTCCCTTTGCCATTTGCGCAACACAATCCATTTGCTTCATTCTTGTATTTCAATGCCTTACAATGTGAGCAAACTAAGTTCATAGATCCAATAGTAACGCATTGGTAGGAACTGGAGTCAATTGAAACATCGCAGCTGAATGCCGCTCGTGAAATATTGAAAGTAACTTGAACACGACTCACTGCACGTGATTCTAATATTATAATCTTTTCAATTTCATTTCGTTCTTCAAGTTGCTGTGCAGTCCAAGTAGATTGAAAATTAGCTTGGTTTGTAGCATTTCTAGTTCTACGGCCCAAATTGCTACGCTCGCGTCTTATGGGTGGCATGGGTCTAAATGTAAACACACTAAACAAATAAAGTTACACTAACAACAGTTACGCAACGCTAACAACAGTAGGTTTTCAAGACATGCGAAAATTTAAAAACAGCTTGGAGAATGCCGCGCTCAGAGGAAATAATAGTGACACACACACCCTTTTCTTTTTTTTCTCTTCCTTTTTTTCTACAAGTCCTTTTTTTTCTTTCTATATTTTTTTCTTTATAACTTTTCTTCCTACAAACCCTTTTTTCCTTTTCTTTTTTTCTTCTCTGCCTAAACTTTATTTTGAGCAGGAATAGATAAAATATCCATACAGACTAAACACCAAAAAAAATTAATAAAAAAGAATCGTTTAATATATAAATCCTTTTAAAAATAACATTAACACATTAAGAAATCTTAATGTCGCATTTATAAAAAAAAAGAATTTTTATTTTTAAGAACAACAAAAAAAACTTTATATCAGAACACAATCAATAGCAATATTAAAAAATCCCCTCCTTTTTTTTCTATCCTTTTTTTCTTCACTACTTTTCTTTCCACAAACCCTTTTTGTCCTCTGTTGATCTTTTTTTCTTTATTTATTACTTTATTATGACTTTATTTTGAGCAGGCATAGATTAAATATTCATACCGACTAATAATGAAAGCAACTATTTTCTTTCTTTTTTAAACATCCCGTTATCTATGATTGAAAACCAACTGACTTCTCGTATTTCTTTCTAAACAAATCATAATTTATTACTTCCTGCTATCTCACTCAGTTGGTGTGGGGGAAGGAAATGAAGGTTTTTGGCGGGAAAGTGAGAAAAGTGTCGTTTTAACTATTTTCCTCGCAGTTTTTTAATTTTTTCACACCATAAGAACCATCCTCGTGTCTTAACGAAAATATTAAAAAAAATTAGCCGAATCGGTCGAGCCGTTCTCTAGTTTTGCGCTTAGCAACGCATTTCGAGCTGCATTTTTATTATAATAGATAACGGGATGTTTAAAAAAGAAAGAAAATTCTTGCTTTTATTATTAGTCTGTATGGATATTTAATCTATGTCTGCTCAAAATAAAGTCATAATAAAGTAATAAATAAAGAAAAAAAAGAATAACAGAGTGCAAAAAGAGTTTGTAGAAAAAAAGTAGTAAAGAAAAAACGAATAGAAAAATAAAGAAGAAGGGTGTGTGTCACCATTATTTCCTCTGTGCGCGGCATTTTCCAACCTGCTTTTTAAAATTTCGCATCTCTTGAAAATCAATTGTGTCTTTATTCGTTTAGTGTGTTTACATTTATGAAAATTTGAATCTCCTTATTCTATAAAAACGTAGAATTTTAGACCTTTTCCTCCACCATTTAAGTAAAATATCAATTCCGGGACAATCATTGCTTAGATAGAAAGAGAAAGATGAGTAGTACAATGAACAGAACATCTGAAGAAAATTATACTAAATAATACTATAAATGAATTATTTGATTATCAAAATTTGTTTGGTTTAAAAATATTTTGGTGAAAAACCTGTTATGAGACACAACTACATAAAATATTATATGAAAATTTTAGCGAGCATGAATACTGGCGAACCGACTGGTCGCCAAAGGCGGCTAGTTATTACTAAAAATACTACTAAAAAATTTTGGAAAAAAATCAACTAAGAAAACAATTTCATATGCCAAGAAGAAAGAATCCATTGCCAATGAAGGTGCTCTTTTCTTTTTCACTTTCGAAATCGGCTTTGATTGATCTCTTTTCGACTTTCTGTTTGATACAATTGTAGCTGTAGCAGCGTCGTGGTTCGCTGTTACGAAGTGAAATGCTGTGGATGCTCCGTAAGTCCCAGATTCACCCACCATTCCACGTTCGCGTTTATGAAACCATATATCAGCCAACTATCAATAGTCACAGAACGCCTTTTTAACATAATGCATCATGTTCAACACCTCTAATGAAACTAATTCAGTTTATGAGCAACACAAATATAACAACTTGAATTAAATTAAAAAATTTGAATTTTCAGACATTTCATTAAATATCCTAACCATTCGTTTTATAGTTTCTATTAGAAAACAGCCTAGACATGAAAACACTACTCGTCACACTACTGCTGAATTTTTACATTTTTTCGATCGAAGTGAACCCATCTCCACACTAACAGTCCACTATTTACCAATATCCAATTATTATGACAACCTGCTTCGAACATGAAAAACATCATTAACAATTAGAATGGCAGACGACATGGAACTGAGGGAGCAACGCCATTTGCCGGAACAAGCAATCGGACCGGCGTCCTCTGACAATGGCCGACCGGAATTTCGGATATTGATCCCACCGTTTTATTCCACCAGATCACGCTCGCAAAAAATATCGGAGCCAACCCACGCTTGGTATCAGTCGCCACTTTCGAATGCCTGAATGGAGCAACAGGATACGATTTTACGCTCACAAATTTTATTCTTCACCCAAATGTAGGCAGAGGGGCTCCTTGGAGATCAGAATCGCGACGCTTTTATATGCAGCAAGTGTGGGAGTAACACCCACAACTGGAGAGAACCCAAGGACTCAACAAAGACCCACGTACCATCGTAAACAAAGAACTTCTGCAGGGAATTGGTTGTAAAATAACTTAATTTTTGAAACGTGGGATAGCGATGAATCAAATTGGATTATTATGTTATTTAAAAATAACTTTTCGAAGCGTGATTGGAATGGTTAAAATTAAATGTTCAATATTCTAAAGATGCAAGGGGCTGTTTACAAAACATTCATCACATTTCATGGCTTGACATCATTTCAGTTTTATACGCGATACAATTTAAAAGGTTGCTATATTATCTATAAATTAAGAACTGCATAATAAAAAAATCCTTCAAGCTGCATAATATGCATGGCAGATTGTTGAATTTAGAGAAAATACAAAAATATGAATCAAGTTTAAAGTATTATTTGTAATACGACGCTTAATTCTCCTTTGTTACAATTACTATTTTACTAAGGTAATAATTTCGAATATATGACAAAGAAACAAATCAAATTTGATACTAAAATTTAGTAAAAATATCTTTATGTCATAAAGAAAATTTTCATCGACTAAAGATTTTAAAAATCAACCATTCTTTATACTTTCAAGGGTCTACTTTTAGGAGATACGATTTTATTATTTTTATAAAGTAATTGAATTTCTAACAATAAATTTTATTAAATAAAATTGATAAATATTACGGCTTTTTGTCCTGCTTTTATTCACGTGAATATATGAAGAATCTCTTTAATGCAGTTATAAATTGGCAATTACACAACTAATAGCTGAATTACTTTTCTTTTAAATACGCCAAATTGGAAAGGACCACTAAAGGCATCATAAATTTGTTTAAACAAATTCAAAATAAAGATTAAAATGAAATCTGCTATGCATATTTCAATGTATCATGTCAGAACATCATTTCTTGAATGGCCAAGCACCATGTGCTCGTGCAAGTTAAGTTATATTTTTATTCTTTTTAATTGCTTCATAGAATTTGTAACTTTAGTATTGCAAACAATAAAAAAACCTGTCTTGCATTTATTGTTTGAAAAAAATATCACATTATTTGCTGTAGTCATTAACTTACTTTTTTAAATCAGAGTTTTTGTAAATGCAATGGCAGCACGTTATTAAAAGCTGGGGGGGGGGGGGTTCGATGCTCCTGCAGATAGTAAATTTTCAATTTTTCGCCAACGGAATTTTGTTGACGACAAAATACTCATCCCCAAAACATCATGTTCTGACATATTAAAAATATCATAAAAAAGCAACTTTTTTGAAATATGATCAAATTTCTGTAAATTTGATCATATTTCAAATTTACAGAAATATGATCAAAAGAAACGTTGTAGTATGTGGCATCAATGATGAAATGATATATTCAGTTGTAACAGGAGAAGTAGCAAAACTCAATTTTTTAAATATTTTTATTGCAAAATAAATACACAATTTATTGTGTAATTGTACTTTTTTCGATCACTTTAAAATATTTTTTATACATGAAAGAGGAAAATGCTTCTCTCTAATCATGTTCACGAAAAATTGAAATGTTTTCTCCATTGTTACGTTTTCTATAATGAAATTTTGAAATTTATAATGCTTATAATACTTTCTCTGTTTACGCATTTGAAAAAGTCCTTTTATATAGTTTGACTAATAATTAAGGGGGAACTTGAGAAAGATTTCTTACAGTTTCAGTGCAGCAAATGTAAAGGGGTTCTCCTCTAATGGGGTCCAAGCAATTCATTTCGGAACCATAGAAAAAGCATAATTTACCAGTTCAAGGAATGATTTGAAGTCGCGATAACTAACCTAAGGCTTATGGATCGGTCTCTTCATATGTACGTCAGGGCCCCTTTTCCAAAAATTAAAGAAAACAACTCATTAATCAAATTCATTTGAAAACGTTTATATGAAGAAAGGAGACTTGTCAGTCGAGTTATTAGTTGACGATATTTTAAAATTGATTTCCAGATTAACATCATCTGGCATAGATATACCGGGTCCTGTTCTATATATTTGCCAAACTAGCACTCAAACACTAGTTAAAATTTTCGACCACTTGAAGTTTATCTCTGTGAACATGATATCTTAACTTATTAGTTTATAGTTCTATAGTTCTTCATTCAATATTTTCTTGAACCGTTCTTTTGCACTTAAAGGTGATTCATTTTTAAAATTCCCGAATAGGTTCTTAATAGGTTATTAATCTCTATTTTACTTTTTACAAAAATATCTGTAAGAGCTTTATTCTCATTTAGAATAAATACCTGAATTAGAAATTGTTAAAATATAAAACATTATATTTTTATTTTTCTCTCGTACTCTAATATTATATTCTACTTCAGTAATTTTTAAAAAAATGCGAATTTATTCTTAAATGAAAAAAAGCTTTAATATTTCTATAAAGGAAATTTATATAGACGATGACACATGTATAATAATGGCTGAAAGATTTCTTTGAATGTTTTAATGGAATTTCTGCTGACCTTGCGGGGTTTGTTTGTTTGTTTTCAATTATCTAATAAATAATTTTTTGGATATCTTAAAATAATATGACGTTGTGAAATCCATTAAACTTTCCGATCATTTAAGTAATTCAAAAGGCAACAAAACAAACCAACTGAATTCAGCATCTTTCGTGGTTGAAGCCATTTGTTACAGTTCGCCTACGGAATTTCTGCAACTCCATGACTAATTGAATAAATTTCTTAGAGAGGACTACGATAGATTTGCCTTCCTCTTCCTACTTTTACCTTCCTCAAAAAGATTTTTTCTAACATTTGCAAACTATCAGAAGAATCAACTTTATTAATCTATTTTCATATAATTAACACAATCATTATTTTTGTTTCAGGAAATGCCTCATTCTTTTTCTTCTCTTCTTTATTTTTTTCCATTCTATTATTTTTTTTAATTTTAATTCTTCTCTTCTTAATTTTTCCCCTTCTATTATTTTTTTTAATTTTAATTCTTCTCTTCTTACTTTTTTATTTCTTCTCTTTTCATTTTTTTATTTCTTCTCTTTTTTTAACGAATCAGTGATTCGTTATGAAACTATTCACGATATAGTAAGAGATTATCAACTGCAGTCAAATAAACAAGAGCAAAAAACTCCAACCAATATTCATTTTCGAGAAACATAATGCGCTTGGTCTAAAATTAACACGGAATTTATGAATTTCGAGGTCCAGTGGATGTTCAGAAAAACCTTAGATCAGATTCTTAAGAGGACGTGTCGCAGCATCAAAACGTGTTATCATTTCAACAATGAATGAGCAATCGATGTTAAGAATTTTTTTAAAAAAACTGTAAAAATTTTAACTATTCAAAGCAATATGAATCGCTCAAATATTAATTTGCTTTTAATTTCTTTTCAATAGAAATTTCTAAAAAATAAAAGTGGTAAAAGATGCCAAAAGTGGAAGTCGCTAAGAAATTACACACAAAAAAATATGTCATATTTGAAGAAGGAATGCTTTCTTTAGTGAATAAGAAAGTTCTCAAAGGAATAATTGTGAATCAGATGCATTTTTCATGTTCACCACATTAAACATAAAAAAATAATCATTTAACACTCAAATGTAAAAACCAACATTCCAGTTTTTTAGCACTAATCGATGATTATTACGCTTAGAATATTGCAACAATGATTTCTACAGCTGTACCCGCGATGCAGCATCCGCTACATTAGTCCATCCGCCTATCTATTCAAATACAACAAACCTGTCATGTATAGGGAAAAACTTTGTCTTAAAGAATAATTTTATTCAATTCGGGAAAGTATTGATAAATCATGCGATCATTGCCATTTTCGATCAGAATTTTTATCCAAGTTTTTCGATGTCTCATTTTTTTTCTCATTCTGGTATCGTATTTTACTTTTGATTGAGCGTCAATACTTTCGACATGCTTTGCGAAATTCGCGGACAATTTATTAAAACAAATGTGAATAGCGTGAATCATATTGTAGAGACAAAACCCTCCTGGGCGAAAACGGGTGAAGTAAACTGTTAGTTGCCTTTCTTATATATTCAAGCGCTGATATTTTGATATTCTAGATTCCGTTTCACGAATTTGAAACCAGCACTTGGAGACAATGGCACTCCACATACGCAGTAAGCTGAGAACATTTCCGGAATTATTTGTTAGATTTTAAAACAGAAAAAGCGTGAACAATATTTTTGCTGTCTAATTTATAAGAAAAAGATTCTTTACCGTTTAAAAATACTTTTTATCTCAATTTAACAACAATTCGATTATAGTCACATTTAATCTAGATAAATGCAGCTGGACTATTTAATATAATTGGTTAAATTCTGTCGCTTTAAGACTCATTAATGATTCAATTTTGAGGTTATGATATTATAAAGAAAAAAATAATAAATAATTTAATGAAAAGAGAAACAGGAATGATGCATATCTGTAGCAACAGAAGAGTATAAAATATAGCCTAGTTTCATAAAGAAGTTAAATATTTCATTTTTCTTCATTAGTAATAAAAATAAAACGGAAACATGACGTGGAGAACACTCCGAATCTAGCACCTCTTTCCAGCCATTCAATGTTCCGACCGCACTCGTTTGTGCAACAAAATTACATCAACACTAAAATTGCCCCTCACTGTACCACATTTATGAAAACGTATAATTTGCCATCTGCCTTTTTCAATAATTTCATGCATTTATTTGCCCAAGTTAAAGAACTTATACTTCGAAACCAGAAGTTATTACTATAAATATTTCAAAACCCAGCATTAGAATCATGTTATATGAAACTGAATTCGAAATCCGCGTTGAACTCCATCATTTTCTGACTATTCCCTATTTAAAATGACCTAAAATCAGAATAGAATAACAAACACATAATACTCATTTTATCGGATTAAAGATGCCACTTAACGTGCATTTGAACTATATATAATGCCACATATACCATTGCCGATGCTATATGCAGCTTAAAAATAACAAAGATTTAGAGTAGCGGTAAACAGTTTAAACACAATGCTATTTGAATAGACATCTGCATAATAACCGGGGAAGGTTTTTTTTCCTCTCTCAAAGGCTCCTTTTTCGACCTCTGTCTCGAACCGAGAACGTGAACAGCAGCTGAAGAATCCGTACAAGCTGCAGGACCCGAATTCAAACGGACTGATCGGATTTTATGTACGAATATCAAATGAAAAATATAAGGTTTCGCGTAAGGATGGAGTGACAGGCTCGTGCGTCGGTTCCAGACGGAATCGAAAATGTCACTAAGTTGATGACAAATCCATTTTTTTACGTGCCTCGGAGAAAACCGAGCCGTTAAGCACGTAGCATACGCTCTGCATTATGTCCTCACGTCCATAAAAAAACAATTACAATTTTTCGTTTTAGAAGTTATTTTAAAAGAAACGTTTTTACAAAAAAATCATACAATTACATCATATTTCAAATACTATTGTTGTTGTTGTGTGTGTGTGTGTGTGTGTGTGTGTGTGTGTGTGTGTGTGTGTGTGTGTGTGTGTGTGTGTGTGTGTGTGTGTGTGTGTGTGTGTGTGTGTGTGTGTGTGTGTGTGTGTGTGTGTGTGTGTGTGTGTGTGTTTGATCCTCGAGAGATTTAAGAAACCTGAGTTTATGCCTTCAGTCCTCAGAAGTATTATACTTCGTATTTTATAAATAAAATACAAATTACTATTATTCTATGCATGAAAAATTTCTTATAAGTGAGTAGATTTGCTTAAAGCATTACTTCGCAAGCAAGAACTTATATAATTTGGTCTGCAGTCAAACCCAAATACATTGAAATCCTATTGAAAAACATTCCGAAATATTAATTTATCTATTCAGACTTATTGAGTGTTTTTGAGTCCTTAACATCTACCCATAGTTTCAGTAACGCATTAACTTAAAAAAAATTCTTAATCGCAAGATATTCTTACAAGCAAGGGCTAGTCACTCTTATTCTGAATGGTTCCTTCGCATGCATTCCTATCAATGAATTGGCTGACGAGACAGCAAAATCAGCTACCAATATTTTAAATGACCTTGTTCCTTTTAACGACACAAAGAGATATATAAAAAGCAATCTAAATTTGAAATGGCAATCAGAATGGGACAGTAAAGGGGAAAACAAGCTCCATTCTATCAAATATTACATAGGATTTTGGTCATTGTTTTCTTATTAGAAAACTCGATGCAGTTATTACTCGTTTAAGAATTGACTATACTAGATTTACACATAAGAAGTTGTTGAGGGAGACCACCCCTCTAAGTACAATATGTCAATGCTTTTTGACAGTTGGACACATTCTTATAGAGTGCCCACGTTTTAATTCTCAACGAATTATATGTTTCAATTCTCCTCACTTTGCTTTAAAAGACATCCCTCATAAAGGGTCTCATATTCCATTTTTTACCTTTTTAAAATGATTGATTGTTTTTAACTTATATAAGTACTTTTCATTCTCTTTTAACACTTCTAATCTATACAAACGTCTATGTATTTATTTTTGATGTATAATAGAATGTTTGTGATATTGAGTATAGGTTTTGATTAACCTTTTAAAATGTGACCATGCGTCATTTAATGAACCTTGTGTCTCCATATACCATATGGTTGGCGCTGCATAATCAGAAATGGTTTTAGCGCTAGTAAACTCCATCCAACTCAAACGCTATAAGTATCGTTGTTTCTAGATAATTTGTCAAAATAATACGTCCACCGAAATTCAATTAATGATACGATTTCTATCGATTATTCAATTTGAAACTAAACAACGAACCATCTCCAAGAACTACCTGCAGAATATATCGATAACTATTTTGAAATGATCAACACATCTACATCATTTGGCATTTATAGAGTGCCCTTGAATTCGTCTTGCGGTATTCGCACGTTTCCATCATTAATGTAAAAATCCCCTGTTGTTATGAATGGACGGCACCCTAGTGAACGAAAAGGAGCCCCACCCCAAACAATTCCTTCAACAAACGATCCTCATGTCGGGTGTGGCCTGAGATATTTTTAGGTCACGAGCTTATCTCTCTAAATACTTTATCGACTGCAAACCTTAGAGAATGCGAACTCGGAACCATTCGATCTGCAGTTTGAGAAGGAGCAGCGGATGAGGCAAATACCCTCCCCTTGTTTCCAAAACCTCCAATGCTTGGAAATAATAATGAAGCAACTCAATTCGAGCGCAACGAAATGATTGATTATCCAATGAAAAAATCTGGTTAGATTTCAATAAACTTTCCATAAAGTTCTAATTACATAAGCATTTTACAATTTAAAAATGTGTTTGTGGGTTTCTGTTTCAAAAAAAATAAGAGTTTTAAAATCGCTGTTTAAAATGCTGCTCTAAATTTAAATAAAGAGAATTTAGTCTTATTGGCTTAAATAAATAAGAATCTAATTATTTAACTTTGCAATCATTGACTTAAAATGTTTTTTCGCTTTCCGAACATTTAATTAAATTCTTAAGCTCAAGATTCTATAAAAACAAACATCTATATAATTGAGATGATTTCTCTTTACTTTTTCATTTAATTATTGAAACATCTATTTAAATAAATTTGAACGTATATCTTCGCTTTGGACTTACCTATTGATAAGTTGACAAAACTTGCACTATAATTATTCAATGAATACGAAACACCAATTTGTGTGTGTATGTGTGTGCGCGTGCGTGCGTAACGCTAAATCAGGCAGAATTCACGAGCAGATATTTCATAAAATCTCACACGTTTTGCAGTTTACTTTTGTCTCAGAAGCAAGCTCCCAGTTTTTTTATATGTATAAAAGTATAGCAAACCACTCACATTTTTCTATTATTATTGATAACATATAATTTAAAATATGATAAAAATAAACTGGCATATGCTTGATGATATGAAGATATGTATTCCTCAAAGTATATTGATATAAATAATTATTCTCATTAATACTCGCCACTCAGCTACTAATTTTGACGAAATACACATTATTAATACATACGGCAAAAGCAAATTCAAATGTGAATTTCAGACATCTCTAAATTATATGTTTTTACACATATTTCTTGTTAGATTTAGATTTAATTTAATTAGATTTTAAAAATAATTAGGATTTAATATTTAATATAAAATTAATGTTAGCAGTTTATGCAATTTTTTTTAAAAATTATTTTTAGTTAAGAAAGTGTTTATAATTTCTTATTATTATCAGAAATATGTAACGAGCGAGAGCAGAGAACTGAGACCAAGTTATAATATAAAGAGAATCAAAATCCGATTCTTGGAGGTTGGTGAACTGAGAACACGTAACTCCAAGGCAGTTGGGATAGTGTAAGTAAACACCCAAATTAATAGGTGGAGTGCAGCAACCACCAGTGCAACAGTCCATATTATCAGGTCACTAACCACGCGCACATAAGAAAAAGGAGATTTTTGCCATTCAAGCACATTTTTTACTACAGAAGGAGGAAAAAGCAACAGAATCCAAAAATCAATGAATCCAACGATCAGAAAAGCCTGGAAGTCAAGCAACAAGTTCATAATGACACGCTAATTTTGCGTAAATAAATTGCTTATGATCAATATACGATCATGGGGGATAACTGCTAAGAGTGGATGATAATAGCAATGATTAAAACCATAAATTTGAAGGTAAGCAAAAGGGGAAACTAGACTGTATGGAATTCAATAAAATGAGTGGTGCGAATGAAAATTTTGGAATCCATAATGCTGGTATTCAATACAGTTATTCAAATATATGTCTTCCTGACATAATTTAGATAATTTTATGCATGGCCGTATTCTGGCAAGATTGTAAAAGGGCGAAAAATAGCAGATGTTGCAGTTGGGAGTTCCACGTCAGCCACAACATTGTTTCGAGGCTCTGGAAATCAACTCTATTGCCCAGGTACCGTACCGTCCATTTACAATAGTGTCTTCAGCAACGAAATTATAATGAAGAGCATACTAGCATACTTTTCTCAGATGAAAGTAGATTCATCAGAGAAATTCTCGAAAACAACAGATCTCCCACGAGATATGCACTGCATAAAGTTCAGCAAATATACAGCAGAAAACAGTATTCTTCATGCAGCGTCATGATACAGGTTTGCATCATGCCCAATGGTCGTACCTCCTTCTCTGTGCTTTTAACTCCAACTGTGATTAACAAACGATGCATGAATGATAATTTGCTTCCTCGTGTTCACAGGCTCCATGCTACTGATAAATTTGTTGTCACAGACTAAAACGCAACAAGTTCATCGAAAAATCACTGTCCAGGAAAGTGTAGAGAGTGATAATATTCAACGCCTCGATTAATCAGCGTGTTCTCTACGTCTTAATCGCATTGAAAGTATTCGGGACGCTTTGAGAAGGAGTTTTGCTTGTCGACAATGCTTTCCAATAAACAAGTACACCCTCCTCACCGGTGTATTGACAGAGGAATGTATAAAGCATGCCTTGGCATGTATAATTTTATATTGCTCTCCACCATGACCATAACCTGTATTGACTTACAGATGGTAATTGTATTTTTTTCACTATTATGTCATTAGCTCAAGATGAACATTTTAAGCTAATTACGTAAACACTTGAACACTTTCAAACCCTGCAGCATTTCAGAGCACAATAGATTATCGTAGTTGTAATGTCCTAGCATTCTAGAAATATTTTATTTCACTTTGCATCCAGCCCTGCTTGTTTTTTACGTTCTATAAAGTTATTTGAAATCCGTTCTTAGCTATTATGCTGCAGGGTTATTAAGATAAAATAATAAGATAAAATCTTTCCTTCTTTCATTCATTAAATGTAAATATCAAAGGCTAAATTTCGACTTTTTAACTCTTTACATTTTTTAAAACTGTATTTTCGGAAAAAATATCTTTCAAACAGAAAGATTCATTCAAATCTCGAGTAGACACTTACAGAAGATCAAACTATTTTTTCCATACTTTGTTCAAGAAAGAAAATTTAATGTACAAATAATTTTTATGCTTCATATGCCGGGAACCAAAAATTGTGACTTTTCAATAAATCCAGTTGTCACGATTTAGAAATGTCATCTGTAATGTATGGAATCTAGCATTCTACAGAATGCTTAGACATTGTATATAAGGCTTAAAATTTCACCGGCAATGTATTAAACGATTCACATTTCATTTATTGAGATATGAAATCGCCAAAGTGTGAGAAAGGCATCCTTGTTTCGTTTTGATTTTTAAAAAAAGTAGCTTCGGTTGCCCTACTCGTAATAATGGTGAAATTTTGAAAATGGCATTAAAGGTAAAATAAATTCTAAAATAAATCTAAAAATACAGGCAAAAAATGGAAGATGAATTCGGGAAAAAATCCCTCTGTTTTTTGGGAGATATTGTGCGAGGTCCTTTTCCTGACGTGAGCGAGGAGTGAGGTGATTCGCGCAATAGATTGGCACCTATAATGAGACTGATAAAGGGTGGTTTCTATCGACTTTATCAAAAATGTAATTATATTAATTAAATTTTAAAGCAAGAATATGCCAAATCAAAATCTACTTTATGACCTCAGAACTTGCTTAGAAATTGTAGATATTCCTGACCACGAAATTCCTCTCTGGATAGTTGCAGTTGTTCAGCCCAGTGTAAGCGGCCAAGGAATCGTCAAATGTATGTGCAAGGGAAAGTCTAAAATATGAAATATCTTTCTTGGAAAATGTAATAAAATGTAATTCAAAATGAAATTCAAGCCTATCCTGTAGCAACAAGTAAGTTAATTTTAATTGGTTTTTATATTAACATCTTGTTTTCTTTCATAAGAAAGGTATAGTTTTTTTTTCTATAATTTTAATTTTTCTTTACGTATATTGAATAAATTTTTTGAACGGTACTCGCTTATTTTTTTGAATAACATTTGTAATTTTGAAGAATACCCATCATTTATGTCCTGGTCTTATTAGGACATTATCCAAATAGTATTTATCATTATATAGAAAATGTATAGGTATTATTAACTATGCCCAGGGACAGTTTATAGTAATTCTCACATTTCATACTTTGCATAAAATGCCGGTCGTTTTAAAGCAATGCCTAAGCATTCTATAGAATTCGGGCATTTCATAATTTGCCAGTAACATATATAGCTGCCTTTTAAAGCCTTAAATTTAGCTATAAAAAACTAAATGATATTTAAATTAAGCTATAAAAACTGCTAAATTAAACTATAAGAAATTGCAGTTTCTTTTAGTTACATTGAGAAGTTATTCCCTCACTTCTTTTCCATATATTATCAAAAGTAAAGAAATATAGTATAGTAAGAAATTGTAAAGAAATAAACGGAAAGATATTTTGCAGTTTAAAGATGATTTAAAAGATTATTTTTAAAACGCGATATTTGAGAGCACCTTATTGAAAATGTTAATCAAATTTTTGGAAGACAAATTTATACATTTCTGAACCTTGACCTTGTTTTAAGTCACCTTATTCCCAAATATTCCCAGAAAAAATTTCTAAGAAAAGAATAAATTGCGTAAACTTCTGACGAATTGCGAGGACTGCATCAACAGTGTCAAGTGCATGAAATATTGATTTTGTCTGTTTTATGAATGGATCTCACCGTCAATTACTGTCATGATATAAGAAACGAGAAGGAAATAAATAACAGGCAAATAAATTATAAGATGCTGCTGCAAATCAATAAGGAAGAAAAATGAGAACACCCAACAAAAAATATTGATCGTTTTCGGAACTTGAACATTTCGGGTGTTTTTAGGATGAACAAGCGCGACTCTTATTCAAAATTTTATGATACTTTTATTGTTAATGCAGTTTCGGAAATCTGATAAAACTCCTCTATTCGCTTCGAATATTTTTCAAAAAACTATATTTTTATCGTACTTGATATTTTTTAAACAAAAAAAATATGTGACAATCGACAAAATATTGGATTTTGGGTTTGCATGAGTCTTCATGCTTTATATGAAAAACTATTAACGGTCTGTTTGCTGATCCATTCGAAAATACGATAATTCAAAACAAGATAGACTGCTTATAAAATTTTATCCGTCTATCTATTCTGAGGCTTTATAAACTTTTGGGGGCATCCATTGATGAGAAATGTGTCTAGCCAAGTGAATCGAACACTCAGTCGGAACTAGCAGAATGGTGGATTTTAATTTATTGCTAGAATAGTAAATCTGTAATTAATTTCTAATTGGGGCTCAGAAAATATGTGAAATGCAAATTTAGATGGATGGATTGCTGGATATTGTTTCCATGACCATGCATATTTCTCATCTAATTTCGGAAAAAATGCATCATCTCCAAGATTTTCTGTCGATGTGTGTGTAAAACATTATAACTCTAAAATTAAATTAATTAAACTAAATAACTGAAAAGTGTTATACCAAGTGCACGGTATAGTGAAAATATACAAAAAAGTCCAGAAAAGAAAATACGTCATGTTCTCATACTTTTTTACAATGTATTCCAAATGATAAGATTTGCCAAAAGTTGAATGAAAAATTATAATGAATTGAGAGGCTTTTACGCAAGTCAGTTGTCATATTTTGCTTTTCACTGACTTGCGTTATTCTATGAAACTCATCTAACTGTATTAAATAAAAAATATCCAGTCTAGACAAAGTGAATATTGATTCAGTAAAAATATAATTGCAAATATATTTTTGATAGAATATTTCTTATTATCAATTTCAAATTATCTATTCATACGGCTTAATTCATATGATTAAGTTTAAAAAAAACTATCAAACTTTAAAAAATTATTCATATTTTATAACAATGCTTATTATGCTTCCTTCCACTTTCAACTAATTAAATTCTTAAAGTGGCTTTACTGTAAAAATATAAAATAAATTTAAAGTATTTATTATAATTAAAAGAATTTTAGTTTTTGAGAAGATTAAATATTGCACTTTAAAAATTATCAGCATATTTAATATAGTTTGTTACTTTATATAATGTAAAAAGAAAAAAAAAAGTTGCTCTTTTTTATGCAGAAGTTGGATAACAAAACAATTTTATGATGAGCACTCAGTCAGTTATTAACACTCAAAATGCATATCTACATAAATATTAAATAATAGTTATAATAAGAAAAAACAACCCCAGGAAGAATTCAATACAACTTTATTCAGAAATAGCCGATCAAAATCAATAATAATTTTAGTTAAGTTTATCCTCAAAAACTGCTTGGCTAAAGTAAAATTGATAAATAATACTAAATCAATTATTAGTGACTTTACAGCCAACCTTTTTTTCTGTTTATTTCAAAGAATAATCGAAATTCATAACATTAGAATAATAACGTTTTAGCCAACCGTCTACAAAGCGCAGGAGAAACTAAGTTGCAATCAAATTGGAAAAGAATTTAGTTTCTAAGAAATGGGTCATATAAAAGGAATACAAGAACATTCAGGATATATTCAAAATTACCATTTCATTTTATGGCAATTTGGAAAAACGGATAGTAAATATTTACAGTGTAAAATTTTATCGACCATTGTGCTGTCAATTGTACTGTAAAGAGAATCGAATGATACAGCGTTCTTTTGTGTATCACGAAAGATATATTTTAGACTCGTTTTGAGTTCCCAAGAGTGCGCTACAATCCCCCTACCTTGAAAAAAATGACCTGAAAAGAAAGGTAGGCGCAGGTGCCTGCGTAGCTTCAGGTGGTATCGAATTACTAACTCGGGGTCAGGCTTAGTTGATACGAATCTGGAACTTGATGACTCCTGACCTTCGCCACAAGCATGAGAGAGCCACCCGCGAACAGCTTGCGAATGCGGAGTCGGAAAATCGGTTACATTTCAGAAATAAAGCTCGTACAAACGATACACTTTATTTTATTTGAAGGATTCCTAACAAGTGGGAGTGCTATTCCGAAAACGTCCTTACACACTCTTTAATAAAATTAAATTTGAGTTAGAGATACATTTTTCCCCAACAGAGTGAAATAAAAACTTGACTCACGCGTTATAATTGCAGTCACAAAATCCCATACCAAATTTATAGATATAAATAATTGTTCTTTGAACTACCGCATGCTATGTTCCTAAACATCCAATCTGAAAGAAGCTCAACCCTCTCTCGGATTTGGCTCAAAATTCGATAGATGTCGACAGCATGAATGTTAAATATGTGTACCGATTTTTATCCATCTGGCTCTCTTCAGTTTGTAATTTAACTAATATTCGAACATCCAGACAGACAGATAGACTTCATACGAACATATTGTGCTGAAAATGAAACGGAATACCTTGTATAAGTTAAATAATAAGAATCTATTCTTTTTACCATGCCTTATTTAGAATTCAAGTATTAATTCTTTTGATGTAGTAAAATTTTTTACGAGTCTTTAATATACATTTTTTTTTTCATTTTTGAACAAATCCGTATGCCAGAGCAGTTGAAAAGAAACCATTATTTCTGCAAGATCGTAATTACTCAGCGGCCCGACGCACCGTTTTTTTCTGTTACCTGAAAGCAGCTGCAGGATAGTTTTTTTTTGTCTTGAAATTTAATCTCCTGCTCATGGTTTGCTTTGGAAAAAGGGTTGATGGGAAGAACTGCAGCATACTGACATTAGCATTTCCGGATAAAAATTATAGAGTACCGTTTAACAATCAATTTTTTTTTCACTTTAATATCCAGGTATAGAATCTATATACATACTATAAACCGTTATTAAAGTGTGAAAGGACATACAGAATTTTATTTTGAGTATTTTCTTAAAAAGTGATAGTTCTATTTTTGTGAATAGTTGAATAGGTTCTGATTCTCATTCTATTTTCAAAAACTGTTTCAATTAACACAATTGATGCTCCAATTCATATTTTCTATCTAATTAGAATACTTTCCCATTATATATTTACAAAAAAGGTAATCTAATTAGGTAAGTGTAGGTCATGCATGGTAAGCAAATTTCATCAACGACATTTTAAAAATCGATTATGGAAGACAAATTTCCTTCATGGTTACATCGAAATGTTTTTATTTCCTAGTTTTACAAAAATTGAAATACATGGCTGTGGCCAAATTGACGCGAAAAAGTTTAGAAAATCATTAGCAAATTAGCTGCATCTATTTACGTAGCATTTGAAACAAAAACTAAACAGAAAAAATTGTCCTAAAATGCACGTTCAAAGATTTCTAAATTTATAAAATGAAACATGGTTTTAAAAAAATTGTGCAATGTTTAGTGAAAAAATTAACTTTTTCCAAGAGTCATTTTAATTTCCAATTTTCTTGGAAACAATCCATAAAATTGTTACATAATAAACATTATAT
>JAOUZG010017157.1:1363402-1374234 GCA_026289955.1 Argiope argentata | reverse complement strand
TATTGCGAAGCGTTTTTATTACTATATTAGCTATGATTTCACAACTTGGAATGTCTTTCTTTAATACATATTTTTCCATGTTTTTGAAAATTAGTGTCTATTTATACTAAAAACAAAAAAATTTTTAATTCTTATTCCGTTATTAATTTATATCATTAATATCTTACTTTCAAAAGTAGATGCAATTTAAATTCCTATGCATATGGTTCAAAGAAATATAAAAGCATGGCTTGAAAGGATGTTTTGGAACTTTTTTGGCTTAAAATTATTAGTGATGGAAGAAACGTTATTCAGATGCCGAAAAATGACAAACAAGTTATTAATATGGTGGTGGCATTTCATATCTGATTTGGAGTAACAATTTTGGAAAAAATGTAAAGTATTTTAGGTCCCATCTATCCAAGATTTTCAACTGTTTCAACTATGAAAGCAATACTACCACATTTATTGAAACTAAATTTTCTAAAGTTACATCTAGTCTCTCTTAGGAAGAAATTTGGGATTATTTCGGAACGGTCTTCGTAGTTTGCAGTCATAGTTTAATTAGATAATAACGAAGCCTGAACCATCACGCTTCTTTTTAGATTTTCCATTCTGCTCCACGGAATACCATTCAATCCTCAATGTCAGATTTTACTTAGAGGAGAAACTGGTAGTTAATTAAAATCCTAATGTCCCGAAACCATTGCTGATTTTAAAGGAAAGCAAATCCAAAGTTGTTAAAATGAAATTTCAGCTCGGGAAGGGAGAGGTGTAAAGAAGATATTCAATTTGTCCCAATAGTATGAAGTTTGCACTACACGTACACCGATGCGCGATTATGTGTACATCATTTTTAAATAAAAAAATCTGTAAAAAAATCGGAAGAAAAAAAAACGTTTCAAATGATCTGAGATAAAAGAAATAACAAGCACAACGAAATTTTGAAGGGGAAAAAACAAGAGGTAATTTATACAAAAATTAAACCTGCTAAGTCTCTGAATAATGATATTTAGATAAATTTTGATTTTAAAACTTCAACGGCGTCGATGCTTTAGGTCATAATATTATGCAAAACAGTGCATCCCCCGTAGAGTGAGGGCAAATTTTCGTAGACCTTCGAGTCATCATTCATTACGTTACCAGACGCAAAGTTTCGAGGACCGACAAAAAAATTTTGAACTGAGATTTTGACGAATCAATTCGTTTCAAACAACTTCGTGTCCAAAAAAAACATTGCTCTGAGTGGGAACAGATATTCAAAAAGAAAAGAAAAGGTCATTGAAACATAAGTAGTAAAAAAGGGGGGAAGCAAACTAAAAAAAGTCAGTATGACAAAATGATTCCGATTATTATTAAGAATATAAGAGTCCATTTGTTTGGTTTAATGCTTTCTAAATATGTTAACAGGCATGATAATATTTTATTAGCTTAATTTGTAATTTTAAGAATCCATTAATAGCTGTTTGATTTGAAATTCTTTTTATTTTGAAAACATAAAAATCCTAAAGTTTTCATTTTCAAATTAAAATATGAACAATAAATGTATACAAAAATAAATTTAAAAAGAAATTCCATGCATCTGTACAACTCATATTCTCTAATTATTTTCGATGAACAGAAATCCATAAAAACGTTTACCATAATTCAAGAAGTTTTATTTAGCTGTAAGTACACATAATGGTTCTTCATTTAAAAGAAGTAACCATTCCTTAATTATCTAATTCAAGAAAGAAGCTTTAAATAAGTTTCACAGTCAATCAATAAAGTCCCCCCCCTCGTTCTTCGGAGAGAACACGAAGAAAAGAAAGCACTTCAAAGGACGACGTAGAACTGTCGCATGCCATTCGGTACGGCATTCCAGCCATCCCCACAATCGGGCAGTCTCCATCAGGGGCCGGGACTCATCAAACAGTCACGGTCGTCTGAACCAGGACAAAGGAATGGACAAACATGCAGAATTACGCCAGAACTTGTAACTCGGCCGCATCAGAGACCTGCAGAGTAATTGCGTGGAAGAGAAAGCTGGTCGAAACAAAGTGCTTCCACGGATGGACGGAAACATAATAATGATAAAATTTTGGGCATTCACTCCTGGAAGCAAAATTGAAACTATAATATTGTTTCACATGCATTAAGAGACAAAGCTGTATGCTTTCACTGGAGATCGCATCTCCGAAAATTCTTAAGAATTAAAATAGAAAAGATACTTGATGCCTCTATTAAAGTAACATTTAATGACTAATGCCAAATACGCGCTTTTCCAAGAATGGCTATAACTAAACTAATGCGTTATTTTTTATCAAAGCAAAAATTATCAAATGGTAGTTATTTCTCAAATCTTGCATAGGTTAAAAATTCAAAAATATCACTTAAAAATTACTTTTAAGGGGGAAGGGTCAACTTCTTCATTACCTTGTATTAATGATAAAAAATAAAGAGACACTTCGAAATAAATTTGAATCATTTCAAGACAACGACTATTTTTCTTGTTGAACGTTTATAAAATTTGTCTTGCATATACTTCAATTACATAGTTGTGGAATTTTCGATATATTTAAGACAGTATTCTGCTGCACGTAATAAGATAAATGATTCAATTTGCTTATTTTTTTTGACACAGTTGGATTTTCAAGCTTTGAAACCTTTTACTCATCTGTGATGGCGCACTCCTTTCACTGCTATTGCCTTACAGATTAAAAATTGTGCACGCTTAACGAGACTTATCTATTTTCAGGAATCAGTTGTCAAACGTGTTGAACAAAATGCACAAATTTAAAGAAAAAAATTCACTTTCTGTGTTGATACAATCGCCTAATCCTCTTTCCTGAGGTTTAAAAAGAGCTACTTTTCTTTATACGTTAGTTTCTTAACCACTTAACTGGGTTTTTTTCTTTAATATCTAATGTGATGACACCTTCTACTTTGGGAATATTTTCTCATTTTCGGTCAAATGGAAATCCATCGAATACTTGACTTGTCTACGTATTCGAAATCATTTTAATTTTGAATTTTAATTATTATGAATGGTTTATTTTTTTGTTTACAACTATCAAAATTCGATAAATCAATGCACGTACGACGTATGGGAAAAAATGCAAACACTCTGAAAATTCTAAAAAAAAAAACTTAACGTTTAAACAAAAGCTTTTTTATCTTCAATTTAAAACAGTTCTGAAAAATCTGAGGAGAATATAATAATTTTGAGCTTAAAAAGGTAGGTAGTTCCGTCAAAATAAACGATTGTAATCGTTCACCCCCCCCCCCAATGGGCAACGCTTTGACCCTTTCAAAAGAAAGGCGAAAGCGCACGATGTGACTGATGACTCGACGTCGAAGTGGGCCAAGGAAACGCGCTTATTGTGAAGAGAGAAACAATTCGCCACATTTCTGTTAATCACTATGAGTTTCATAGATGCTGCAGAGAGCGGGCATCTTTGAGAAAGGGAATATTATATATGTAATGATATTTTAAACTCTTAATTCCAATCCAAATTGGTTACCCAACTTTCAATTGGTTAGTCTATAGTAACTTCATTCTAAAAATATTCTCTCAGTTCCTAATCCATTACACTTGCTCTAGCTAATTAATTCAACAGAAGCTTTGTAAAACTGCTGACTCGGCAAAAAGTCAAATAATTGTCACGATTCCAAGTGAGAGGATGAAAATTGTCCAGCCAAGCACATTTCTTTAAAATATCCTTGTGTTTCCCTTGCCTGTTTAAGCGTGAGCCGAAGAAATCCTCATCTAAATCTCATTGTATATAAACTCTATGAAAAATATTCTCCCTATCAAAATTTTATGGCATTTAAGGCGAGCAATAATGATTTGCCTTCCATCTTTACGCTTCTGCTTTCCTGCCGCGCTGTGAGCAGACGCGCCTTGTCTGAGCTCTTGTAAATCAATCGAATTGGATAAAACGACTTAAGAATTCAAATTGTCATTTATGTCTTTGGAACCACCTTCTGCTTTCAAATAATATACATACATATATATGAGGGAAAAAATTAAACATTAGCTTTTCTTTTATTCAGAAATTTTATCTGACAAATGTTTATATAGAGAGAATATTCGATGCTTAATATTTACTCAGGAAAAGCGAAGGGGATTTACCATATTGCTATGACAACAAGAGCTTTTGAAAACAATGTAAAACTGTTTGGGAAATTTCAACTAATGAGTTTTATTATATCAAATATCAATATATTAACATTTTATTTAATATATAAAATATTATAAGAAAAAAAACCATGTTTTAACCATGTTTATTTATTTAAATTTTACTGATTTATTTTTCTGCCAATTGATTTCAAATATCTTTCCTGTTTTTATTTTTTAGTAAAAAAAATCCTCTTAATTTTTTCCTTAATTATTCTTTCAGGTTTTTTTCAAAAAAAAGTTTATTCTTTAACTTATAATACTTAATACAGCTTATTTATAAGAATTTTTAAATTCCCAAGCTTTCAGCTGTAAATCAAAAGATTTTTGAATAATTCATTTATTTTTAAAACATTGGGTAGATATTCTTAGATAAAACTATTCTTCACTAGAAAATTTTAAATCATTTTTTAATTTTATTTCATTTTTTTTACTATGAGAAATTTTGATTATTACCTTAGAATTAATTTTTACTTGTGGCATACTTATTAAATGAACCCTCCGAGTATATGAATGCATGTACTCGTAAAAGGCAGAAAATTGTCCTTATTTCCTTTTAAAAATAAGTAAATATTTCACATTTCCTTTATCAATTCTAGAACTAAAATTATATAATTTCTTTTCGAAAGTGTTGCGTATCTACTTTCAGGCCATGTGGAAAAATTAAACATTCCAATTTTCTTTTGAATCCTGTTCTTGCACCCAAATAAATGGATTAAAAATTTTCCCTTCCAAAAGAAATCTCCAGAATGCATCATTCTCCAGTTCTTGAAAAGTTTCAGAAACTTACAAAAAAAAGCTCCCAACGAAACTGAATGCTTCACTAATGAAAATTTCATTGATAATTCACTTCATAAAGCAGAAAATTATCATACAATCCTCTTAAGGTTTGAACTCTTCGTATACAATTGCCAGTCTGATTCGCTCATTGAATCACTAAGTTTTCGATTTTAAAATCTGCGTTTAAATTTAAAATATTAAGTAATTTAAAATACAAAAATTACTTAAAAATGTTTCAATATCGCAAACGCCCTTACATTATCAGACGACTTAAAATTAAAATAAATGGACAAAATAGATGATATCGTCTCATTAATTCTTAGGTTAAGAGGCAAGAAAATGGAAAGTTTGATTAATTTCATATGAGAATCAACTTTTTAACAGCTTTTTGCTCATAATTTTTTTAAAATATTTGCTCATAATTTTTTTAAATATAGATTTAAAAAAAAAGAAAAAAATTTCGAAGATGAAGCTTTACAATTTTTTCATGGTGTAATATGTATAAAACATTCTATAGCTATTACAATTTTATTTTTACTCTCAAAAAGATGCGAGTCTTTTGAGGTAGAAAAACGAATACGGCCATTGTTCCAAAAATAGACCATATTATCCATTACATAAATGAAAACAGCAGATAAAGCGCAAAATCCTTTGCCTTGATGTTAAAAACTCTATTATTAAAAATCGCATCCTCACCCTAAATAACAGCGTTCAAATTAAGTTGCGAATAAATAGGCCACTGCAGCCCACAATTATAGCCGCATATGGCGAAGTCGTGAAACACAGCATCAACATCCATATTTACTGCATTACAGACAACTCATTACCAAATAAGGAACATATAGCCCATTGTTCTAATGGGGCCCTCACAGGTAGTAGACTCACCCCAATCATCTTTGGAACGGAAATCACGTTCCCATGCTTCCTCTTCTCACTGGTAGGCACGATCAAGCGTTCGAAATTCATCGAGTTCGTAACAGTTCTCTCTCCCCTCACAATGCCTGCTTTGTCTCCATGGGGTTAATTTGTCGAAATCAATGTGGTTTTCCGTGTCATGACTTTGCGAATGTGTTGTCGTTAATTTCTTAGAATTTGTAACAAGTTATTGTTTAACGATCATTAGATATTGTCAAGACAGTCTTTTTTCTTTACATATTCCTCCATTTAAACTTAGGCATGATACATATTCGATTAGAGCCAGCAGTGAAAAATATTTATAGAAACGATTTATCAAAGTAAAAACATAAATAGTATAAATTATGAATTTCAAGAAATCTAGAGGAATAAGCAAAATATCACGATGTCTAAATATCTGTGAAGGAGAATAATATAATAATCGACCAAAATTTTCTGAAAATTTCACTTTCATGTTACATACAAGACAAGATTACATACAAGAAGGAATTACAAATGCGATAATTTAAAGTTCATCAATTTGAACTTTCACCCGAACACAATATACAAAGAGGACTGCAATCGCCAAAAATGACTAACTCGAGAAGTTTTCCGAATGTCTACATTTCAGACCTCCACCCTGAGTTCAAAAAATACTTTTCTGGAATTATGTATTGTCTGTGAAGATTACAAAAAAAAAGTAGTTTTAGCTAGACGATGATGTTTGGAGAATGGTTTCGGCTCCAGATTTGTAGATTTCTGTCCATTTTGAACGAAATGCATTCAAAGAAGATCTGTCAATTCATATGTGCATTACAGATGAACATGATTAACTACAAAATTTAAAAGGGTAGATAAATAGAATTCTATGTACAGGTTTAACATCTAAAATGTAAAACAGCATCAATTTTCAACTAAATCTGTCAAAGGATCGACAATCCGTCCGTCCATACATTTTCGATGACTACTGAAAATTGTCGTAATCGGTAGATAACTCAAAAACGAAATAATTTAACTAAATGAAATTCGGTACATAATTCTGTAATTACAATTATAGTTTTTATTAATATTATAATATATTAACTAAATTAATATATTATAATATTAATAAAAGTTTTTTAAAGTTCCAAATATTTATTATTAACTTACACGTCGTCTTTAATTCGTTTCAAATTGTAATGGAATCTATTTTTTAAAATAGATTATGTGGTAACTCTGTGGATTTAGGTTTTTATTTGTATTTAGTCTACGCATAGTGGTATTTAGATCCCGTGCAAGTAGGAAGCCATTTCTGTATGACAAACGACTGTTCCTACTTCTAAGGAATTTATATAGTTTTATTGATGATGCTTCAAAAAAATTTTTAATAATAATTTTTCAAATAAATTAAGCAGAATTATTTTCCTTTCTGTATATCATAAATTACAAAATCAACATCCTTAGACACAAATAACAGGTCCAGAAAATAAAATATATCGAGCAGTTTTTTAACTTTTATTTAACGGGAAAATAATACAGTTATATCCTCAAGAAACATGTACCCAAATTGAAAAAAAAATTGAGAACAAGGTGCATTACTTTATTTCAGTTTTTAAAATCTGTTCAATTCAAGAATTAACAATTTTTTCTATAGAACAGAATTTAGAATCAAGTTTTCTTTCCATATAGTATCAAATAAACTGAATGATCACAATAAATGCTTTATTCTATTTATTTTTCGTCTTCATAATAAAACACTGGTTAATAAATACATCTTTGAGCTCATATGTTATCCAACGATGGTTTAGCTTTATATTACAACTAAGAGTAACCGTACAGATTAGCATGCTAACTCTCAATTTTAACTTAATTGACACCAAACATCAGTGACATTATATATATATATATAATCAGATAGAAATGATAAAATAATTTTAAAGGTTATCTTAAATTGCGTGTTGTCGCTTTGTCTAGTAATGTGTGTGCCGGGCAATCACTAAAAGCTGCCATGGCAACAGTGTTCTGAAAGTCATTTAGCTGATTTGTATCCTGCCGATGTAACAACAAGCCAGACATGTGTCACACCAGAAATGCGGCATCGACTTATAAACTTAAGAAAATTTTCCTTTAAAAATGGAAAACTTTGTAACATGATTTTCTTGGGGATTTAATAAATGGAAAGAATAGAATTATGGATTATTTAATAAAACAAGTTTTAAAAAACATTTTAGGAATGAACTGAATAATATAAGCATTCAATCAAAATGCTACACAAACAGGTTGAAAGAGAAATAATAATTATTGATTCCAAAATTTCAATGTGCAAATTCTTTCCATAGCTGCATTATATTAGTCATGAAAGAGGAATTTAATTCATAGGTCGTCAAAAACAAAAAGATAACATAATCAGCCTTTGTTACCAAACATACGAAATTGCCATAAAAACGCGTATTCTTCAACAGAAAATATAAGGTGAGAATGTATTCAAATAATTTGCGATTCTGCAATAATTATCTAACAAACAAGTGTAGAACCCAAGATATTTTTTTTAAAGAAAAAAATCTGTTCGAACACATTTAGGAGACCAAATTGTTAATCAATAAGATTTATTAAGTACTGATTTCTCAAAAGATGTTCCCTGTTAATAAAATTTTATTTTTTATTATCGCTTTCCTTGTAAAAAGCATCCATGCATAAGCATTTCATATGCTATAAAATTACAGAATATATTTCATCTTTTTTATGTTTAGAATACAATTTATTACAATGCATTTTTGTCACAGCAAATAAATTGTCTTGTGATTTTTTTTATTCACAGTTCAAAGAATCCCTGGTTATTTACCAATATAACGGCTTTTGAAAAATTTACGGACTCGCCAGTAATAGAAAAATCGACAAGACTGCAACGGTTAAAAATAATTACAAAAAGTATTAGAAATGAAATTAATCCGGTAGAGCAAATTTCAAGAAGTACGATTTCGTACAAACTGTGCTGTAACTTTGGTTATATTTTTTCACATTTTTAACCACAGTCCACATCAATGACCGCTGGAAAATGGAGAGAATAAAAAAGGGGTGTTTCAGTTTTGATGCTTCCATTATATATGGGTCGATTCGCTTTGCTGCCTCTTGTAAAGAAGAGAGTGGTTAAAAGCAATCATTTACGCCACCATCCCGGAAACCAGGAATTCAATGCAAACGATAAAATAAAATCGGGCGGCGCGGGGGGGGGACTGCTCGCAAGAGGAATGGACGAGGGAGCTGAACTACTGTATCTCCTTAAATGCAAATTCATTCATGGAAATTTCTGTATTATTGCGATCATCGTCTCAAATGGTAGACGGATACCATTTAAAAGTTAGCCAGCTATGTCAAGATAAATTTCTTCTTCTTAATATAGCAAACATTTCAACAGGTATTTCTGTAATAAGCAGACGATGTAATCACAACTATAAAAAGTTAGTGCTCAAAGCATTTCAAAATATCTGTATAAAGCACCATTCAATTATACACTTGACTTCTTATAAATCACAATCGAGAAATATTTTTAACATCAATTTACTATTTTTATTTTAAATAGTCAGAGAATGCGGTTCTCAAATTTCACATACATATTTCAGTATTATAAAACCAAAGAATTCATTATTTCCTGTATTCGGCACTGAACTTGTATAAATCTTACAGTGAACGGATTTCAATTTTTGATTTGACGAATCAGAAAACTAAATGAAAATTATTAATTATGAATTGAGCAGCCTTAGTATGAGGAGGAGGACGAACTTTACTACTTCAAACTTTAACATTAAATAAACGTAAGGTAATTTTGACTTTATATCTGTTCCCGACGTGCAGAAGACCACCTGGTTTTCAATGAAAGCAAATTATATTCAGGTTCAATGGTTTAGGGGCTGTGATTTGGTAATCCAGACAAGATGCCTTATTCTATAAAAAATTAAATTTAAATCTTAATTTTTTATAAATCTACGCCCTTTTTTTCTCAAACGTACTCTTATTTAAAGATCAAAATTCCATTTTTTAAATTTATTTTTAAACGCACTCTAAAAATTGCTAACACTTTAAATTCTTAGATCCGAGCGAGGAAACAAAAATCCCATATACTCAAGAATTCCTTTCAGCGATACCCAAGATTCCCTTTCTTAAAACGGCACATGTCTAAGGAATCCCTAAAAGTATCTCTTCATAAAAAACAAAGAAAAAAATCAAATTTTTTTTTCTTGTTTCGAGATGTATCCTGATGCGTTACATTTATTTCTCCTATATACGAACAGGGCAATGTAAATAAAGTTTACAGTATTTTGTTTCTTAAAAAGAAAAAAAAAACCCTGCAAGATTGCATAATGCTTGCAGTGGAAAAATAGCTTCTTTCTACAATAAGATAAGTTGTCAGTATATTCATAAAAAAATTTAAGATTTATTCATATTGGAAACTAAACCTAGAGAAGTGTAATTATCACTACATAATCATAATTGTGAAGCAGTTAACATTATCTAGAAAAATAAACACAAGGAAAAATTGTGTGTAGTTTCAAAACATCTATTATCAATTCAATAATTCTAAGACAAACATGAATTGAAACTAACATTCTGTTGTGTTTAAGACATATATATATATATATATATATTGTTACGTTTTTAGCGTATCGGGTTCGGATTGAATGGACTTTAGTTGAGGACAGCACAAACAAATTTATTTACAGCTATTTACAGTTATTTACAAAATAATTAAAGTAAAAATTTCAGATAAATACAATCCAACAGTCAACAGTCAATTACAGCGTAAATTCAAGTCTTACGCACGATAAAAACAGACTACAAAACAGCTATAGTATAGTACAGCAACAGCGAGCTCAATAACACAGCGTTAACAGCAAACGCAAACACAGCTCACAAATCCTTTAGTCCAGCGAGACGCTTTTTATTACAAAACAAACTCTCCACTAACTCGATCAAATCACTATAGCAACTAACTAACTCAGTTAAGAGTACATTTAACGAGGCGCCTAGCCCCCACCGGGGGCTT
>JAOUZG010017157.1:1332939-1354709 GCA_026289955.1 Argiope argentata | reverse complement strand
ATAAATGTCAATAAATTTTCTAAAAAATTAAAATGAAATCCTTGGTATCTCGCCCTGAACTTTCTTCTTTCCTTTAAAAATTTACAACCCCATTCGCACTGAAAAGAGAAAAGTCCAGGATTATCAGCATAGAACGTGACATAAGATATTGCAATGATCGTGATAGAATACACAACCGAATCAAGCTGTTGAAAAAAAAACCTTTGTATTACGCAATGCTATCTTCAAAAAATCTAACAACATATTTAAATCGAGTCGGATGACGAAATGGAAAATAATAAAAAGAAAGTACAGGATTGAAAATCTCACACAATTCCAAATGAATTTCATTCACGCAGTAAACTCTTAGCTGAAGAAAGAGATGCGAACAAAAACCACTTGCACACTCGCATCACGTATCTGAAATGTTGCGCACGCATTCGGGATTTTGAGAAGTCAACTCTGTCGAACCATGCTCTGAAACGCTCGACCGCCCACCGCCGCAACACGCACAAACGCTCCCCGTTTGTGCAGATCCGTTTCCGGTTTCCCTTAACCAATCCTATTTCGTTTTGAAATCGGAAGGAAAAATTGCAAAAGCAGCTATTTCAGTTACTGGAATAAGGGGAATTGAATTATATTAATTTTATGCCATTCAATTCGAATTCTTCAAAATCATTGTAGAATGTAACGATTTTGGAGAAATAAGAGGGTTTCACCTGGTGGACCTTGAAGCTCATTTGTCCAATTAAAAATGCAATATTTTCGATGTAATACTGAAAAGAAAAATAACCATCAAATGGATAAAATATTATATCATAATAAAACGATAATATTAAAGAAAACATAAACCTCCTATCCTACGAATCATGGGATATTAACGTTTCAGGCATGATTCGTCTCACTTTAAAATGCTTTATTTTAACTACAGCAATTACAATAAACTTTTAACAAATTCATTTTACATAACTTTGACACGCATGGACATAAATTTAGTAATTAAAATATTAAAAAATTCTAGAAAATATGCATAAAAATTTCTAAATGTAAGAAGCATTACATATTGTCAAATGCAGCAGTCAAATGTAAACAAAGTAATATTTAAACGTTTTCGAACTGCTTCATTTTATAAGTTTCATTTAATTCAACAGTTAATTAATAAATGGAGTGACAAAATATTACTAAAAATTTTCAGGATTCGCCTGTTTTAGCGGTTTTATATTTAACCCCAAACTCCAATCAATTAAAAGAAAAGAAACGCAGAAGAAATCAAAATTATACCAATGGATGTCAAACATTTCAAATAGATTTAATAATCGCTGAATGAATATTCGCCAAGATTTTCCTATGGAAATTTGCATTTATGTTTTTTAAAAACTGTCTCAAAAATAATTTTTGCATTAGCTTAAAATTAAAAAAAAAAAACTGATTTGTTTGATTATATCATTTCAATAACTCAATCAATTCAATATAATTTTGTACACATTCTAATTATAGTGTTATGATGGAACTTAAATTTATCCATCCAAGCACTCGATCGCGTTCCTTTGCTAATGTTAAAAATATTTACAAAATTGCTTTCTTTCAACAATTCAAGTTAGAATTTTTTTTTCTCTCAATTACTTAGTTTCGAAGAAGGATTTCCATAATTTTTATTTGGTTGCCTATTGTAATAACTGATCAGCACAAAACGCATTTTTTTTGTTAGAATTTAATACGGATGATATATATTTACAGATGATTCGATATTAAATATTTACAACTGAAGATTACCTTCCAGGTTATCAATTATGATTCGGAGTTCACCCTTGGAACTCCTACAAAACACAAACGCTTATACTCTGTTCAGCTCTCCCACACTATTCGGGCCTCAACCATTTCGCAACTGTTCTTTTACTCTTCACTTCATATCACTCTTCCCTTCACTTTTTAGGCTGCCAGAACAGTCTCATGGTGGCATGACACATATAAACATGTTAACTGATATCCGCAGTAATTTACAATATACTAATTCAATTAAAGTCGCATTGCATAAGACGGTGAAATTTTTAAAAGTGCATTTCATGGAAATCTAAAAAGTTAGTTATCTAAGTGAACATTTATGTAACCAAAGGCGGCTGGTTTTATATTTTTAATGATTTGGAAACCCTTTCGCTGCGAATAGCTACTATTCAAGAAGCACTCGTACCAAGTTTGGAAGTTGCATGCCCACTGTCACATCATTCCACTAGCACCCAGCCTATAAACATTATGAAAAAAGTTATTTTAATAACATTAAAGAAAAATGTAGGAAATAAAAATGTTATTTCTGTTTAGACAAAAAAAAAAGCGGGAGTCGTCAACCCACATCTTGCATCCGTACTCTCTAACGCAAGCATTGTTCCGTAGATAGCTTTGCATGGTATTTGCGTATCAGAGTTATGAAATATTAATCTTTGACATAAATGTAGAATTTTTACTGAACCTATCGTGGCATTATTGGCGAGTATTTTTGTTTGGTGATTAATCGCTGGCATGGGGTTAATAGTATCGGAAATAGAATCCGTTTTATGTTTATCGTACTAACTTATATTGGAAAAACCAGACAGACAGTCAGAAATATTTCCTCTGAATCAATTTTGTTAAAAATCTGGTAGAAATATACACATTAAGTGTGAATACTGTATATCATATTTCATTCGTCCAGGTCAAAGTGTTTTTAAATGATCTTTGTAGTTAGAAAATAATGTTAAAGTACAGTCATAGATTTAAATTTATTTTTTACAATTTATATTTCGTATATATTTTACAATGAATTTTATCATAGGAACCAAGCAAGGGCATTTGGGGACGGTCCATGATTTATATCAGTACAATTAGATAGTGATCACGATAACTCAGTCGCTCCACCCACACTGCTACAAAACAACAGCAAAATGATGAATGGCAAACGGACTGAGTGTACCCCAGGCTATCCTACACGAAGGATTCAGGTTTAGTTTCGTTTAGTTATATCAACGTCTCGTTTTTAAAGCAACATTAGAGCTATTTTAGGACGGACCAGGTCATTTTAAAAAATAACCTTACAGAGGAATCTAATCAGACTGAAATATTCAGTTTCCATGGATGTGTTCCTCAATAAATGCCAATAACTGTTTTGTTTCATTTAAATCTCCCCCTTGAATTTGCTGTTTTCCTTCTTCATTTCTCTCTTACAGCGGCGACTTCCTTAACACTGGTTTCATCAGATACAGTTAACTTTCATGAAATGTTTATAAAATACATTTAATCCGTTACGACATTATGAATGAGAAATGTAACAGTTTAGTAAATTAGTACTACTCTGCAACAGAACTAGAAAAGAAATTAAAAATCCATTAGCAGTTTTTTCATAAGGGTATTTATAATTTACTACGTATCAAAAAGACGCACTGACTTGCTCTATTCTCTCCATATTACCTCGACCCCAGACGTAAAGTAATATTCAATACACAGAATCCATTTCATTACTTACTTATTTCCTTCATACATTCATTCTTTGGAAGCTATAATAAACTTCCAAAAAGAACCGCATTCACCAAAACTGCAAACATTTTCGCTTTTAAATACGATTCATATGATTTCAATATTAAAGCTTCGGACAGAAATTCGTTCTTATTTTGCTCCGAAAAAAACAGACTCACAATGATGCTTTCAGAAATTTGTGGGTTTGTCGGACATCTCCCTTGAAAAAAGAAGTCTCTTGAGGCAGTTTTCTCTAGTTTTAAGTGAATAAATGATAGGGATTTTTAAAAATAAAACAGAGATCTGACAGTAAAGCTTTAAAATTTTTTTTAAAAGAAGTAGTAACCAAAAAGACTGATAATGCAAACAATGATGTTTTGAATTTTTTAAATATAGTAGTACAAAAATTGTCTGCTATTTTTTAGTACTTGTAATTTCACCATGCAGCAAGAAGAAAAATGGCATTCTTGATATTCATCAAATGTCGTTGAATTTGTTTCAATGAAGGCCAACTCTCCACCAGTTGCTAAGATTTTAAGGCTAATTTCATTCTGAGTACAATAAATCCTCCTTACAATACAAATCAAAGAAAATTTTATTCCACTATAAAATTGGTGATAATTTAGAATTTGTGTGCTTCAAATTTAACACGTTACCGTAATCCCAATGATAAATTAATGAGTTTTTTTAGATTATAAGATTATTATTTTTTTATTAGTTTATGAGTTTTTTTAGATATATTTGGGACTTGAGAGATCAAAAATTAAAATAGTCATTAAAATTATCTTTTAAATAGATTAATAGAATCAGACCGAGAAGACAAAGACTTCTTTACTCAGTAGATGGCAGTAAAATAATAATGGTTTTCTTGTTCCCCAACCTAATATATTCAGAAGCAGTTGCGATGGATAACACAGAAGTCTAAATGGTCCAGAAGTATAGATATCAATTATTAAATAAAACGATTGCAAATAGGCAATAGACATGTCATTAAAATAGGGAAATAATATATGAGGTAATATAAACTTATCAGAACAATTAGTGAAGAATCACTAATTGTTCTAGTAAAAAAAATAGCAATTAATAGTAAGAGTTATGGAAGTTTTCTTTGGTTTAATTTTATATCTTTTAGAAGGGGGCCATTCCTCATAGAAGCGACTAATATAAGAAACAAAACATACAACTTTGAAAAGTAGAAGCTCCTCTTAAAAATTTTACAGAAGTATTGCAGTTTATGATTTCATCAGAATATTTCAAAATTTTCCTTTTCTTAATTCAGTGGACTTTATTTTAATCATATTTTAAACAGTTTGAATATTTGAAAGCATTTTTCATGTGCATTTAATCAATTTTTCAACAGGAAAATCTTAATCGCATTTCCAAAGTATTTCTTTAAATGAAAGTAGGTTGATTTCCTAGGTCTAATTTTATTTCCAAATATTGTAGGATCCATACCTTCTATAAGCTTCCAGCTTCTCTGTTAATGTCATGATTATTTGAATTTAGCATTTTGAAAGAGGATAACTGAGTTGTTTAAAAACAGTTTCAATATTCACTAGAGAATCTTCAATATTTTTTTTATTTATTTGCTCTATAAATTAGCAATCAAATACTTTAATTTTGTTTTTCAGCTTTGAGGTGCAAGTGACACTATTTGGCTATATTGCTAAAAAAAGTTTATTCGTCTAACCACTATTGCTACATTAAAGTGATTAAATATTCTTTTTATGGCTATAAAAAGAGGCCTTTATATAGTAAACTGAATTTAAGTAGACATAATAGATCACAAAACTAGAAAATCCTGAATCTAAAAGCTGATTGCCACAAAGTCCCAATTTTTCATTTTCATTAAGAAGTTTACGAAATATGTTAGAGCCTAGAGCCTATTCTGGAAAAATGAATTGTTATGATTGCTGGTCGGTCTTTTACTTTGGTATCATGGCGAGATTCAAATATCAAGCTGAAATGAAACTTTACAGACTGACTATTTAAATACTTTATCGCTAAAAATTGGTTTATATAATTATCACGAGAAAGAGCTTATGACTGGTATCACGATTTTTGTCGTATAAATATCAAATACCATTTTAAAGTGATACTCAGGTTCCATGTATTAACAATAATAAAAGCTTCTCTTGAATACAAACAGATTAAGTGTATTTGATTTATATTATATTCTTAAGGAGTTTAAGAATGAAATTCATTTGGCCATATTCACTTATTACAATTTTCAAGTTTGTTTAATTTCTGTCTAAATAATATGTTGCACACTTTAAAACAATAGAATCGATGGATTTTACAGCATTTTAAGACAAACATCGAGATATTTCTAATCAATGTAACTCATTTAGTGTGCAGCAGAAAAGAAATAAAATAGTTATTATAAAAATTAAAATAATAGTGTATATTATTTAAGCTTTAATTACTTTTTGCATTATTTATACAAACCATGGCTATGTTTTTAATTATAAGTACTATTCATTTGTAATTAAAAATATTTAAGTGAAAAAAATATCAATACATACTTTCTTATTTACTTCATCTTATCATAATCTTCCGAAAGGCAAAAGTATCTTACTCGCCTTATTTTGAATTACAATACTCATTGCATTTAAAAAAAAAATATTTTAATTTTTAGAGCACTCAAGAGTTTTTTTTGTTGTTGTTGATGATGATGCTTTTAAAATATTCTATTGTGAAATCAATCTCGTCATGAATATTATATATATATATATATATATATATATATATATATATATACGTTTGGCCACAGAATAAATACTACAAGCAACAAATGTTATATGCATTCGCAAATCCAAAGGTACTGATTATTTTAAACGAAATATAATACTCACGTTTTGATTTTCTCCAATACAAAAGAAAGCATGGGTAATCTTATCCCCTTTTTTGCATTAGGCTTTTTTTTTATGTATTAGAATGATATCAAGTGACCGTTATGTAAATTCCGAATAAGGAGCTGCAAAAATGGACATGGCATCACAAAAATCCAAGGCCATAGGTTTTGTGCAGTTTTTACCGCAACCGGTATCAGACTCAATTGCTACATTCAGAGAAAAGCCGAAGGCCTTGGCGCACACAACACTTCGCTCGGCGAGGGTGACATTGAAGTACGGCATCGGCAATGATACGAAATATAGGTTTTATGGGATCGTTGAAATCCAATTAGGCTTCGCTGCTGCAGACGGCTGACTTTTGTTTTCATTCCGCTGCAAAGTTCACAATCAACAACAGGAAGTTATTTCGTGCCTGAGCTTTTATGGACCGATTGCCGACAAAAGGAAAACGCGAGGAACAATTCACATGCAACTGCTCCGGAAAAAAATACCCGAGTCCGGTAAAACGCTCGATTTTACATGCGGTAAAATGATCCATACGTTAAAACATCGAATGAGGATAGAAAAGGGGACTGAAATCTTTAAATGCCTTCATAAAGTTATTTGTATATTCAGTTTATTAATTGCGGAAGCTTTGTGCCTTTTTTTCAATAGCGCATTTGGGTGGATGCGTAAATAACTAGACAGCAGCCCACCTCCCTCCTCAAGAAATAATTAGATTGTGACCCTAAGAAAGAAAATGCCCGACAATTCAGATGCAGCTGAATTGGTAACCTTAATATTTCGTATAACTATTCTCCAAGATTGTGGGTCCATGGCCTTCTGCATGGGACAACTCAAGTCGATAGAGCATAAAAAGTGATAAGAGCCAGCATCACGAGTGAATGATGCTGTTTTTTAGCGCTTCAATAGCCGCTTGCACAACATGTGTATAATCGTAATAAAAACTATTAGTACCCGCTCACACATCATGTGCAGCATCCATTGTGAGCGCACGTATTCGCAAGATAGACAATACAACTTGTGCAATGTGTATTGGGTAATACTTGAGTTATTTCGTGATTTTATATAAAGTTTTAGAATTAATTCTTCAAAACAATTGCCGCCCCTCCCGATGATATTTGACAGCATAAATCTACGATCTTTAAAGAAAATCTTTGTTTTCAATTTTACTTTCTACCATGCATCTAAGTCTAAACTCTTCAATATAACAGAGATTCTGAGCATTTAAAAACAAATTATGTTTAATTATTATGAAATCCTTCAGTACATTCTTATAAGTTTTGTATCAAAAATTCTTATAAGTTCTTATAAATTCTTATATTATTTTGTGTCAGAATCCTTGTCATCCAATCGATTTTATTTTAAACTTATAACTGACCACCGAGGCAGCATTTAACAACTGTTCCCTATTTTACAGAAAATGATCAATCATTTTATGTTGGAATACAATTTTATAGATTGAGATTTTAATATAGTTGTCAGGAACATTATATTTGCACTCGCTATTTTCATTCGTGAAAATGTAATGCATCTTATAGTATAAAACATAATGGAATAAAACATTTTTATGAAACTAATATAATTGCATCGTTTTAAAAGAATTCTTTTTTTGAACACAATTTAATTTCCTTGGCAGTAGAGTTAAAAACAGGAAAATCTTTAGATTAAGGAATTTTTTTTTGCTTAATTTTTTCAATTAAGTGATGCATATATAAAGCAATATGTTTTTTTTTCTATATAATTTACTCTTTTTTTAATCTATAGTCACATGCTTTTACTTGCATATTAGGATTTCAAAAAGAAATTGAAACACAGAGTTTAAAATTTTGAAATTAATTTCAATAAAGATTAATGCAATATCCCTTAGATAATGAAAAATCTGAAATCAATCTAATATTGCTTTGAAATAAAAATTTTACATTTAATGAAGAATTAAAAAGAAACAATCGATTTACGGCATGATAAACAGAACAGGTATTTTTACCAATAGGAAGCTAAATAAAAGGTTCCTTTATTGCGTAGTGATGTCGCATTAATATATCGTTTGTATCGTTTTCAGAAGGAATTCAAAAACTACAGTAGAGTATAAATTACATAAATTGAAACAATCTAAAATAAACATGCACAGATTTCCTTTGTATTTAATATATTTTTAGGCCAATATAACTTTTGCTTCTAAAATAAGTTAAATTCACTTAATGAGCACCTATCGTAACGAGCAAAATAAATTGCAAAAAGTGGCTCGCTTAACGAGCAATGTTAATGTTTCGCAAAACGAATGGCAAGAAGAAATCATATTAGAGTTGCCTGTGTCAGTCCTTATATCTGATGTGGAAGAAAGTTGGGCTACATAGCGTTGTTGAGCGCGACTCCGAAGGGTATGAGTAAGTGTCTGTGCAATCTTAATCGACTCGATTTTGTCTCTAAGATTTTGAGACTAGATGAGCGGATAGCAGCGTCATCGATGGAATAACACAGCTAGAACTACTTGCTACTTTATTTATTACTTAGAGAGCTGCATACTGCGTCGCATCCAAAACCTGCGGAGGTGGTTTAGTGAATAATAGATGCAATAGACCAACAACCTTTTAGTGAAGCAAGGGAGAAGCTAAAAGCATGATAAACTATTGCATCATATGTTCAAAAGCATCCCATAAGGTAGTAGCTGTACGTATTACGTACTCATTTAACGGCAATCCTATATCCCAGTTTTACAACATTTTGAAGTGCAACGAATGAAATATCTTTAGGTAATTTTCTTGTAAAAAAGGCTCACATTATAAATAACAAATTACATTATTATAACTTTGTTTCATATGTAATGTAACGTATTGTCATGTTTTACATACATTTTCATAAGAAAAAAAATCGAGAACAAATTATGTTCGATCAGCGACGTTACACTATATTTTATTATCGGTTAAAGGACTAATTCACAATGAGATAATATATGACAGAACACGGTAACAATCATATATATTTTTTTAGTGGCATTCCTTCCGGTAAACGGTATCCAACTTTTCCGCTATGGTGTCTTGTCAGAGATTTATATTGAACAAAAATGCAAATGAAACAAAGAATACCGATACAATTCCTCACAACTATTAACCTGTTGAGCGTCATTCTGACTCAATGTCATAAGAATACATCGGATTTCCCCCTCCCGAGTCAAAGCAAATACATTCAAACAATAACTGTGACGCAGGCATGAAAAGGAACGAGTTACGCTCAGTGCATTATTGGGGAAAAGAAAAAAAATAGAGCACAGCGCAGGAGTCGGACCATTATATTTTTAAGCGTAAGCAACGGCGTCACAGGAACCTGGTTTCACAAAAAAGGACAAAAGTTCCAAAAAAGATAAAAGGCTGATTTTATCTGCACTTAATTATCCAGAGTTCTTTCACATTCGTTAAAAAAGAAGGTTTAGCGACAGGAGCATCTTAATGGGTAGTAGCCATCGGGATGCTGGTCTGAAAGCGGTGGAAGCGAGTAAAAACTTGCTTAACAATTTGAAAGCAATTAAGCTCGTTTCTTTGTCCCAACTGCATGAGAGAACGTAGAGGATAACTGATCCATTAAATAGCTTCTAAATATTGAGGTAATCTCCTTTAAAAGTTCGTCTTCTGAAAAAAGACGGTTTTGTGAAGAATTAAAAGGCAGAGAAACAAATAAAATGTAATGGTTTTCCCTATTATGGAACTGGAACACAAAATATCCCTTGTTCAAGTACTGAAAAATGTTTCATGTAAAACATTGTAAAATGAAACAATTTGATTCAAGATTCGAGGAAGCCCTTCACAGAGTTGTAAATGCTATTACAATCCTTCCAAACATTCTGATATGGTTAAGAATTCCTCAAAATAATTTTAATGATTTACTCAATCAGTGTTAAACTGTATATTATTAGGTGTAACACTTCAAGCGTTTTACCTTATTCTGGAAACAATGCATAGAAGTTTCAGTTTTTAATAATAAAATAAATAACTTAAAATAGACAGTTAAATTTGCAAAAAATAATTAAGCATTTACAAATATTGCTTTCTGTTTCTCTTAACATTCAGCTACCCACATGAAACATTCGAAATTGCATATTCAGAGAAAATTGCATAGGTGTTTTTTTTGGTGAATTTGCACTATTTTTTGAGAGGATCTACAAATTTATTTCATACTATACTGAGAATATGTGTTGCAGATTTACATCATAAACAAATGTCTAAAAATTCTTGATATGCTTCTAAAATCCTTGAAGCTCGACATTTTCTCGCATGCTCTCTTTTAAAGCTGCTCTAGTATCTAAAACGCGTTTTCTGCCCAACCAATTAAAACTAAAATTTAATAGATAACTGCAATTACAGTGACGGCTTTCTGGCACAGAGATAGCTCGTCTTCCTCGTGTTCTGGGAGTCCCGGGTTCGAGTCCCGGTTACGGCATGGTTGTTCTTCTGCTTGCTATCTGTGATATGTGTGAATATGCCCCATTGTAAAAGGGGCTGTGCAAGCGGATATGTGATGGAGCTAAGTCAGTCCTCTACCTACTTCTAGGTACTCTGGTCCTTTGACTAACAGAGGCTGCAATCTTTCCCCAGTCATTCATGCTGACCAATGGGGGCGTGTAACAACAGAAGAACAATTACAGGCACAAAGTCATATGCCAAATTTCATATATATTTTAGTCGTAGTGTTGATTTAACGCATTTACATCCTTTTGAAAGTGCAAACCGACAGACCTTCAACCCATTTTTGGATATAGCTCAAAATTTGACATTTTATTCTTCAATATGAATATTAAATCAATAAGCCCAAATTTCATCCATCGAGCTCTCTTTGTTTTGCAGTTATTTTTTTAAGATTTATATTCGAAAAGCCGGGTAACAGGCTCCCTCAGAATTACAGATAAATCTACAAACTGGATGTAAAGACCAAGAGCCAATTTTATCCGTCAAGCTTAAAATTTAATTTTTGCATAAAACATAAATCTTTATTTTTGCATTTGCAGTTATATTAGCTCTACACTTCAATTTTTTGAATGCTAATTCTAAATTTCAACATTCTTAAAAAATTGAAAATTAAGAAAAAAAAAGGATTTTTAATTTTTTTAATTAACATTAATTCAAAATGATAAAGCTCAGTTAAAAATCCTTTATTAAAAATTAGACCAAACATGTTTTCCAAAAGTTCGTGTGCTATATTAAATTTCATGTTAAATCAAAGAATAAGACACAAGTTCATATAAACATATCTTAGTTCATATATTCGTATCTTTTTTTGTAATAAACATATATAAACAAATTTAGCTCAAATTAGTGAAATTAAACTCACAAAACTTCATGGTAGTTAAAAAATATTTTGTAATTTTGAAAAATATGTAAATATATTTGAATTAAATGTCATCTTTTCCATTTCTATTAAAACGGAATTTAACACTTTGAATTCATTCGATGGAAGTACAAAAGTGAAGAGCTCACAATATGGAACTTCAGAAAAATAATTCTTTTCACTTGTTGGGAATGCATCCGAGTATCTCCAAAACGAATTGATTCAATACCCTGACGCGCAAATTAATTTGGGGCGAAGAATTCCGATTATGACGCACAGAGAAGTCAATGTTTGAAGAACGCATTGCTCGGTAAGCAAATAGCTCACAATACTGAATTTTTTAAAATTTATAAAACTGTGGAGAATTTTTTTTCTCCTTAAACGAAGTTTCTAACCATTGAAAATTTAAAGGTAACGAATTACAGTACAAAAATTTTAATTAAGGCACAAAACCTTAAACTGAAATTTATTTTAAAAAATCTTTTGTTCCTTTCATACGATGCTGAATTCTTACAGCTAAAATGTATTTAAATTGAATTATATCGCTTCTAAAATTAAAAAGCGTTACATGTTTTGAAATGATAATGGAAAAGGAACAATCAGACGCGACATTTAGTTTTTCGATTACATAACGAATTATTGATAATTATAAGAAAGGAATTGACTGCTTTACCTGCAGGAAATATATCGTTTCTTAAAACTTAACTGCTGGAGCAAATAACATTCCCTCACATGCTTCCTACGCAATACTAACATTTCTAGAAGGCATTTTATTGAATCAGAACTCCATTCCAGTGCCGCTGCGTTATATCATTTATTGCAATAAATAAAGAAATGTTCTCAAAGCACGTTTTGAAGTTTAAACTTCTCGTGCAAACAAACAGTTTGACATTTTATAGCGAATATTTGACGATGCAATCTGCTGAGGCATGACTAAGTAGCAATATATTTATTAAAATTTAGATTTTATTAATCATTCATTCACTCACAGTCAATTTACGTAATGTTTATCTATGCAAATATAATGCTGAAAAAAAGACCAATTTTGAATCGGTTTTCTTATAATCAGAAATTCTATTTCGTTGGTGTCGATTGAAATAACTTCGACTAGAGATATAAAGTTAATCATTATTTCACTAACGTTCTTATAGTTTACTCATAATTAAAATTTATTTTACATCTTGTATAGTAAAATCTTTACAAAATCCAACATAATCCTGCCATCGATTCGGAAATTTTATTTGCTCCTTCAGATTCGATTCTTATAACATTCCAGAATAGTGAGTGCATCTTTTAGAAATTAAATAAGGTGTTTGTTGGAAGATTCCGAATCAAATTTAAATGTTTTAAAATGAATGTTTTCATCAAATAATACATAATAGCATTTTCTATATTCCAGTTAATTGACTTTGTATTGTGATTTAGGAATGATTTATGCAAGAAATTTCATCAATTAGTTTAGATAGTAACACATTCTGAGATTACGCCACCGATTAAAGGGAATAAATATCGTATGAGTTATGATCTGATTACAGCATCTGAATTGACACCCACCAATCAAAATTCTAATTCATAGCAACATGGTGTTATGAATTATAATTTTGAAAATAATTGGTCACATCATAAATAATAAATTCATAACCATAATAATGAATAGCATCATAAACATAAATAATCACATCATAATTTATACAAGAAATTTCTTCAATTAATTTAGATAGTATCACAACACGAGATTAACCCACAGATTAATATAGAGGGACTTCATAATTATAAATTACAGTCTGATTAGAGCATCTGAATTAGCAGTCGCTAATCAAATTTTTGTTCATAAAATAGTGATCCTGAATTATTTTTTATATCCCACACTGGAAATCACATGGCGTAACTAATGTCGCAATTTTTGTTGTGAAGATGTTGTTTCAAGATGTGAGGAGATGTCAAAAAATATATTCGGTAAACCAAATTTTTAGCGGACATTTTGTAATTAAATAGAAGTAAGTCGAATTCGAAAATCTGAATTAATTGAAAAATCAAGCATGGAAATCTGCTGCGCAGAGGCAACAATATCGAGGTAATTTTGTAATAATGTATCAAAGCTTTTTAAAACTACTTGTTTTCTCTTAAGTGAATAAGAGAACTAAGTCTAATCATTATTTAATCTTTATTACTAGTAATAAAAGTGCGTGTGTGTGTGTGTGTGTGTGTGTGTGTGTGTGTGTGTGTGTGTGTGTGTGTGTGTGTGTGTGTGTGTGTGTGTGTTGGCGCTCTACAGACCAGACCGTTCGCCCTACATCTACCAAGTTTGGTAAGTGTATAACCTTGGGGGCCGAAAATGAGCAGCCCGGAGCCTTTTTTTTAAATTTTTAATTAAAATTTGAATTAATTAAAAAATAGCCGAAATTTTGACATTTTTTCGCTATAACTACCGAAAATATTACGTTATAAAATTGATTAAAGCTAAAAAAAAGCTTCACAATGATACTAATGTTTTGACTTATAAATTAAAATTCTATTTATGAATTTTTAAACATTTAATATAATCTTATTTTTCAACAATTTATTTCGCACAACAATTAAAATAAAATTATATCTCCACAAGGATCTAAAAAAATCAGCTTTTAATAATATGTTGCCATCACAAATTTTAGAAGTTCTGATTTTAAAAAAAGTTAATCATTAACAAAAATAAAACAGAAAAATATAATTTTCATCACGTGATTATATGAAACAAAGAGGAACTGTGATATTTTTTAAACAATAAATGCAAGAGAAAATTTTTCTTGATCGTTTGCAATATCAAAATTATTAATTCAATGAAAGAATTAAAATAAATAAAAATACAAATTAAAAAAATATATTACAAAAGTGTGACAGTTAAAACTGAAAAAAAAATTTTAGAAAAGCACCAAACGATAATCTTCTGAGAGTGAGATTAATTATTTAAAAGTAAGAAATCTTAAACGAACTAGATGATGTCATTTCAAAAAAAAAAAAAAAAACGACGAACAAAAAGCAATTGAAAACGCATCGTGATTGTAATTTATCTCCTCATTTTAATAAATCTTGCGAAATAAAACCGCATCTGCTTTCAACGAAGCATACGTAATATTAAAGCTATACTGATAAAAGCAGGTCAGCTGTTTGAAAACGCATCTTCTTTAAAACAAACATACGTAATAATTAACAAAGCAAAATTTGCAAAAGCATATATATATATATATATATATATATATATATATATATATATACCCGCATCTTTTGGAGACATCAAAACTTTCTAACCAAAACAATATCATGTTCTCACATGAGAAAAAATAAATCAACTATCATTCCAAATTAAACACATAAAACTGTCATTTACGGCACGTGTCTGCATAAAATGAAACAAATATGAAACATGATATTTTTGGAAAATAAATGCATGGAAACTTTTTCTATGATATTTTACTATACATATATTACTAATTAAATTAAACAGTTTTATTTTAGGCAAATATGGCTTAACATCTACAAGGCATCTTCAGTAATCAGAGTCCAACATCTAATTTCTTAATTTTTTTTAACAAATGGTCTAAGTAAAATATATAATTATAGATTGAGGGGGAAAATGCTGATGAATTACGACTTATAAATTTTTACTTACATCATCTGCTGTGTGAATCATATTTCACACAATATTCTAGAGACAATAAGTCCTTAAAATAAAAAAGTGGTACTCTAATCAACTGAATCAATCACAAAGCTGATCGATCTATGAAAATTTCAATATAACTATTCGATAAAAACTGGCTATTTTAGATCACTTTATCAAGATCTCAAAGAAGCCAATCATCAATCCCAATTTTGGCCTAGATTATGAAAATGATGATTGTTCTAAACTTGCAATATTCAGAACTGAATAAATCAGCCAGATTTGATCGCAGAAGATAGGAATGTTTATTTATTTATTTAGAAGTTGAAATATTAAGAATATTTTACAAATATGAATCTATAAGACCAAATGAATTTAAATCATAATTTTTTGAAATATATTTATAAACCAAATAAATAAATATATAAAATGTATATAAATGCTCAAAAAGAACATCTAAAAATAAAATTCAAAACTGAATGTTTCATTTAATCTGTGAAATGTTTGCAGTATAATTCCTTCAGATATTATAAATTATATAAAAAAAACGTTTCTATTTCTGTTAGGAACATATAACTTCAATGTCGGAATACTCAGGTTTCAGTTCTTAGTTTTATTTAAAGACGTGAATTGAGTGAAGAGATCTTTATATTAATTGAAGTTTCATCATTTCCACTTTAATTTAAAACTGAATTTTACGTGCACTGATAGAAAATCATAGAGAGATGCGGACTTCAAAGATAGGACTGCTTAAGGCCTTCATAATAGTATAAGTGAATTATATGACTATCGAAATTTCAAGCTTAAAAATATTTTGCAGAAAAACTTATTATGAGACCGACGATTATTTGCCGAGAAACTTGTTATGAGGCTGACGATTAAAAAACCGACTGCTCGCCAAAGGCTGCCAGTAATTAATAATGCAAAATTTGTAAAAGCAGATAAAAATATTTTTACCCGCAACTTTCTACATAATAGTAAGGCCTACATAATAGTATAAATGAATTATATGACTAAACTTATTATGAGACCAAGTTACATAAAAAAAATGATTGAACCCTTTAGTCGTCGTTAATACTGGCGGATTAACTGGTCGCCAAAGGCGGCTAGTACTAAATAAATAAACTATTTTTATTTCCAAAAATGATATGGGAAAGCTGGAAAATCATTTATTTGCAGTTTCATATTAGAAATCCGGAAAAAATCGCTAGCTAGGAATATTTTTGTGATAATTAGGGTATTTGTACTTCATATTTCCGATTTGAATAAGTTCTAAAATGAAAACAAAATGTCTTCATTATTAAAATGACATAAGTCTTAAAATGAAAAAAAAAATGACTTACTCATTTTATAATCTCAAAATGAAACAAAATGCCGGTTTATATCTTTCCACTCAAAATGTACATGCGCATGTGCAATTAACGACACCCAAATTTAAAGTCAAAAATTGTATCTAGGTTCCTACTAATAAGAACGATAAACGTGTGTGTGTTATTTTTACACTGTGTTAAAGTCCAAAATTTCATACTGTAAATGATGCCAATTTAGTTGCCATAAAATTCTTATACTTAAAAATATTTTTTAAAGTATATTTCACAAAAATATTTTTGTAGTTATGAATGAATATCCAAATAGATTTCATTATTTCATTTAAAAAAGAGTTCTGCCAAGCCTATGTGAAGTGAACATGACGTAACCAAAGTGAAGATACTATGCCACTCAATTTAAAAGGTAGACAGAAATCAATCTAACTTAAATATAAATATCTCCGATGTATCAGCTGGTAGCCAAAGACGACAAGTGATAAATAAATTTCAATAAATAAAATATTATTCTATCATTAAATTTAGAGCAGTTAAAAATTAATATTATGTCTATAGATATTAGAAAAATTGCGGATTAATTTATGCAAGTGTATATAATTAATTTACGGACATCGATACAAATTTAATTCAAAAATGTGAATATTCATAAGTACTTATACTTAGTCGTTAAGTTTTAAATTTAGGTTTCTTTGATTTGTTTTAATTCTCTAGTACCACAATAAACAAATGTATCGCTTATTTTTTTTAAAAAAAACTATTAAATGCTGCAGCGTTAAACCGCATGTAGATTGATTTTGATTATTTAAATTCACTTTTTCTTTTGTATCGCATTAATATCTTAGCCAAATTAATAAAGATTATTTTTTAACATTATTAAGTGCAGAAAATAATTCTACAAAAAGCACAGGATTACGTTAGATAAATGAGACAAAATAAAGATAGACTTATTCAAAGATAAGAGAAGTATATTTAGAAAATTTTTAATCGTAACTTTTTCTTCTAAATTATATACATACATATCACTAAAACTTTAAAAAATAATTCAATACGTTAGATAATTTCCGTTATCTGAATACAAATCATTCAAAAATTGCAATTTAAAATACGTCATTCACTTTTAGGAATACAGAAAACGTAAAACTAACAAACATCAGCTGAAATCTTATACAATAGACATAAAAAATACCTTTATATTCTTACCAATTTAAAAATTTATATTAAAATGAACTTTCAATTTCTAGTTATTAAAAAAATAGGGAGTTTCAAAATTCTAATATTTAACTAACTGATCTAAAACGTTCAAAGAGCAACAAAAAATTAATCTATTTCAGCGAGTTTTTTAAGTCAGAAATTACAAAAATTCTCATTTAATTTATTAAATTAACACACACACAAACACTAAAAATTGTACATCCCACCTCTATTTTGACTTTTGCATACTCTTTCGTAAATCATAACTGCAATCGAAATAAACACGCTAAATTTTTTCGAAAGAATAAATCTGTGCATATCAAATTCTAAAAATTTGTAAACTTCTGTTTGAATTACAGTTACCTTTTCAGATTTCCTTTGTTATCATTAATCCAAGGGAGCCGAGTTAAATCCACTGAGCGAACTGTTTAAATCGTGAGACTCTACTGAGGGAATCCCATATGCGAGAGCAGGTCCTCTCTTCCTGTTGGCTATCTAGTCCGTGACTCAGAACAGCTGTGCGTGCAGACCGTTTGTCTACCGCTGAACTCCCCTCCCTGCCTCACCTCGCAGCGGATGTGTCAGAAGGAGAGAAAAAAAGTGCATTAGATCCGACTGTGTCGACATCTATTGATCACATATGCAACAACTTTCTTGAAAAAGAAAATCATACGACGAGGTCAATGCCGCCATTGTCTGGTGATAAATCAAATATTAGATTGATAGATGTCTTTGAAACTTCGCTGTTTTTAAGTTTTTGTGAAAAAAATAAAGTAGGGAATCTGCGGATGCTAATTTTAGAAATTATGGAAGAGTTAATCTCTTTAATTAATATTTTTATTATCAGGAAACAAGAAAAATATTGTTCTCCAAGCACTTAATATATTTTAATATATTTTATATAAATATAATAATTTTAATCTATTTTAACCTTAATTTTAACTTATTATTAACCCTTAATATATTTTAAAAATCATTTCTAATAGTTGAAAACTACTGTGCATTGTCCTACACTCTGACCTTTTCCGAATCAGCATTCTAGTTAAATCAGTCAAAAATTTTAGAAATAACATTCAATAGAACTAGTTTATGTCTTATAGGGTATCTTTTTCCTTTTCAACTTCCAAAAGTAGATATTTTTATTGGTCAATTTTTTTCTTGATATAAGCACTTTTAAGATACAAATATTAAGCATTTAAGCCCTAAACTTTTAAAATGTGAATAAAAAAATGGATGGGAATGAGTGATAAGGATCACCAAGAGAACATCCACATTTAATTCCGTCTCATTTTCAATACGGGCATAGGAACCAGGAAGTCCTGGCAAATGTCACCATCAGGTTGAAAAAGAAATGAAAACTAAGAACTTAAAACACCGCGGTGACAAATGCCACCTGGAGGGCCGAAAAGGTTAACTGCTAACTGAAACAGACAAGCATTTCATTGTTGTTTCCCTACAAGAAAGATTGAATCGCGAATTAAAAAAATCTAAAATAAAATTTAATTATGATTTTAAGCAAAACATTAAATAACGAAATTCCTTAATACAGCTAAACGCCCTTTGATTAAAATTAAGTATAAAACGATCAAAAAATAATTGTTCATTAAGGAAAAATTCTTTTATAAAAATTTAAAATATTATTTTTCTTCTGTATGCAATTTTTGAAAATATATGTATAAAGGGAATAAAAAATTTACAACTAAGTCGTATGCTTTCCTGATTGGTTGATTGCTTTTCTGTGCTTCAAGAAATGTGTCATAGACAAATAGCAAAGATTTTCAAAAGACAGTTGTAAATTTTTAGGGATATTATTATTTTCAAAAAAGTTAATCACCGTTGTAATAACTGACCCCAGAGAGTAATCACATTTTTAAAATAAAGATTTAATATGGATGATATGTATATATACAGATGATTCTATCTAAAATATTCACAACTATTTCCAGGTTATCAATTATGGCTCGGAGTTCCTCAAAACAGAACTCCTACACAACAGACACGCTCACTCGCTCCGCTCAGCTCTCTCTCTCTCTGCCTCCATTTTTAGGGCCTCCACCACTTCACAGCTGTTCTCTTTCTTTTCACTTCACATCTCATCTCTTCGCTTTATAGGCGGCCGGAACAGACTCATGGTGGCTGGTGACATGGCACATTAATCACACATTAATTTAAATAAAAATTATCTCTAGCAGGACTATGCTTCTTCTCTTACTTCCTGTAATTGCACATTCGAAGTACTCCTCGTCTACAAACTTAACCTCGATATAATCAATAAAAAGGTCTTTTAATTTTCAGAGCATCTTTAATTTCACTTGTTGGATGTTTCCCTTAAAATTAATCAAAAATTCTAATAGGAATTAACCCTTTGTACTCCAATGGTGCCTCTGACACACCATTCAAGATTGTGCATCCTTTTGAAGTTTTATTTATTTATTTTTCAAATTTAATTGCTAAAAACGCCTACATAATGGTTAAGAGATGTAGATTAATTTTTTAAAGAAATTAGACTTAAAAGAATTATGTATATTTATTTTTCATTGCAGTAAACATATCTTTGTATTACGTGAATAATTTTGCATCTAATAATTTTTCGGTCTACAAAAGGTTAAATTCATATTATTTATTTCAAAATTTTTGCACCCTCTAGTAATGGTGCCCAGGTCACCTACCCTGTCTGCGCTACCTTATTTGTGCTACTGTCTCTTCTTCAATCGCTTCCTTTCGCGCTCTTTTCTAACGGTCGATCCGATCACCGGAGTGCCTTTCCCATTGTGCTTTTCGAAGGAGAAGGGTTGTTTTCTTTGATCAGAGACTCACTAAGAACTGTCTTCTTCGCATCAGGCAGGGGTGCCCACAGCATGTTTTGATGTCGCATGTTGCGACATCAGACGAAAATTTGGGGGGATTTTGAAAAAAACTAGGGAAAATGGGGGGAGGGGATTTTCTCATTATGCATATTCAGTTTTTAACTGAATCGAATCAATCTGCACACTTGTATGTGTGTTGTCTCGTAAATTTGTAAGCACTAAATTAAAATGCAATGGATTGTTCAAAGTTGGATGACAAGACTGTTGTTTCTGCGAGCAGTGCTTACACTACTCCTGTGGTCACGTCACGTGGTGCAGAGGTCATAATTCACCGTCTCGCCGCTCCGCCCTGTGATGCTGCACTCCTGCTTGTCTTCGTTTAGCTAGTCGACGTGTTTTGATTTTGCGAAGTTTAGTGTGTTGCGAGTTATTTATTGTAAACTACAATCATCTAGTTTTTTCAATCCAACCTAGAGACAGGTGATTTACGTTAGAGTATATAGCATTTTTCTATATATATTTGTGATGGACTACAACTAACTGATATTTTACTAAAAACTGAAAATGCCTCGTCAACTTAAAAGAACTTCTAAGTATAAATGCTTAGAACTTATGTGTAATACAGTTCAGAGATGTGATAAGTGGGAAGAACATTGCAAAAAGAAACATTTGTACAAATTGAGAAATAATCTAGCTATTAAATACAAGATAGTAGAAACCAAATATGGAGATGGGTCATGGGTGCCGTACCGTGAAAGCTCTACAGGAACGGAACCAAGGTAAATTGTGGTGTGCCAAATGTTATTAACCTGTTGAGGAGAGCGCACGAGATTGTGTGATTGTGCTTACATATTTTAAAACAGTTGTTGATAGCTCAGTTGAAATACATCAACACGTCTCCTCATTGAATACTCATTGATTAATTAAAAAGGAAACTCAACTCGGAAATCACACCACCGCTTCCGATGAATCTCAACTCTTTATTGACCAGACAGCGCTCGCAACCAGAAGTAATTCACTTTACTGAACATTCCGCGGCCCGTTGACATTTTTACATTCAACTAATTGTTAATTTAACACCACAAAAGATAAAATTTTAACACAGGAATTACAATAAAATATTAAACATTACTATGTTAAATAATACAAACTAACAACATGATGATTTTCAAAACAA
>JAOUZG010017157.1:1294714-1311037 GCA_026289955.1 Argiope argentata | reverse complement strand
GCGAAAGTGTTACATCACGTTATGGTGAGGCCCAGGAATTCCAACATTTATCGTAAATCAATCTTCATAAAACGAATCTTTGGCTCAACTGTGTCTCTCAAACTCAACAATTATTCTTTTCATTACTCCCACATACAGAATTCCAGGGGGTCGCATGCGGTTTGAAATGGATGACAGAGGACAAAGAAAGGATTGAAAAAGAAAAATATCTTTTTAAAAGGCAATATCTGTTTTATAAATGGAAACTATTTCTATTGTAACTAATTTTTACTTTTTAGGCTTTAATTTGTAATAGGCTTTTTTTATAAATTTTATGAAATCCTAAAATTAATTTTTTCTAAAAAAATCACTACCAGATAACGAATATTGCATGAAATAAAAATGCAAACTATATTAGTTGATAAAACAACTGCTGCTTTTTTTAAAGATTAAAACGGTGCATTGCTGTCAGAACACACATATTTCAAAACGGTAGCACCACAAAACGTGAATGCTTAGATTCCAAAATTCTGTTTTTATTAACATGAGTCCTCTCCCGATATATAAATGTGCGTAAAAATTTGCACAATTGTGGCCAACATTTTAGGAATCTTTTTGGAAAAAGTCTATTTTTGAGATTTTATAGCACATAACAGAAATTTTTTAAATAATCATAAATTTTTGAACAATTTTCTAGGTGATGTAATCAAAAATTTAAAAAATCCATTTTTATAATATATACTTGTGAACGGAACAACAGTTATAAAGAAGAAAAGGGAAATAGAAAAATAAGGCATAATAACAATATATAAAACTACTTATTACTTAAAGGGTAGCCTATTGCCATTAGTTACGACCTCCAATAGAATTCAGTAATAATTTCATTTGTTCCAATGCTGGTGTGGTATCATGATGGAAATATACCTGTTAGCATCAAATTTCCAAGTAAATTATTTAGGTATCTTCGCAATATTAAACGGAATTTATAATATCAGATATCACCGTGTAAATATCGTATAGTATCTTGTGTTAATAGGAACACCTTCAGTCAATCATGTCTTATGGATGGTTACAATGTTATTTAACCCCCGGATGCTCGATTGGTTTCAAGTGTTGGTGAAAGTTAATAGTTTCAAGCTAATAGTGAAATTGTCTTGAAATAAGTTTTACAATGATAACATGACAAAGAGTTGAATCCGAAGGAAATATAAATAATTTCACTCAATTTCACATTGAATTGGGCCGTTTCACTCTGTATACTTCCAATTGATTTTCTTTTACCTCAAAAACACAGTTTTTTAAAAATTATTCTATCATTGTTGGATGTTAGGAACCATTTCCTTTCTAGTGATTTTTAGCTACTTTCTTCACACTTTTTCAAGAATTTCGGAAGATACCCTTTAATTAGATTTCCCCGGTTATCTTTACAATGTCATTATAACTAAACTATATGAAATGACTATAACACGTTATTCATGAAGCTATAAATGTTTACATTACTTTCTGGACTTCTAGCCAACGTTTTAAGACATTTTTTTACAATTTCACAGAATCGAATATTGCACATATATACACACACGTAAATACAGTGGTCGTCATTTATGACATCAATCGTTCAAATCTGCTGCTAATAAGATTTCAACTTAATGGTTGTCTAAACATTCATGTTTATTGGCTACATTCATACGAATAAACGACAGGTTTTTATCCATTTAATGAGTGCTATTTTTCAAAATATTCTTGAACAAACCACAGTGCATGTTAATTTAGTCGGCAATTGCTTAGTCGGGCCTTACCTGTTGTCATGAATTCTGAACTTCAGCAAATAATTGCATCTTTTTGTAAGAGAATCTACCAGGTTTAAAACACTCTGTGGTGCAAAATGTGGGATTCAACATGTGGTTTCAACGTGATGGGGCTTCTCTCTATTTTGGAGGAGGCATTCAGACACATTTGAGTAAGTCATTTGGGCAAAGATGGATTGGACATATCAGACATGTTTCCTGGCCCCTAAGCACTTCTGATGTAAGCAGTTTGGATTTCTTTCTTTGGGTAGCACTTAAAATGAATATAAATGCAAGACCCGTCAAGTCCAAAATGTATCTGGTTGCAAGAATCGTCTGCGCTGCAGCGGAATTTCAAAGAAATCAAGCTGTGTTTGGCCGGTCTGCCAATCTGTGGTGCATCGATGTAACTCATGCACCGTTTGCAATGGTGGGAATTCCTAACATCTTTTGTGACATTTTCACATAATATCATTTGCTGCAGAGTAATTAAGTTCAATAAATATTTCAGGTGTCCCTTCATTTCTAAAGATACTCCTTGTTATGGGTTGTAATATAGTTCTCAATAATTAAGATGTACCCTATTTTTCCTTAGCATTTTCATCAATATTTACGGGCCATTCTGCATGACACACTGATAGTGTATCTATTAAACTGAAACAAATTGGTGTCCTAGAAAATTATACTATAAAATGATTAATTTTATCTATGATGCATTAAGTATTCGACTCAATAAGTTTTTCGACCTATTTAATTTGGATTCCTAAATTTATTATGGAAGGAATAGGGAATTTTAAGCTTAAATGAGACGACATTTATTCGGATGAGCTGATTAAAATATTTAAAACATGGTATCAAGTTACATTTAATATCGGGCTTAAGATTGTCAGTCCGTCGTCCTGGCGAAGGGGTGCGCGTGTTCCGCCAGAGCTAGGCGTCCCGGGTTCGAGTCTCGATTCGGGCATGGTTGTTCTTCTATGCTCTATCCGTAAGGAGGATGAATATCACCCCCCCCCCGTAAAAAGGGGTTGTGCAAGCGACTGTGATAAGCGAGTATCTAAGTCATTCTCTTGATCATAGTTGGCGCTACTTCAAAAAAAGAGACGCTCCTTTCGGCTTAAAACTCACTGATGCCTCAACGAAGCTTTTTAATGGAAAATGTCATTAATAACAACAAGATTGCCAAGATTATTTCATATTTCCCCACCATTTCAATTTTTTGAGTTATTGTGCATTTTACGATGCAAGACAAAAGGTTTATTCTCCTATGTCTATGTAAGAATAAACCAAGGGGAAAATATAATACACTCACGAAGCAGAGTAGCTTTGCTGAAACAAACCCTTACCTCTTTTAGAATTTTCACCGGGATAAATTGCCATTACCTCTAATGAAAGATCTTGAGCTTGGTATATATGGCTTGAAAGACTCTATCATAGCAATGAGTTGGATTAGGAGAAAAAAATGTTGCATTGTTTTTCAAAATCTGTGCAAGAAGCTGAACCTTTAACTTCTCCCACTCTTTGAAAACGTTCCGGAAACTTTATCGTAACTTATCTTTTAACTCTTGAATATTCTGTAAAACAACAACTGTCAAACTCGGAAAAAAATCAAGAAAATCGGCAAAATCCAATCATATATTATAAAACTTATCTGATCATTAAATATATCTGTTCTAAAATATCTGCAGTGGATCTGCTCCCATCAAAATGACGGCACAGATCCTTGATCGAACAAGCAGATGAATCAAGCGATGCGCGAAGAACTATATCTTTTTACTTCTTAAAGTTTCCGTTAAAGAATGTTATTTATTGCGCAATCTTATAATTAATTATTTTAGACAGCATCTACATCTCTCTATATATAAACGCTTACTTGGACACAAAATCCGGTCGAATTTGTTAATCATCGTTTGGCAATACTTTGACCTTGCTTGGGAACATCAACACGCGGTTTGATAAGATTGCAAGCGAAAGCTATTTTTGATTCCGTTTGAAAAAATTTTAAACAAAAAAAATTAACGGTCAAAAAAAGACAAAAAAAAATAATTTCGGTGAGTTTACGTCTTACCGTATCAACTTTAAAACGAAATTTTTGAAAAAGGAAAGACAGGTAGAAAGAAAATGTTTAAGAATAGTTCATAAGAAGATATATTTGTAATAAACGATGATACGGTTAAACGTAATGTGTACGGAGCGAAGTTTCCGAACTACAGGAGCAGAGTTGTGGGACTGTGTCAAGACTCAGTTCTTTTTGCCAAATACATTACTGGGGAAAAGAAATAAAGTCAAGTGGCAAAAACAAGGAATGTTGTTATGATAAAAAAATTTGTTTTGGAACTTCTGCTGAATCCACCGGAAATATTGAAATTCTCGCTGATTAGTGATTCAATAAAAGTGAAATATCGGATGTATATTCGCTGTTTGGAAATCATCCAAGGAGCATCTCTTTTTTATTTTTAAGTTTTTAATTATTTGATGTGTCGATACCAGCAAAATTTTTCATTACAATAAATAAATTCACCTCATCCCTACTAAATATGTACTTTGTTTCATTTCTTCAATCAGACTACAATTAATTATTCAGAATAACTTGAAAGTTTCTTAGCAATTGTGAAGGAGCGTGGGGAAACAAGATAATACCAAAAAGTAATTTTCGAAAATAGAGGGGATCATCAAGTCTTCAAACAGATTGTAAATTTATCAAAATGGGATTTCGAATTATTTTTTATAGATACAATAATTTCGTTATTTCTGTTTATTTCGTATGCGAGGAAGGAACAACTTTCATGCAAAACATCTTAAATAATTAATCATTAAATCTAACACTAACAAATGCAGAGGATTTCGTTAACAAGGAAATATCTCTCATTTGAATTGTTTACATATTATGGTGATTTTTATTGGCGCATTATGCTCACTGTCTGCGTATTTTCACCTTTCTTTCGTAATGGTTAATGGAAATTTTTTACGTTTCTTTTTCCTTAAAGAAGTATTATCTTTTACAATGGTTCTTTGTTTATATATATAAATATATATATTATTGAAGAATCTGCGAAAATTGAAACAAAAGTTTATTAATTTCTTAAAAGCTTCATTTAATTATATACTTCCCGTTACAAAGTTTAATTAAATAGAACAGGGAATTATACCCAAATACTTTGATTTCAGTAAAATTCGATGATAAAAATTCTATAAATGAAATTGCATTTCTCTACGCTTTGATTTGATTTTTAAAGGGTGTTTTATGTTTCCAATTCAATGTTAATTTTGAGATTTTGTTTTTCAAAAGATTCTTTATCCACGAAGCTAGCTGCAATTTAGATAATTTTATATTCTATTTTTGGGGCTTCATTTGAAACAGTTTTATCAATAAAATCATTTAAATCAATTTAAAAATATTGTGATGCCATTATTCGGTCTATCGCTCCATAACGCCTGTAAACAATTGTGCTTTTATGGAAATATTCTCCATCGATATTTGTACTGCCTTCGTAAGCAAAAATAAACATAATAATGGCATGACCAACTCGCAGATTAACAGAATGATTCCATCCGAATAAGATCCCTTCCGAATAGAATTATTCCATCTTTAATAAGTCGATAGAAAATAATGGCTGCTTTTTGGTGCGACTAGGGATGGGTTGACGGGGCACCTAACTCCGCAGGAGCTTATCCCCGGTCTTGATTATTTGTTAGCGGCATGGCAGGACGGGGGCTGCTCTTTGGTGCGAAGTGATTTTCTGTCGCTTTATAGCAGTTCTGCATGTGTCAGTTAACCGGGACCAGTTGGCGTAACTTAAGCCGCCAAGAGTTGTAATTCATCGCAGCGTCGAAAGAAATATTTGAAATGAGAAACAAAACAATCAAAAAATTTACTGAGAAATATTCGAGCACTTTTAAGCTCATCTTTAAAAGTCTGTTTTCTCGCTAACTAATTTTTGATACGTTGCCAATCTATATTTTCAAAATGAAAAAAATTCAAAAGTAATTTCAAATATAATATCAAAAAGAAATATTTCAAAAAAAAAATCGATGAACCAGGTGCTCAGCCTCAAGCACAAAGTTAACATGTTATGTGAAAGTTTATGACTATTACATATATCATTTAAGGCCTAAATTCCATTTCTAAAAGATATCGAAAACGACTCGGTCGCCGTAAATCTTGTAATAGAATTACCAATCAAAATCTCTGTACCAGTTTTTTTTAAATTTATTGTTTTCAGTCAGAAGATTAATACTCTTAGATATATCCTCAAGGGTCGACTGTTCTCTTCATAAAATTTTGTAATGCATTTACTATAGAAAAACATCACAACTGCTTTCGCCATCCGCAATCACTGAAATGATTTATAAAACGTTTGTTTCGTAAGAAAACTCAAAAGATGCTTAGATACGTCCTCAAGGCTCGCTTGCCTTTTGCTATTCTTCCCTTTCAGTGGGAAGGAGTGATAATAAATACTACATAATACATTATTTGGCCAAACGTATCCGGATACCCAGTGGTATGATGGACTTATAGTGTACCGAGGCACATAATAATAGGATGTTGGCCCTCCTTTTGTGTCGATGATAACCTACATATGTCTGGGAAGACTTTCCATCAATTTTAGATAGACGGCTACAAGAATTGACTTCCAGGCGTCCATCAGAGCTGAAGTGAATTCTTTCAATGAGGAAGGTCGAGTAGACTGGCTACGTAGTCTCCTCTCTAATCCATCCCAAAGGTGTTCTATGAGGCCTATATCGGGGCTCAGAGAAGACCAATCCAATTTTTGAATGCCAGTTTTGTCAAACCACATATGCGCAAGCCTCGATGTGTTACCGGAACAGTTATCAAACTGGAAGGGAAATGGGCTTTCAAGGAAATATTGCCATAGAGTTGGGAATGCAGCATTGTACAGAATGTCCCCTTACATTTCAGAGTTCATGTTTCCAACCACAAGAACAAAGAGATACAGGCCAATTTACGAGAAGCACCCTCACACCATTATGCTTCCACGAACAAACTTAACAGTTGGCACAATGCAGTCACTAAAGAAAGGTTCGCCGAGCATTCGCCAAACCCAGACGCGTTCATCCGACTGCCAGATTGTCTAGCGATTATCATCAAAGAACTCTTTTCCCCATGCTCACAGTCCAACGACTCCATTGCAATCGATGATTCGCATTCTGTGGAGTGATGCTCGGCTTTTGCGTGGCTGCACGATCATGGGATCCCAAGTTTTTTAACTCTCGACGAACATTTCTGGTGCTAACACCGACTCCTGATGAGCTTTGAAACTCCTGAGAAATTTCCACCTAAGAGGACTTGCGATACTGTTTCACTACTCTTTTCAGAGAACTGCGGCTGCGTTCACCAAGTTTCGCCAGCCTACCAGTTCGTTTTTCCGCAGTTTCATTGCCTCAATGTTTCCACTTCATAATTACATGATTCACAGTGGATGTAGGCTTTTATAGAATATCCCCATTATCTCACAAACTTATTTCCTACAAAGGTGGCCTCCCCCTATACTGACATTTGCTAATTCTCTAAGCTCCTTTGACTTACTTATTGTCTCACAAACACTTAAATACTGTCTGATGAACCACTACTAACACTTTTATAGCTTTCGACTACACATCAAATTTCGCCACCAGCTAGAACCACTTTTTCAAGAAGTTCCGGATACTTTTGACCAAATAGTGTGTATCCTTTATGTGGAAATCTTGTTACAAAGTCCCCACTGACTATTTCATTTAAAAGAAATACTTATGGTATCCATATTAGTAATCGTCAATGATCGTGTATCTCTTTCATCTCTATAACGGAATATTTTGAAAAATAAAACATTATCACAACCCTGAACTTCAATAGCTGGAATGACTTCACCAACTTTCATTACCAACATGTTTATTTTGACCCTTTGAAATATAGCTGACCAATCAAAAGAATCTATCATTTTTGTGCCACTCTTACTTTTATTACATTAGCAATGCAACCAACTATTATATTTTATGATAAGCTCAATTTATATGACTAATTTATAATTTTTAATGCAAGTTGTCTTTGACTAAAATATTAACATAGGCATTTCGACATTAAATCAAATCTTATTAATATAATTATGGACTTGATAAAAAAAATTTATTGCCGAGCTGCTTTAAGTTACTATCCACCTTTGCGAACTAAATTGTTCGCTCGGATTATTTGCTTTTTGAACTTTTAAATATTAATGTAGAATTTAAATTTCCTAAACTTCAATTTGTTTTTTAATTAAATCTAAAAATGGGAATTTAATTGAATAAATCAAAATAAATTATAGTGCAGGAAATTTTAAAAAATATATATACGACGTAAAAACAGTGAAAGTGAAAATCTTTCTTTGTAATTAATGCCCATTTTTTTTACTTTTATCTCTAACATTGCTAAATATGCACAATTGAATGTTTTGATAGATGAATTTGAATATCTTAACACTAAAAATGGTTACAAATTGTGCATTATATATTTTTTAAGAAATCATTAAAAATAAAAAATATATACTATAGAAATAAAATTCATATAATTAAAATGGAAGTCTTTTTAAGTTTTAAAGTGATACAATAATAATTTTTGTGAGATTATAATTTTGAAAGAAAGGTTATAAATCTTAGTAATTTCTCATCTGAGGAAGGCTGAGTATATTTTACTGCTAGATTAAATTTTCATTTTGGTGTATATTTCTTGATTTCTTTTACATATTATCTCTGAGTGAATAGAGGTTTTGTTGAATTCTATCCAGATCAATTTTAAATATATTTTCCAGCTTCATTTAATTAAGTATCCATATAACAATTTCTAATGAAGAAGAAAATTTTGGATATCTAATCTGAAATTAAGTGAATCTTTTTTATCTAGAGAAACTGATGGAGCGTGAGAATGGGGCAATATGTGAAATATTTTTTTTCATGATTTTGTGTTTTGATGGCATCGATGTTTTATGACGCGAGGAAATTCAGATTATATGTTTATAAATATATTTGAAGAAATTTCCTTTCGTTCAAGCATTAGCCGGCACAAGATCATTTATACAATTAATTAATTTGAATTAAGGGTGATTATGACATCCGAAGCTCCCTATTTACATTGCCGTTTATGTGGTGTTCGCTACAGAAGTGACAAAGTGGTTGAGCATGAGAGGCAATGTTCCTATCAGAATGCAAATTCAAAAACTATGTCTGAAGAATCAACACCAGTTTCCTCTCAAGAAAACAAAGTCAACGAACTTCGAGACAAAGAGGAGTATTACATGCGAGAAACGAAGTCCACAGAGAAACCATCGAAAGATTTAACGTCCAATGAAGAGTCCGATGATTCCCCTTTAAATCTGACGAACAGGGGAGGCGTGAAACATGACAAACCAACAGAGGATCGGAGCCTACCTGGAACGAAAGACATCGACCGGCAGAAGGCCGACATACCTGAATCGAGTCATTCTCCTACAGAAAATCACAATGAAACTGAAATTAAATCCTCGTATGACAAGACTACCGAGAATAAAGCAATTAATCATGATTCAAGGTGTCAAGAAAGCAATCAAACCAAAACTGAGAATTATTCTAGCACTGAGAAGACCAACGAGACATCTAGAAGTCCCCCTCAAAGTAAGGAAAGGTCTTCAAATAGTGTCGAAAAGTCCGTACATCATCAAAAGTCTCATTCAAATGAAAAACATCAGGCGAAAATAAACGAGGAAGATGGTAAAAAAGGGAAAATGTCTCCCCAAATATCGGAAGAGGAGCAGAAGAAAGCAATGGCCAAGACCCCCTATCCAAGCGAAGAAGGTAAATAGGTGATTTCTTTAAAATTGGGTGAGAATTCATTTGTTTAAAATTCCTTGGTGACCCAAGTTCAATATTTAGGCTAATAGAAAGAACGCGATTTTTAAACAAGTGTAAGGCAAGTGTTTTTTGACAAGTCTAAGCAATTATTTATTGTGATCCTAAAAGCCGTTTATTACTTTATCTTTTACCCATCTAAGATGGCGGCGTTTTCACAAGTTAAGGAAGGTTAGCGCGATTTTATCTTGTTTGTTGAGAAATTAGATATCATTACCTCTATTTTTGGAAGATTTTATAGATTTATGTTACCCTCTAGCGACCTAGTTGTGTCTCCCTATTCATTTAAGCTTCAACTGTTGAGAATTATAAACTATTAATCATTAGGATGAAATCACATTTTGGTAAACGATAAGATCTTTTAAAACACTGTTGTTGTACCAATTATATTTAGTATTATAGCGGAATGCCTTAATTTTATTCGAATTTATCAGATTATTAGATTTTAGTCAAATTAGTTAGGGACTTCATGCAGAAACTAACTCGGTGATTGAAAGTGACTGAAAATTAAAGTTCCGGAAGAGCTCCTTCTATAAATAGGGTGCAAATTTATATGTTATCACTGAATTATTTGTAAAGTTCAATTGTTATAAATGAATAAAAAATAAAGCTTTTTCACCAAAAACAAATTAAAGAAATTAGCCTTTTAAAAATGTTCTTGAAGCAAGGAATATGAACAAAACATTCGTTAGAAATGAATTGATACGTACTTATTTATATTAACATCCCATTTTAAAGTAACGCCAGGAATATTTTGGAAAAGACCTAGTGCTTTTGTTTTGCAGTCAGATGGCTAGCTCTCTCTCTCTCTCTCTCTCTCTCTCTCAGAAAAGAGTAGTCAGTTTTATTCTTATTGCCAACTAAACCTAGGGGAATAAACCTGGTTCAAATAATTGTATTATTACATTACACATTGTTTAATATATTTAGGATATCTATTCTAATCAGGGACCAACAGTTAATATTTAAGACTTCATTAATTGTCCTGAATATCTAATAAAAATGGATTGATAGAAGTAAATATTGGATTTTTATACTATTTGAATTAATTTAATAAACTATTCTTGAAACACGGATATATTTTTTAAAAAATTAAAATTCATTGAGCCGTAAAAAGTCTGAATGACCTTTCCGTCGACCGTCTTGAAGGAAATGCGATAAGCCCCTTTGGCTCTGTTTTTCCCCCTGATTGGTTATCTAATATAATGTTATTGTTAATTATTCTAAAATAATGGTATTCAAGACTGTTATCACTCGGTGGGATTTGATTTCAGGAGGTTTTAAACGTCAGGCTGTCAAGATAATTTGATTGAGATGATTTATAGAACAGATATTTATTTATGGGTAGCATAAAATTTTGATTTCGTAATTGTTTTACAAAAGAATTAATTAATTGAAATAAAATAAATTATTATTTATAACATTTAAATTCTTGTTAAGGCAAAGCTGAATTTTATGATGAATCAGAAGGATTTTTATTCTATAATTCATTGAAATATTGCGTAAATTATAAAAACAAAATATTCTACTCTACGTATAATTTTAAAATAATGAAGGATTCGATTTCTTTTGTTGTCCTTTTTTAAAAATATCTTTGTTTCAGAAAAAAAATCATATTTATTGAAATTCCAACTCTCATATTTCAAATTAAAATTTAAATCTTACGGCAGCTGACAGCAATCTTGACAGATTTATGGCACAATAAATAAAGCTTCTTCTGGTTTCTGAAACGGTATGGGTTATGTGTTTATCGAAATTTAAAACTGAAAAATATTTTGGTGAAGAAAATATTAAAAGATCAAAGTGTCTAAATTTTTAAGTTAAAATTTTAGAGCGCATTACTCCAATCGAAACAACTGGTCGCGAATGGCGACTAGTTTATAATATAAGTGAGCATGTGTGTGTGTTTGGGCTTTACAAGCTACACCGTTTGATCTAGAGCTACCAGATTTGACTTATATTTATTTTGGAGAGTGACGATGTATACCATTATTAAAGTTTTACGGTTTATTTTTTTTTCAAAAATTTCAATTAATAAAAAATTGATTTAATTAATTAATCGCATCTTTAACTTTTTTGAGGTAACTTTCAAAATTATTGAAGAACAAAAATAAAAACACGGTTTTACACATGATCATTTAAAAGTTTACATAGCTTTAATTAAAGTTAGTAGCTTTAAAGTTAAAGTTAATAGCTTTAATGAAGTGAAGGCAAAAAGTCCGTAAAAACTTCAAGAAATCCGACTGATGGTGCTAGCACAAATGACTTAGTTGAAAAAATATGCTAATGAGACTGTTGATTACAAATACGATCTAGATTCGGAACCAGTTCTCTGTTGTATGTCATGTAAGATGTTAAGGAGAAAAAGTATAGCTTTATTGGTAAAACTGCTTTACATGAACAAGAAATTAGCGACTGTCGCACTGCAAGAATTCCGACTTCAGAAAAATGTGGACTGAAGAAGGGCTTTTAATAGTAGAAGGCCTCATAAAGTTTGTTTAGTAATTTCATGTAACTGGACTGTGTAAGGGCCGGGTGACCAGGCCTAAGGCAAACACGTTCGGCGCGCGTTTAGAGCCTAAATGGAAACGTTAGCTTCAGAATCCGCTGCATCAGGAGTGCTCAGGTGGCTGGCAGTTTCCATGGCCTCCTCTGTTTCCGGATCTGAGGTTGACAGACTGCGGGGAAATCCCATGCGTATCGATGTCGTGACTTTAATCTCTCGGAACAGAAAGATGGCATCCGCCGAGAGCTGTCGTGTGCACAGCCGGACAGGCTGCTCTCTCCAGTTGCTGGATTTGAGAGACACCACCAATTTGTTAGCACTTGAGGTAGCGGACAGGGCAAACATATATTTATATAAGAAATGGTTTGATAACAGTATTTTTGTTATTTGTATGTCTTTTCTTCCATTTATACACAAAACGCCGCCTATCGGCTGTTTTCTGATTTTTTTCCTTAAAAAAAATTTCGTGAGTCATCAATTCTAAATCTTCAAACCATTTTTTATTTCATTTAGATTTCATGGTTTTATAATTTTTTTAAAGTTTTTCCGGCCTTTTGTTCACCGAGTATATATTCCCTAAAATATATATTATATAAAATAAAAATATTAAAGCATTCCATAGATTAATTTCTAATCAATCATATGCAAAGAAAACAAAACATGTTAAAACATTATGACAAGAACTGTGTAAAAAGGAACTAGTTGTTTCACATTTTAAATAATATCTCTTGATAATTTTAAAGGAACTATTTATCAATTGATTTCTAAATTAGATTCCCTGTATTTAAAAGATTATTCTGTTTTGCACATTTTATGACTTTTTTTTAGTAATGAATCATTTGGGCATGTTTTTCTTTTCAAGATACCTTGGAAAAAAATATATAAAAACTCATTATATATAAAATGAACCACGGAAAATTATAATAAAAAAATTTAAATGTTAAAAAAAGTAATCAAAATCCATAAAAAGAAATTTTCCAAAGAATAAAGGCGCAAACGCCTAATAGCAAAATTAATTCATAATTAATTTCAAAATGTTGCCATCGGATTTCATTCCTTCCTTAAACAGTTTTAAGGCATTTTGATATCTATGAAATGAACTGAATAAGCAATTGCAAAAATGTGTTTATAAATTGTAAATACTTACTTAACAGAGTCGGTACTCAGCATTCTACTATTGTCTTTTTGATAAATTTTGCATCTAATACTACATTTTGCAATTTAAATAAATACAATATGGATTAATTTTGTCGCAAATAATAATGAAATATTAAAAAAAGGTTTAAATAAGCATAATAATAAGCATAAATGCATATAAGATTTTATTTCGCGCATATAAGATTTTATTTCGCGTAATTATGATTATTATATCTATGAAATCTACATGTTAATTTGAGAAAACTGCATCTGATCAATGTGACATTTTGAAAAATGGAAACAGAGAATAATGTTTATCCCTGAACCCTGTATTGCTAATAGCTTTATAAGTTTTCAGAGGCTATTATTATACTACTACCATAGACTTCTAATGGATCTTTCTCATTTCCTCGTATGCGAATTGTAGAATAAGTATTTCAATCGTTAAATAATTATAGTCCAACATTTTATCAAATTGACACATTTCAGAACCTCCATGAGTTTGAAAAACACATTTTTGGTATTATGCCGTTCTGTTTGTTTGGTGTGTACTCTTTTTGGCTACAAATGTAGTTATTTATGATTCAAATTTTTTGCGTGGGAGAAAACTCGTTTAAAATTTGAATTTGATTTTCATATTTTATTAACTGCATTCCAATGATTAATCACCAAACAATTTGCCGAGGATAATGTGAGGGTTCCAGTAAAAATGCTGAATTCCCGCTAATTTGTAAATATTTTACGTCAATGTCTAACAAGGTGTTCTCTAACACACGCCCTTACTGGAAAAAAAGTCCGAGAAAACTCAGGTTTGGATTTCAAATGTTATCCTACTAGAACAGAAAATAGGATCAAAAGTATCCGGCATTTTCCAAATTTCACCAGAAAATCTGTCTATGAATTGCGATCTTATAAATGTATTTTTAAATTCAATTTTTACCGTGAAGATTCGATCTCAGAGAACTTGAATAAAATTTTAAAGTGAATACCCTTAAGAAATCTCGGTATTTCAATCCATTTCATACACATTCTGTGGGATAAAATTTCCTAGTATAAGCGGCCAGTCTCCAAAATTAAAAATAATCCATTTCTTAGAGGACAAATATTTCTATTTCTTGTTTTAGATGCTAGATGGCAGCACGATAGCATTTTAAATGCTGCTGGTTGGATATTTCAACTAGTTGGTTTGTTTAAAACAAGATGTCAGCACAAAACAAATATATTTTTTAAAACATGTTTTCTTTTTCTAGTATTTTGCATCTTAGCTGAGTTAGACTTTTCAATTACAACGACTTGTGTTTTGTGATAAAAAATATATTTTTAATATTGGATTTTTTACGAAGTCTATTCGAAACTGACTAAAATTGGCAATTTTAGAATAAAAGTTTTTTTTTTTTTTTTTTTCAGAAATTTTGTAAAGAGAGGTTCAGAATTTTGATGATGAAGATGTCCTCCATCATCAAAAGAATATGGACTAAAATTGAACGATAATGATTCGATATATTTATTTTTACTATCAATAAGTTTAATAAAAATTCCTTTTAACGTTTAAAATGCATTTTTCTCCCTCTTTACTGATTTAGCTTAATCATATTGACATTCCATTTTTAAAGCAGCATTGTTTTTTTGTGATTGACTTCATAATTTTGAGTCGAAATCAGATGACCAGGACGATACTTGATCTGGCACTTCTTCAAACTTCCTCACCGCACAAGAGACATTGAAACACCACCTGTTTTTCGATGGTCCTAATAGAATCCGGTTTAGACCCTGAAGCTCTCTGGTTTCGAAACGGAGACCTTACCGTGGGCCTTATTAAGATTACTTATTAATATTGTGAGTGACATTTACATTAACTTATACGCAATTAGCGAAAAAAATTTAGTTATGAATAGATCAAGTGCACAGTAGGGTCATTTTTACCAAACAAATTGTCATCTCAATTAATCTCATAATTTCAGGATGATCTGATGTTAAAAGGAAGCAAATAGATTTAAGCAGAGGTTTATTTATCAGCCTTACATCGATCACTCCCTTCAAATTTCCACACCACACCAGCTGGAGGATATTTGACCCGATGCATTTAAAGGGCACCAGATCCTCTTACATGATAGTTCGATGATCAAGTCTTCAACATGAAGCCGTCCAGCTCCTAAGCCGAAATGTTACCTAATTCGAGTGGGCCCCGTAGCTTCTTAAAGCAGGCATTTGAGGTCTTATTAAGTTGATAGATCTAAGGAATTATGATCCCCTACCCATACCAGAACATTATTGCTTCGCCACTGAAAACAAAGTATTTTGTGGTATCTGGTACCATTTTTTATTACAATAGCACAGCATCAACTACGTTTTATGAATGATCCTTTTCATTTGTGATCGAATATTAAAAACATACTCTCCTGTGTATGAATGATAATGCCTGAAGGATGTCTATGATTTGCCGAGATTTCTCTAAAATGAACTCACATTTTAAAATTATGTTCATTTACTAATTTTGATGTTAATTATGCATTCATTTCGATATTCATTTATAGAATTTCCAAAGACGGTTTTTCTTTCCAGACATTCAAATACCGGCTATCAATGCTGAAGAAATTGGTCAGGCAGCCGACATTCTGGAGAATCTACCAGAATTGAGCGAGCATGCAGAAATGGCTTACGAAAAGCACCAGAAGTCACTTGTGCCGTGCGTACACTGCGAAAGATCTTTCACGCCCAGCAGGCTGCCCGTCCACGAGAAGGCGTGCATCGAGAGACCCAAAGGGAGGGAATGTCTCGTTCCTGGAGACGAAGAGAAAGAGGACGAAAATTAACAAAATAAAAGTGAATGAATTCCTACATGCGGTATTGGCGAATACAAGAGTGTTGGGTGGAAGCGATAAAATAACAAGTGGATTCTAAATGGGATTTGAAAAAGTACAATCAAGAGGACTCTTATAACTGCATCAATGATCTAAATCAATGAATACTTCTTCAAAATGCTTTAATTTTTTTAACACATGAAATTCAATCGATAATCATGTTCCTTTTATTGAACTACCAGTATTTATTTATTTAGTC
>JAOUZG010017157.1:1276091-1289714 GCA_026289955.1 Argiope argentata | reverse complement strand
TAATAATTACTTATTACCTATAATTTTTTCTAATTTTGGGAGGGTCCTGGGCCTCTTGGACTCCTTATATATATATAAACCGATTCTAAACTGTCCTTAACAATCCTTTTAAAGCTTTGATTTTCTTTGCAAACGCAGACCATCCACATTTTATTATTATACCTACGTTTAAGCAAGAACTTCTTTGAGGTGCTAAAATAATTAAGCCGCTTGATGCACCGACTCTGGAGCAAGCTACATAAAACTGGCCGTGTGAAAAACAGTCTTCTCTTAAATCGATCCCTGCTACTTTTAATGTTTGCCCTTGTGACTTATTAATGGTTATTGCAAAGCAAACTTTTACAGGAAACTGCACTCTTCTAAATTCAAAAGGATAGTCCGATGGAATTAGTGGAATGCGAGGTATTAAAACCAACTCTCCTCGAGCACATCCAGTAATTATCGTAGCTTCAATTACATATTTATTAAGTTTAGTCACTTGTAGTCTGGTGCCATTGCATAACTTTGGTGGACAAAGGTTTCTTAGTAGCATTACCAGTGTCCCAACTTTCAGGTGAAGTATGTGAGATGGAAAACCTGGAGGGTCTAAGGTGTGAAGAAACTCCTCTGGATACTGCACTGCATCATCACGATTTCTTGTTGTATCAAAAGATTTGTAGTAAATATCCTCTCCACTAAACGACTTTAATAAGATGCTGTTGACTTCTGCGGCTGTATCATTTTTTGGAGATAAGTTGGCACGCTCGCACAACCATTCAATCAGCTTATTTTTTATATCAACAATATCAGGATAAATCTTATCTTATTAAGCATACAATAATTTATTTCTCATGTAAATTTTATGTAGTGTTTCATGAAATAATCAAAAATCCTCTAAAACACAATCATATTATCTGCGTTTTCAATCTATGTTATTTCGATCGACTGAAAGAAATATGCTCTGCGAAATCGAACGACTGCAATAAGCAACAGCTGTCACTCACAACATGATATCCGCTAATCAACCTACCCCCGCGGTGCTGAACTAATCGCAAAAGAGAAAAGCAATCCTTTTGTCCAAATCCTGCCACTTTTAAGAACAAACCTGTTATTCAGACGCGCCGCTTTCGGTTAGTTTAGCAATCTGAAGGTCGCCGACAGGAGTTTTAATAAGCAAAGTTATTTGGTAGCATGGCAATCATTGCACAGTGTAAAAAAATATCGATATTATTATTAAGAAAAGCATTTTAAGCAAACACAACAAATCTCTAAACCATATAATACTGCCATTTCACTCGCGGTTTTGGACCAACCAACCAACCTCTCAAAATCGTTTTTCTATTGCAGTCTTTGCAAAATCAGAAATTATTTCATAAGACGCGTAATTTTTGCTGATTTGTTTTCAAAATTGATCAGGGTGCGCCAAAGGCATGCCAAATTATACAAAAAAAGTTTAATCTCATTTTTATTTATCAATGGATTAGATTTGTAATGTTGAAGAGGAAAACCCAATAAACAACAACAAAAAATTAATGCACAATTTTCTATCAGATTTTTACAATCTTTCACACGATTTTGAAAAATTTATCGAATTTTATGTAAAAAAATGTTTGATTAAGTTATCTTGAAAAGTTTCAGCTTGATTAAATATTAAAGTGAAATTTTGCCTCTTCTTTAAAAAATTCGCCAAAAATTCAGTTTTAAAAATTAGCAGAATACTACGCAGAATAATTCAGAATACTACAAACTATTGCAGAATACTACATCGTATTGTCTTTCAGGAAACATATTTTCTGTATTTTTCCAGCAAAGCGTCTATTTTACAGGGTGGTTCAAGAAATAGACCCATCAAAATTGACCTTTCTTTAAAAATGATATTTAATTTTTGCGTCGATACTTCGTAAAATAAATTATACCTCCGTGTTCTACGATATAAAGTCCATCCGATTCCACTGTGATATTGAGTATAAGTTGAACGGACGCGTAACGATGGCAATTTTAAAAACGTGCTTTTACGGGACGAAACGGTACGCATCAGCGACCGCTTCACCGGAATGCAGTGTTTCACCCGGAAAGTAGCATTACAGGTTTTAATTGAGGGGTTTTGATTAATTTCTCCCGAACTAATTGATATTTCAAAAAATCCTTTCTTAGTGGGTACTTTCGTAACCATGTAGACATGCCTGTCAAATTTCAAGCCCAAGGCTTCAGCGGTGCGTTGATATATATATATATATATATATATATATATATTATCTCAGGACATTGATTTTTATATATTTAGATACACAGGATGTTTCAAAAAGGCTGGATAAACTCTGAACAACCGGATCTATTTGGAATACATCAAAAATGCCCAGAGAACTGTACCCTTGCAAACCATAGTTTTCGAGAAAAACACGAGAAAAATTGATTGACGCCATATCCGGTTTGCGAAAAAATCTTTATTCGAAACATATCAGTACTTTTTTTAATTTTAAATGGGTAGATGTTCGAAATATTCCCTGTGCATATGGAACAATGCATGTGCGCGTTCTACTATGGTTGACTGCACACGGTCTAGCATCGTAGTGCTCACAAAGGTAAATACACCGTGGAGACGAATGGGAAAAGTCCATTTCTGAAACAATTGGATCTCGATAAACCAACTCCTTTACATGGTCTCATAGGAAGAAATTTAAAGGGGTCATATTTGGAGATCCTGGGGCTCATGAACAGGACCCCGACGCCCAATCCAGCTGCTGAATACAGGTTTTTTCGTAAACCGGATATGACGTAATACATATATCCCTCGCATTGTTCTCTAAATCTCTGGGTTATAAAGGTACAGTACAAAAAAATGTCATTCCACTCGCAGTTGACAGGTCTCGAAATGGCCAATGCATCTTTTGACTCATGCATAAAATCTAATACTTTGAAGACTAAAAAGCACTGTTACTATTTATTAATTCAGTGATCACTATAATCTCAAAAGACTTGTTCAGATAAATTCATTGACTTTTCTGGATCGAATTATAACAAATAATAAATCGAAGCAGTCTCCAGAGAGAGAAAAAAAAGTAATCTAATGATTTTAGACTTTTTGTGGAGAATTCGAAACAAGAGATAAAAAAACTAATCGGGGAAGTCATATCCTAAAAAATGAATAAATATAATAGAAAGACAATCAGTTCCGAATTGAAGGGAAGAGATCATGAGCAACAATAACTATAATTTTAGTATAACTATAAGTATAGTAACAATAAGTATAGTCTTAGTATAACTATTATAGCAACAATAAGTATAGCATTAATAAATAATTATAGCAACAATAAGTATAGTATAACTATAAGTATAGCAACAATAAGTATAGCCTTAATAAATAATTGTAACAACAATAAGTTATAGTTTTCTATAGCTATAATAAGTATAGTCTAGCATTAAATATAGTCTAAGGCAATCTTAGTCAACTACGATTTCTCTATAAGGAAGTATTTTTTAATTTCATTCGGAGGTGAAAGGAGTTAAATTTCAGGAGATATTGAACTTGTAATTATATTATAATTATTTCTCATATAATTAAAAAAATAAATAATAAAAAAGATATTGCTCTTACAATCATGCTACTATAAAATGAAAATATTTTTTAAAAATATTAGCAATGAAATTGTATTAAAAGAGGCGCCACTGGCGATCACCGTATGTTTGGCTCCTGCACTAATTGTAAGTCAAATTATGATCCTCGGGCTTCTGGAAGGAATTGCCATTAGTTTCCAGTTAAGTTTAGACAACGGCCAGGAAAGACTTGCCAACCCGAGAGCATTGACAAAATACAATTGAATTTCTTTTAGTTATGCACCAAAAAAGTTTTTAAAAAGAAAAAAATAAGTCTTATTTTTCAAAAAATTCTATTTATTTATACTATATATAAAACGTTTATATAAAGTATAAAAAAGTAAAGTAAATTACCGTTTGTATATGCTATCAAAATTTTTTATTTAAAATAATTCTATCATTTAAATGTAAATTAAAAGTAAAAATTTAAATTTAACTCAAGCATAATAATTAAACATCTTTGAGTCCCCGGTCGCCGTGACCTGGCGGTAGGGCCTGGCCTTCGAAAGCGGAGTATTTCAAGTTCAAAACCAGATTCTACCAAAGAGCCGTCGAGTAAGGGGGCCTGGAGTACGCTAAATCCGTCGAGGCCATATGTCATCTCACTGGTGTGGTGTGGAAGTGGGGAGATGGAGTTGCCAGCTAAGGTGTTACCTTCATCATTACCTTCATCACCTTCATCATCAGCTAAGGTGTTACCTTCATCTTAATTTTCCTAGTTTCAAAATTACCATCCCCATCCCAAAATTACCCTGTTGTTGCTTTAGCCCAGTATTAATATAACTATACTTGACTAATCTTCTTGTCCACTAGGTATAAAGGCAAAAAAATAGATAAATAAATGCATTATCGGAAAATGTTTACAATCTCTTCATTCAATAGATACTGATACATACATGCTAAAAAATATTTATCTAAAAAAATGTGTGCTTGTGTACAAGTATTTACATAAGAAATGCTGCAATATAAAGAGAACAAAATCAATTATATATCTTCGAAAAATACTTTTTTTCCTTTGGCTGATTCCATCGGAAATTTTAGGAAAATTAAGAATACTCTTTGGTATCAGATTTTAGTCCTCATGTCGGATTTGAAAGTTATTATTGTAAATATCCCTTTTCATGGTGACCAATACAGTGGGTACCAATAGCGGATGTAATGGTTTCAGCTTTGTCTAGAGAATCCTAGATTGGTAAGTCGATTTTACTAAAGGATAGGGCATGCTAAATCCAACGAGATCAAATTTACTTCTGTTGATGTCACGCAGGTTTTGAGAGGGGTGCCGGATTTTATGCCACCCTTCGTCCTTTGATTATAGTTGTCGCGTCCTAAAACTGCGAAGTCCACCCCCAAAGCAGCTTTCGTGCAGCAGCTTCATAGCGGAATACATTCAAATGTCCAAGAACAGACCAAGATAATTCCAAATTGTAGTTTTCGATCTACAAATAGGAGTGAAAAATCGAGATTCGTACAAACCCCGAGGCCAAATTTTTCAACGAATGCAGAGCTTTCTTCGTATGCATTTCATATCCCAAGAAGCGAATTTAAAATAAAAACTGAAAAAGGAGAAATGATGCTTGGAAATGAATAGACTCGTTTAAAATCCTGATGAACGTATAATAAAATCCACTTCAAAATAGAACGAATTTGAAATAAAAAATTCAACAGCTCGGAATGTAAAATCCAAGTATTTACTCAATAATTCTTTTCCCAGTAAAAACAAAGATTAAATTTTTTTAAAGCTGTATTAGTGTATATTGTGCTAACGGCATCTGATATTTATTAAGAAGTCTGAAAACTTAAAAATGATAATATGTTATTCAAAAAAAATTACCATAAGTGCATCAATTTGAATTTCAAAATAAATTGCATGATTGTTTAATCTTCTGACAATAATGATAAAAAAAAAAGGTTTGGGTAAATTCGCAATTATTTATAATTTTTTTTCGCAAGCATATACAATGTTGAGAGACAGAAAAATCTTCAAAGCAAACATTATTTTTTTATTTATTGTTTAATGTCGTTGTTTATACTTCAAAATTCAACAAACAGCTGGATAATCAATGATGCTTTTGTTCGCCTCCTTTGTGAATTATTACAAAAATCAATTGCAAAAAATAATTCCATTTTCGCTTCTCCCATCCCCGAGAGTAACCGTCACCCCCCCCTTTTCTTATGGATATGCAACTTCTAAAACAACATTCAAAGAACGACGCTACGGAGTAAGCAGTAATTAACTGTGCACATTGCAAATACACAATTATTAGAAATGATTTCAATTCCGAAAATATTAAGCAGTCTATCTTAGGAAACGTGACGTCGTGCGCGTCTCGTGAAATGAATATTTCGCTAAAAGATACCTTCTGAAACGGACGCAACCTTTGCTCCGATAGTTTTTGCGCCCTATACAGCCCCCCAGTAATTTCATTTGATCACCTTAACTTGACTCTAACTGCATCAAGCCCCACTCCACTTGAGCACCAACAATCGATCTTGGCGAATACTATCGATGACTGCGGATTAACTTTACCGGACAAGCGGTCTTCCTCCTCATTTGGCGAGCTTACGGCGCCAAGAATAATTATAATCTCCCGGCGGACTAATCCGCGCCGCTGCAGGAAGATTAGCAACAATTTCATTTATCAGTTCATTATTTAGCGTACGAAAAATGAATTAGGAGGCCGGCCATTCGAGAGAGGCTGGAGCTTAATTTGAGGATTTAATAAATGCAGTTGTGCGGAAGTGTTGGCCCGTCTTATATTTCATTCCTTAAAAGTCGACGGGGGGAGGGTAGTTGTGATCATGTTTGTCACTGAATGGAGGCATATCCGTTTTAGTAGAAGTTTCTGAGCATAATTCCTTGAATAATTCCTTTACAATGCTCAAATATTATAGTTTGAATAGATTTTCCGACTTCAGTTTCAAGATCTGATAATTAAAGTTGCGAATTGTCCAAATACGCCCAAAATTGACTTCACTGTGATTTAATAAGATGAATAATTTTATCATTTATCTTAATTAACAATATTCCTATTATTCATATCTGATTTAATATAAGAAAAATTATTTTTTTCCGTTTAAAATAAAATATTGTATATTTAAAGGGGATGAGATATATTTCTACATTAAAGTTAAAAATACATGAGATGTTTTTTTTTCTCTGATTTGAATTATGTTTTCGAGCTTCTCAAACATTAAAATGTTGATATAGTTTCGAATTCGGAAATTTCCATTTCCTGATAACTCATTGTATTCTAATTCAAAAAAAATATTTTTGAATGCGGACAATCAGTGATGATGTTCATTGGGGAAAAGGAAGTCCATTGTTATTTTACAGCCATGTACCGAGAAAATAATGGATTCTTTCCATACAGAATATTTGGAAATAATGGAAAAAGAAATCTATTATTTTCTGTAGATGGCTGTAAAATAACAATGGACTTCCTTTTCCCCCAAATTAACACATTCAATTGGAAATATTAGAAACAAAAAAATCTAAATAGCGCACTTTCATTAACTTATTGTGGCTTTTTCTACAAAATTGAAGATTTATTAGTTTGTATTTTTAAATTTTAGACAATTCCTCACACTCAAGGGAATTTGGAAGAAATTTGGTTTAGCATGAAGTAAAAAATATTATTGCATTATTTAAAGTTTTTCTATAATTTTAGAGAGGAAATGAAAGGTTTTATATTATCTAATATAATTTCTGAACAAATCAAAGCACAAAAATAAATTTTTCGCCAGCTTAAAATGTAAGGGGGAAATGTTTTAGTAATATCAATTTTAAGTTTATTCAAGCTTAATCTATTTTTTAATATTAATTTAAATATATTTTATAGTAATATCTTTTTTTCCTAGAGCCCTTTCACTGAAGCCATTTTCACTGTTTAGTTATGTATGCCAGTCGGTCGCTTTTGCCAGTGTCGAAGTTATTTGCTTCTGAAATGTTTGCTTTTGTTTTCATTATGTAATTTTGTTTAGTTGATATTGCTATATACTTTGATGCTGGAATTTGCCTTCAAATACTATCTTACAAAAATATTGCAATTTTTCAAACCACTTTTGTGTAATTTCTCTCATATATTTTGAAATTTTTTTCACTTAATTATATTAATATCAAGGTTCCTAAATGCGCATAAATGTTATTTATAAAATCAACACTAAAAAAATAATATCCCCGGTAAATAAACAGGTAAAATGTTTTTAAAATGTAAGCTGGCAGTTTTAGTGCTAACAATGTACCGTAACCCGTGAAAATTATTTACTTATAGTTTATCTAAGTTTTATAATTGTTAGAATTCTATTTTAGAGCATTTTAAATTGTCTCATTATTATAAACTTTCATTTATCGAATTTCTTTCTCTTATCCCAGCTTTACCGCTAAATCTGGTTTGATCTGCCAAGCCATGATCCTTCAATTCCAAAGAAAGGGCTAAATTTGGTGGCAGGCATTTTCTCTGTTGTTCAAGCCTTCATAATGTTGAATTTCAAATTATTGTGAGTTGCTCATAGAATGACAAAGAAAATCCTATTTCGAACGAAACTAGGCTAAAAGATTATACAGTTTACACTCATTATAGGAATTGAAATGTAAATTTCTTTAAGAAAATGACTACCGAGTCAGAACTTGTTCTTTGAATGAATTAAGGTTTTATTAAAAAAAATCCACCTTTATTTTATATAAAAATAATGCCAAAACAGTAATTACCAATAAACTCCAGGGGATTTGCCTTCTTTTTATCCATTGCTCGATAAATAAAAAAAAATAAAGACATTATAACAACGATACTTATTATTCAGATGATTGATACTTCGGCCTTACTGCATAAATATGGAATTTATGATAATCCTTGTTGTCCCAAAAAAGGACAATGACTATATTCTCTTACACTCGTAAATATTCAACCTATAGAAGAAATGTGAACTATAAAAAGAAACATAATACCAGAGTAACTTTGATTTTGATCAGAAATCAATAGAGTTTTGCAATTTTTTTTCTTCAAAGAACTATTTTTAGTCAACGCAATCTGCTAATTCTTCTCGAACCACTAAATTTTTTTAACATATATTAGTTTTTATTTGTTGATGGATGACAATTATAAACTTTTTTTTTTGTAAAAAAAAGTTCCTATACAGCAGGTTTATGATGCATTTTAGACAAAAAAGCTGTGGTGCATTTTCCTGACAATTCTAATCGTTAAATCCTTATATTGCTAATAGTTAAATACAATTTCTAAAAAGTACCGAAATCAATTTACAAACTCCTTCCCCTTATATATAAAGCCGAAGCCGTTGAACCATTGGTAAGTCTATAAAATGTATTTTTTAAGCCAAACATCATAAAAGAGTGAGGAGGTGAACGCCATAATATTAGTGGGCTGTTTAGTTTTACTAATGTTCATTTATATAACAGCATTTGTGCTCGTTTGGGACGTGCCGAGAGAATTGGAAAAGCGAGCAAATGGCAAAGACGGCACTGCCACCCGTCTCTCCTAAAATAGGCCCCACACAGGCGAGAAGATATTCGACCACGGCATGTTTCGTCAACATCTAACAAGCTCACTCAGCAGTTCTTCGGTGGAACCAAGTTTCGAACTTGAAAACCTCCAACCTCGAAGCAGAGGCCTTGCCAATGTGATCCCTTCATTCTTCAAGAAATAATAAATGGGCAAATATTCGTTATTTTACTTCCAGAAATTTATCAAGGGCTTATTAAAATTAAAAAAATATAGAGAGGTTGATAAATATTTAAAAATATTTATCTGTGCCTTAACAGTTTAAACATTTTCAGCAAAACAAATTTGAACAGAATTTTCTAACCTAGATAATCGTTAAAAGTACTCAGTACCCAAAAAATGGCATTTGATTTTTTTTATTTTATTCGTCTGCTCAATTGCTATTGCGCTTTTAACCTTAATGATGCAGAAGTTATTTAAATTATTCATTATTAAAATTAAAATACATGAATAAATCAGATGGACAAACTTGATTACAATTATTCATAATTATTTAAGTTTAATTATTTTTTATTTTCAGATTTTATACATAATAAAGTTTTTTCTTTATTCAAAACTAAGATTTGGTTTTCTTACATATTTATTATCATTACATAGAATAAAATTGCCCATAGAATAAAATGTCAATTTCTTAATTTTTTGCATGTAAGGTATATAATATTGGGTAAAAAAGATATTGCTTACTTTTTCATTTTTCATTCTATAACACAATAAAAATCTGCATTAAAGTTATTGTTAGAATTGTTGTGAAGTGTATAATTAATTTATTGAATTAAATTTCAGTGAATTATAAAAGATAATAATAATATAATAAGGAAAAAAAATTTCACGTTTGAAAAGATTAAAAAAGTCTTAGAAAAATAATTTTTAATAAAAAATTTAATAGGCAGCAAACAAAAAAAATCTTTTCTAAGTTAATCTTAATTGAACACAGTTCTGTCAAAACTTCTTCAATAATTTCTGAAATAAAAAAATGAGAAGAGAATATACTCTGCCTCTTCACATATAAAAAGAGATCTCGGTTCGCAACAATTAAATTTATAATCAAAGCACAGTGAAGTGTCTGAATTATTAGACAGATGTATGGTGAAGTCCTAATGATGCAATTTAGAAAAATGTCTTTTAAGTACGATACAAGAAGCTTAGACAAAAAATATAAAAGAAAGTTAAACATGCATGAAAATGGATGGTAATTTGTAAAATTTTTAAACTAAATAATTATTACGACTAATTCAAATTAGAATTGTTAATTTACAAAGTATTGTTCATTCCTATTTTTTGGTAATTTTTTTACAAATTCGATTTTCCCAATACTATTAACCACATGCCATAGGAATTAATCGCCAAAAAACTTACAAAGGATTACATGATAGATTCAGTGAAGTGCGGGAAGGGTGTACCCAAAATAAATCGCTTATAAACTTGCAAAGGCTAACACGATACATTCAGTAACTAGCGGGAGTGTTCTAGCTGAAAATTTCTCATGCATTTTAATAAGCCTGTTATTCCACGGAGCTGCTTGCAGGGAATTGGTATAAAATAGTTACGAAAGAGTAACCTTTGACTCGAATTTAACATTTTTACTGAATCCAAGCTCTTGCAGTCCGTTAATAGTACCCGAAGAACACATTTGTGTTTTAGACACGTTCTGTCGGCTCTCTGGCACAGAGGTAGCGTGTCTTCTGGAGGTCCTGGGTTTCAATTCCGGTTCGCGCATGGTTTTCTTCTGTTTGATATCTGTGACTGTGTCCCCTTTAAAAAAGGGGTTGTGTAAACAAATGTAGTGAGTGTGTAGCTAAGTCGTACTCTTGGCCCTAGTTGGCGCTACTTCAAAAATAAGAATCGCTCCTTTCGTCTTAAATCAGCGGGGGGCTTATCCATAGGCAAGTGCCGTACGTAACAACAACAACAGAGACGTTTTACCCATTCGATTGAAACAAAAAAAAATCTACAAAATCTCCTCCCCCTTGGGTTTTGATACATTTGTCATAGCGCTTTTGAGTATTGGCATTTATATGTTTCTGAAAGTATCAACCGGCAAACAATCAAATTCTTGCTAGATTTAACTCAAATTTTGATAGTCGGTAGGTAATCTTCATTTTTGTAGTTGTATAAACCTATACCCAGGCAGATGGCCTTCTTCCAGTTGGATTTTACTTCAAATTTCATAATCTGCAAGTTTGATGCAAAGACCATATAAAAAAGTTCATCTTTTTATCTAAAAGCTTCTTTGAATTAACTTTGGCAGAGACAGATGAACGGGCAGGCAGGTATTTTCCAAAAATAGAAGAGATCAGGTTGGTTTGGTTATTTCAGTTCTAATGGCACAAGGATCAGACCTGGCCATGCTGTTCCAAACACGTGGTTAGAAATATAAGTAATTGGTAAAAGTTTAAATGTCAAAACAGAAAAATGGTTTTAAAACATAAAATCCAGTGTATTAGGAATCAGTATAAACATTACAAAAGCTATAAAATTTCAAATGTGCGAATAAAAACCAGTGGTTCTCAAATATCTAAAGAATGGATCGCAAATATCAAAGGGGGCGTTCGCCCACCAAGTCACAAATGTAGGGGGGGGGGGACGATGACCCGAAAGAAAGAAATCGATGGTAATTGAAAGAATGACATTCGGTTAAAATGTGGATGACCGCAATATCAAGATTTCCAACTGTGCATACTGGACATCTTTCACCTAACAAAATAAGAAGAAGATATTTTCACATCCCCGATCTCAGAGAGTTATAAATGTGATGAATCGTAAAAATCTCGGCTTCAAATTTTTTGACTATTACAATAATTTTTTCTAAACTTCATTAAGAAAAAAACATCCTAATTTCATATTTGGATTTCCAAACATATTAGAAAATTGAATGGAGAATGCCCCCACTCATTGCATCCACAAACCCATTTGTATGCTGTAACAGAAAGCAATGACGCTGGCTGCATCGATGATGAGATTCGAATTCGCGATCTGCTCGAATAAACTTCCTGAGATTCGAATTCAGTAGCAGAGCCCTTTGACAGCAACAAATACCATTTCAGGAGGGGAAATGCTTCCTATTAAGGTTTATTTATTTCATTAAAAGCGCTTCATCTGATTAGTGCTATTTTATCGGTTTATGTAGACTTATGCAAATGAAGATGTATCTGCCGATAATATTTACGGCATCGGAAATGAATGGAGCTTTTGTACGTATATCGTGATCTCTAAGTATGCCTAAGTTTTGCTCCGGAATCTTTGTTTATTTGCATAGTAATCAAATCATTCGGAAATCATTAGGATGAAAGTAAAAATCGAAAATCACTTAAAATAAATTATTAGTAAATAAAAAGATTAAAAGGAATCTTCTATGCATATTTCAATGTGTCATGTCAGAACATCATCTCTTGAATGGCCAAGCACCGCTTGCAAGTTAAATTATACTTTTATTCCTTTTAATTGTTTCATTGAACGAGTCACTTTAGTATTGCAAACGATCCAAAAAACCTTTGTCTCGTCTTTATTTTTTTTAAAAATATATCACATTTCCTGTTTATTTCATATAATCACGTGCTCAAAATGACATTTTTATAGGTTATATTTGCTGTAGTCATTAACTTATTTTTTTAATCAGAACTTTTGTAAATAAGATGGCAATATATTATTAAAAACTGTTTTTTTAGATGTTCGGGAAGATAAAATTTTTATTTTTCGCCTAAAATTTATGTTGACGACAGAAAACCACAGTCCCAAAACAATATCATGTTCTGGCGGGATAAAAAAAAATGTTTTAAAACAAATTGTTCATACAAATTATATATCTACTTCCGATAGGAGATTAACAAGTGAGAGTTCGCATAAGTTATATCCCTTTTGCAAATCTAATACAACGTGTATTAAGAAAAGGAGGTTGTTTTCTCTTGTGATAATGTCTAGGGTTCGAGACGGAAGAGATCTTGGTTCGCGACCCAACTTTAATCGAGAACCTCAGGGCAAACGTGTCTGGTGCGCATTAAATCCGCTAGTTCAAATACCCTACCTCTTGTTTAGTGCGGAAATTTTTGAAAGAAGCTGCCAGCGTCCTCATCATCTGATCACAGTTCAGAATTATTTGGTGTGTTTCAAAAGAGTTTTAGTTTTGCGTTAAAATAAGACGATAGTAAAACCCAAACTAACTAAAAAAAGAAACCGAAAGGGAAATTCGACTTTAAAGGATCAAGACTTTAGATTATGAAAGTCCACTTTCAGAGCAGTTCAGTTCAGCATTTGATCAAAACAGGTATCCGCACTATTTAGATTATCTAACTTCTAGGATTATAAAATGAAAACGGGCTGTGTTTAGTACATTTATATAGAAAAGAAAACAACTAGCACCAAGGCTTTCCTCTTAGAGTAGCAAAGCAATAGCGAGATGCAGATCCTTTTCTTTTTTTAATTTCCCGATGTGTCATAATAAAGATATGCACCATAAATGGTAGATTTATGAAATAATAAACAAAAAAACATTTCTGTGTCCAAAAACTGGTTAGTTTGCAGGCTACAATATATA
>JAOUZG010017157.1:1260101-1275691 GCA_026289955.1 Argiope argentata | reverse complement strand
ATATACCTTTTTTTATAAGTTCGAAGAATTTATTTTCATTTGTGATCATACTTTTTTGTTATTTCAATCATAAAAGATCAAGAATTCTTTTTAATAATAATAAAAATAAAAGTATTCATCCAATTCTGGTTAATCGTTTGCAACTGAGTGACGTGTAGCAACGTTTCTGTGGGAAAATAAGCTCTTAAACCTTTTCACTGTCATAACACTTAGGGTGGATTTTCCTATCATTTGTTCTCGTGTACCGTAATTTCTTAAACAGTAAGAGAATGCGACTAATTACCGTACAACAAGATAAAGCAGTAAATCTAAGTTAAACGGGTATTTACATAGTTTGCGAATTTATTTTTAATGTGAATGCTATAAGAACACAGTGAAGTAGCGATCTTTTTTCAGAAAAAAAATTCAATAGAAATAAGCAGAATTATTAATTAAAAGTACTCCATTATCTGCCGACAATGATGCATGTGGTAAATAAAAATGTTTCTCAATGGCGTGGAATCTCTCTCTCTCATGTCGTGCCAAGTCCACTTCTAAAATGAAACCTCACTCTGCCTGTAGAACGTTTTACTTTGCAACTGTACGCTACAAGTAAAAAAAATAACCCACAGTTACAGCTGAAAAGAATTCGAGCGAAAAGCAATCGCAAATTTATCTTTCATTTAAAAATACCTGTTTCTTTATTTTATATCTTTTCCAATTTATTCTAATAACCCACAATGAAATAAAAGGTGAAAATTTTCACAATTTTTAATATATTTAGAAAATGTACTCTAAATGAATATAAATTTGTTTGATATACAAATGTTTGTACAAAATGATTTGTACAAAGTTTCAAATCCTTTTACATAAGATTCCTCTTCATCTATACTCCAGAAATTATTCCTAATTTTTATCGACTCTTTTAATGCAAAAAGTATGATATCTTAAATTCTTGCTAATATTGACTTCTACTATGGAGCATAATGAGCATACAATCTTTATTTCCTTGAGAAATAAAGGCAAGCACTATTTTAAGAAAATATTAGGTTCAAAAGTAGTTAGTTGCACTGAATTTAATTTACTTCAATTATATATCTGAATTGTAACGAAGAAACATATGTATTTTTTACTCTAATCCAGATTAGCCGCATTTCAGAAATCAGTTACAATAACCGAAGCATGACTTTGTCTTAATAATAGTTAAATATGTACTTTATTTTACTTTCGTGCGATTTGCCAACTAGAGTTTGTTCAACTAATTTCTTTGCCTACATTTAGTTATAAAAGCATCGATAATTTAAAATATTATTTTTTTAAAAAAAATGAATAATTTTTTATTTGAAAAAAAAAAGGCCTCAGTGAATTTATAATTCATATCTAAAATTCAATTACTTCGAAAAGGACATCTTCACCATTGAGATAGAATTTAATTAACAGATAAATTAATGGAACCGTTCCCCATTTAATCTCTCCTGATTTAAATTAATTCAGAAATCAACAAAAGTATTCCAATGAAAGCGCATCTAATGGGAATTTTCCGGCTTTTAAAATAACCTCATAAAACGGATAAGAGAAAAATTAACGCTCCGTATGAAATACATTTTTCTCCAATGCGACTTCAAGTGCCTCCCTTCCATAACTTGGAGTAAAATTTAATTAAGATTCATTTCCTCGGAAAGTGGGAAAACGGATTAAAAATCTCTAAATAGCGAGAGCAGTTAAACTTTCCCCCAAAGCCAGCGACCGGGGTTGAATTAGATCTAATTTTCTTCAAATTGCTCGAAATACCATCAACTTCACACACAAGGGAAGTGTTTATGAAATGCAGTTTGACTTTTATCTTCCTTTGATCATGGGCGTTTCAGCGAATGAAACCACCCCTTTTGCCCATCCAATGAGACAATCCAAATTCTGTGACGTTACTTGCCAATATTGACAAAATCCGCCCTCTGGTAAAGAGAGTTGTTGAATGGCGGAAAAATCGCGTCACAATTGAAAGCGCTTTTCGAGCGCAACATCAGAAGCGATTTATTTTTGTTTTCACTGCATCGCCTACTTTTGGACATTCTTTTCTTTCTTTTTTTGTAATCGAAGGAATTCTTTCTTTAAAAGATAAAATTTGGTCTGAGGTTATAGAGAGAGAGCAGATACGTTGCGCTGTTCAGATGCCTGTGTATATGCTGCAACATTTTCATTAAGTAACAGTAAGTTGTTGTTTTTAAGATTTTTAAATTTTTAAATACTTTTATTTATTTAAAAATCAAAGCCAATTTTTGCACATTTTGCACATTCTCAGAGTCAGAATACTCAATTCTGAATTTCACAAGATAATGGCAAACAGTTTACTTTTATTATTGTGGATAATTATTTTCCAGTCACATTACAGAAATGAATACATAAGAATAATATCTTTGTATTTTTTAATGTCTCCACTTCATGTTGAGACAATAATATTTGTCTTGTTTAACAACTGTTTTGGATAACTGAAATAATTCTTACACTTTTCGTAAGTTATTTAAACAATTACTTAATTGTGATAATAGCTTATATTTATATTTAAAAATTTTAATGACATATTTAGATTATTCATAAAGTTTAAGACCCATAAGATAATTTTCTTTGTAGTGATGATTGACGTCTATTTAAGGAGAGAAAAGAATATTTCAATTAGAATCAAATAACAATGTATTTGTTTGTTTGTTTATGCGTGAAAGTAAAAAAATTTTTCCATTATTATTCATGGCAATTAAGAGGAATATTCATTTTCAAATATATATGTTACCTCTTTATAGTGAATAAGTTTCTTTAACTGTTTAAATTCAATTTTAAATTTGTTCTACTCATTTTTTTTCTAGATTATTATGTCTCTTTGTCGGATTTGTGTGCTAGAGATTTTTTTTTAAATAAATCTTTTTTTTTATTTTTGTAGTTAGAAACCTTAACGAGAAAACAGAATAAAAGGAATTAATATGTCAATATGAAAATAAATAATATAATTCTCATTATTCAAAGCAGTGAAAAACTTATTTCTAATTATTATATTATGATATTATAGATATGGGTTCTGCATATGCAAATTAGTAAAACACATAGAAATCATCTTCCTGAATAAGCATCTGATGCAAAAAAAACCCCTTTTTTTTCTTTCAACTGTGACATATAGTAAGAAACTATATTTCAGTTCAATGAGATATCTAAAAATACCTAAATTTATTATTTAACAATCAGCAAGATTTGTTATTCCTATTTTTCCTGCAAAGCGTAAATTTTAAAAAAAATAAAGTGACTCATTCAAGGAAACCATTAAAATGCATAAAGATAAAATTTAACTTTTACTAGAACGAGGTGCTCCACCGTTCAAGAAATTATATTCTGACTTGATACATTGAAATATGCATAGCAGATTTCATTTTAATCTCTAATTAAATATTTTTTTTCCTTTTGAGTTTGTTTGTAAAATAATAATTATTACTAGTAAGAGAAGGTGGAGTGATTTGCATTTTATCATTTCTACTCTCCTTTATTATTCAAACCAATTATCTCTCTTTTGCAGTTTTTTCTGAAATGTTTCTTTTTTCTTTGAATTTATTCCTCTGTTCATTTCCATTCATTCATCTCATGGCCTAAATAGTATTAATTAAAAAATAAGAATATATTTTAAAACAGGGATTGAATTATTATCAAATATTTCTTAATGTATGTACTTGCACACTTTCATTCTTATTTAATTGAAAAACTATTTAGCTCGCATCAAATAAAAATTGAGGGAACTTGCACGTGAAAACTCTATCAGTTCTAAAAGAAATGGAGATATGTAAATTTCAATAAACTCTCTTTCTTATCTAAACAACGATGGATATTAAAGAATATAAAGCAGAAAATGTGAAGATGGATATAATGCTAGTTAAAGATGGATATTCGTTTCCTCATATATGAAATTCAAAACATAAGAAATACGGTTATTTAGTTTTATTAAATATCATTTATCAAAAAATAATTGAGTAAAAAAAAAATGTTAAACATATTTATCGTGATCTTAACATACTTCTCATAACATTTTCATTATTCACCCCGAATATATTTTTAACTCCATCGTCGCTTCCAATATTTGATGAATGGGTTTGAGCACACAATAAAATAACACATTTGAGGGAATCCCTATGGGAACATCGGCTGGTGCACTGAATAATCGTTATTCCGTCAGCAGGGCCGATGACGAGGGGTGTTGAGAGAACTCCATGGAATAGTATAGGGGTGGCTTCGACAAAAAACCTGGAAAGAGATTTTCAGAGGAAATTGGGTAATTACTAATCACGTAACAAATCACAGGGAAAAGGAGAGGGGGGTGGGAAAGAATTAGACGGGGCTTCGGAGGCGAGTGAGGCAGACGTCGAACACGTGCCACCTCGGGACCGACGTCACGTCTGAAGCGCAAAAGAGCCGACTAGTGACGCAAGGAGAAAAAGACGTGCTATTCACTTGAACACGGTGCATCTAAACAGAACGGTTTGTGCATAGAAATAACTTATTCTCCTTTTGGATAGTAGTTTAAATGGAATATCTTATTATTGTATCTTTTAAGTTCATGAAATAACGTATGGAATTTAGAAAAATTATACATAAAGAGAATTCAATGTGAAGAATAATAACATATAAATTTTATAAAGAGCATTGATAATTATATAGAATTTGATTTCAAAAAGAAATTTTGGATTTAGTTCTATTTTATTAAAAAATATTTAAAAAACTGTGCATGGAATACAACTAAAATGGTAAAATGACATCATGATCTAAAAACGTCATCATATAAAAAGAAAGTTAACATTAATATTTGTTTCCTTATAACATTGAAAAAATTTAATCATAAAAACTGTTATTTCAATATATTAGAAAATTTGTATGGCTTTCTTCATAAGCATATATATAGCATATAATATGGATAAACAGAAATAAACAGAATTGAATACGGCTTGGCGCATGTAGAAAGAAAATAATTATTCTGAAAAGGAACGAAAGAAGTTTCCTAATTATCATGTCAGAATGTGGTGTTGTTTTAGGGATGAGGCTTATGGCATCAACAAAAATTCGTAACCGATAATTCAAAAAATAAAAATTTTATTATCTGCCCGAGCATCTCAAAAAATCTGCTTTTAGTAACTGCTACCATTGCATTTACAAAAGCCCTGATTTTAAATAAATAAGTTACAGACTTAGAAAGATGCAATTTTGAGAACATTTTTATATAAAATGAAATAAATAGGAAATGTGATATTTTTTTAAGCAATAAATGCGAGACATAGTTTTTTTCGATCGTTTGCAATGTTAAAGTGATTCATTCAATGAAACAGTTAAAATGAATAAAAATATAATTCAACTTGCACGAGTACGTGGTGCTTGGCCCTTCAACAAATTATGTTCCAACATGATACATTGAAATAGGCATAGCAGATTTCCTTTTAATCTTTTTTTTTTCATTTTATTATATTATATGCTTTTATTGGTTTTCAAAATACATAAAATGAATTTCATCTTTAATGAATGCAACGGATTGTCGTGTCTTAAAAGATGAAAATTCATTAAATTTGCATAAGCCGCTTTATCAAAAGATGAATTACACTGAGGGGAAGCATTTAAAATACAAGGATACTGAAATGAAATTTTTAAATTAGCAGAACAATTTAGACGTAAGGCGTTCAGAAATTTAATGAAAATGAAAATCTGTATGATGCTTTTTTTTCATTCAATACCTAATGCAATTGCAAATTCACCGAGGGAATCCTGGGCCTTAAAAATGACGAGCACGAGGTGTTAGCTTCAGGAAAAAAATGAGGTAGAGATTAGAGTAGGTTTCGCATTCTTTAACTTTGGTTTTGAATGAGACAAAATACACTTAAATCATAGGTTATACTTTAACAAAAGGGAAAAATAAAGTTGCATTTAATTGAAGTAACAAAGAAAATTTTGAATGAAAAGAAAGGAAATTAACCCAATTCCCCATCACAATAGCATTCTTAAAAAGAGTCCCCTCCCCTCCCCCCCCCCAATTTTTTTTCAGTGAAATTTAAAATTTTAAGTATTCTTTTGTTTTTAAACGCACTATAACTACGATTTCCTAAAAAAAAGTTCCTTTCCTTGAATCACTTTTTTTTCTCAATTTTATCCACGAATTTCAGTAAGAAATAGTTTGATAGAAAATAATTCTTTTAATATCTCTAGGATGGAAACTGTTTTAAAATATAAAATCAAATAGACTAAGTTAAAGATGAAAAAATACAAAATTACTTTTCAATCACTCATTAATTACTTCAGCTGAAAAAATTTAATTCTCAAATAACAAGAAATATTCAAAATTAAATTTGTTACAAACTTATCAAGGGAAAGAAATCAAAATATATTAATTAATAAACCAAATAAAGAGCTACTTTTATTCACCAGAAACCACTCATGGCAAATTTAATTAGTTTGTGTATATTTTTCTGATTAATTAATATCATGTTATTCTTTTAAGCTAAGGTCCTGCCATGGTAAACAATGCCAAGTGTTTAGATAGAATTAGTTGTAAGTTTCATTATATGAAGCTGAATAAATATTCAGCACGAATTTTATTTTCGTGATGCTCTAATCGCTTATGAATAATTCAATTCTTAGGACTTAATATCTATTTTTCAATACTACTTGTGATTCATTTCAGAAAGAAAAAAACAACAACTAAAGCTGTTCTGCATTATCCGTTCAAATTCCTGCATGTATTATAAATCGAAGTAAATAAACGAAGAGAATTGCAAATGCGCTCTATGAGTCTTTTAGGAATAAGTAATTGCCATCTTCAATGTCTTTTTTCCGTCAGAAACAGTTAAACGAAACGATGCCATCATGGATGGAATCTTTATTTACATAATTTAAATATGTAATTTTCAGGACTTATTGAAAGAATAACTTAACTTTAAGGCTTATAAAATGAAAATATAATCATTCTTTCTTAATTCAGCCAAGAAAAATGGTTTGAACCAATAAAAATGATGACTGAAATTGGATGAGAAATTTTTTCGTCTATATTATTCTAATCCTTATTATTGAAATTAATTACTATAAATTTAAATTGTATATTAGATTTATTCATATAAGTTATTTCTTTTTTTAATAACACAATTCTTACATCCATAAAATTCTTAAATATTTACATGTATATTTCAATTATATTGCAAGACATCGCAATTATAAATGAAAAAAAACTTAACACTCACTCTGAAAAAAGAATTAACTAGAGTATAAGTATACACTCTAGTTTACACTCTGTACTCTCCAGTAAGTAGGCATTTTAGTTTTTTAGATAAGAAATTCAAGGAGAGTGTTCAAATTTTATTACTGATTTTCATATTAAGATTTAAACGTAAGAGAAGTTTTGATAACAAAAATTTTAATTAAATTTCCTTTTTCTAAATTAATTATTGTTATTTAATGTAGTTATTAACTAATTCCACTCACAATTTTAAGTGAATACTTCAAACAGTTTCATTTCAGTAAAAAGCAAATTAAAACTTAAATGAAACAATGAAAGGGGGGGGTCCTAGTTGCATTTTAATAGGTTGTAGTAACATTGTTACTTAGTCCCGTTTTTAGGGTTAGAGCATCTTTTATACCGGAGACGTAAGGTAAGATATGCATTAAAAATATCATCACAAATGATGAAGCAAGCGATAAGTTTAGAGAGTGGAGTACAAATCTGAGTGTCATTCTCATCAAACAATCATGATATAAAATAGAAACACGCGTTCCTTGAGGATCCTGCAACGAATCATATCGGAACTATACAGGATATCAAAGTGAGATCTAATTTTGAGAAATAGTTTTTTTTTTACGAATTCAAGCAATCATGTAAGAAAAAAACGAAAATATTCAAGCAGATATAATCAAAATGCCTGCTTTGTTTTCATTTTAGCAATGACAGAAATGCCTTTTCAGCAATTTGAAAGCTTTTGCAAGTCCCAGTTGAATTTTTTTTTATTTAATCTTACTTATTTTATTAACAATTGTTTTCTGAAGTTTTTGTTAGAGGCCTTTTTGAGATATTAGTTTGAACCATGTTCAAATGGTTTGCCATAAAATCTATAACGGCCACATAACGAACACACTTACATCTCAAAATTTTATTAATAAAAAGAAGTAATTCGGGGCTTTACATTCTGTGCATTAGCAAACTGAATCTCACTCTAAAGGAAGTTATCTAAATAAAATTAAAATGCGTTTTTATCATTTATTGAAAATTAAAATCTTTTTCCTATGAATCCACGTTTCATGTAGAACAAGATGAAGAAATGTCTACTTATGACAACTCGGTCTTAATCAACCATTAAGGCGTATAACAATGATTGTTTCAGACAAAATTGCCCCCCTCTCCGGACTTCTATGTTCAGGAAAAATATAGCTTCTACTTTCTGAATAGCTGGTGCACCCACAATCAAACAACTGAACAGATTTTTTATGACATGTAAATAAAATGTGTAAAATGTAGTGTTTCGTAGTGAGTAACCTTTTGCACTTAAAGGGTAACTCATTTTGGCATTATTTTGACGTTTTATTTGTTTTTGGATTTATATCGTTAAAAATACCTACAGAATAGTAAATAAATGTAAATTAATTTTTCGGGAAAATTCATCTTAAAACAATTACATATATATTTATTTATTGTAGCGACCAACAAGTCCTTGTATTAAGTAAGTATGCTTCGAATTACTTTACCGAGTACAAAAGGGTCAATTAAGCAGTTTATTTTTTATTAACTTTCGATACTATACATCTGGTAAGGCACATTTTAAATTAATCTTGTTGACTTTCAATGAAGAGTTTGTCTTCAGCTATTAGAAGTAAATTATAATTTAAAGGTTTCTATTTATTTTATTTTTAACGTTTAAAATAATAATATAATGAGTAAATAATTTAACTCTTTACAATAAAAATATTGTTTTTCTATTTGAGTTTTAAGATCATTTTCTTATTCAAAACTCTTTGACATATACTACTTGGTCTAAGCGTACTTCTCACACGGACAAATGCGCAGTAATTGCTCAAGAGCTGACAATCTAAGGAACTCTATATTGTAAAAGTAATTGGATAAAAGAGTCATACCAAAAAAATATAAATAAAAATGCTAAGTAAAAATGTACAATAAAATCTTGTACACACACGGGAAGTTTAGAGGGGCTGTCATACTAAAATGAATGCTTCTATGTATCAGTGCAAATTCTCCTGTCTCGATTAGGATTTATTCCCCCTCCCACCCCTTCAAAAAGAGTTTAAATATTCTATGTAGATGAGGCATTTGAATCCATACGAAGGACTAGAATATTTTTAGAAAATGTTGAAAAGTTCTGGAGCATAAAAAGATTTTACAAGAGGTTTCTTTAAAATTTTTGTTTATTAAAAATCATGTTTCTGTGCATAAAAATCATTTTTTGTACAGTGCTGACATTACTTTTAAATGGAATGAATTACAGCTTTAATAAATGATTTATGTATTTGCTTTCAAATTGAAATTTCAAACGCTTTGCGTCCTTCTTTAAAAATTATTAATAACTGATGAAAAAAATTATAATTAATATTTTATTTATAATAATTATAATTAATATTGATTTTCAATTTAATTGAAAAGACCTCATATTACAAAAACAATTAAATGCATTATAATGTTTTATATAAAAAGTTCTCTACTTCACAATTATTAGGATGAGAATATTTTCATATCGAGTAAATTCTAAGATTATATTGGATTAAAAATAAGTTTATACATGCAGGTTATTTTTCTCCAAATATGTTTTATTACATAAAACTCTTTTTGTTTCGTACCTAAAATTTTTTTTATAATGTTAATATGAAACATCCCTTATCTCAATTTTATTTATATTTGGTCTGTAATACAATTATAAAAAGTGTTTTCAGCCAAAAATGTCAAGAACATTTCAAATTTTCGAGTCATGTAATGATATTCAATTTTATTTTCAAGTTTTACGTTAAATAATTAATAAACATAACATAAAAAATAAATAATTTTTAGAAATGATCCATTTATTTACAATTCAAATTCCACTGATTTCTGTTGTTCTTTAAAAAATTGTTATTATTTCAAGTTCTTACTTTTCTAGTCATTAACGCTGCTTAAAAGTTATCTTAATTTGATGCTTTTAGAAGTCAATAAATGTTAAGTTTAATAAATGCAACTTTGTTTCACGGATGGCATTATATTAATCTAGTTATACTTAACCCTTTTTAGTAGCTATTTGTTATTATTTATGCTCTCATTAATATGACGCAATTAAGACCTCTAAAGTATTATATATAATGTTATTTTATTTTTCGGAAAAGCTTGTAAAAGTGTAAATTGATTCAAATACTTCATAATTGATTCTTTTAATTCCAGGAATATTTTATTAGATGATGCAGTTATCTATGTTTGCATCTATATTAAAAGACAACCGAAATATTTTTGCATAAATGTGAGATTCTTAGGAAATGTCATTAAAAAAGATATGTTGTCACCTTTGAAATTTGTAAAGTCAAAAATAATCTGCTTATGACTTAAAATTCTGATGAAATATTCATATTCTTAATTTAATTGTTCTGCATTTATGCCACAAATCTTTTGGGATTAACATTTGTTGCCACTTTTATTAAAGCCGAAATTGAAAATAATTCTCTCATCTAAAAATATTTCTCTTAAATTATTCTTCCATGAAGGTGCATTATTTAAATTTAACTATCGTATTTTCAGAATTGTTTTGAAATTTTCCTATTTTAAAAATAAAAAAAAAATGTTAGGAGTAAAACGCTTTTCCAATTTAAGGGAACTGAGGGTTTTAAAATACTATCTGAAGAAGACAAAATTTTAAGTTTCGATGTGTATTTTAAAAATTAGAGTTTGCAGATTGATTTTTATGAATCAATTATTTGACATCAAATAATCATCCACGACACATAAATTAAAAATTAAAATTCAGCTTATGAGAATTATACGAATATTAAAGGAAATTTTATTTGTTAAAATGTTCTTTAACCCAGTTTTTGAATAATGCTTTAAACTAAAAGTTATGAATTCTTGAGATAAAATTCCTTTCAGATATTTAAATGTCACATTGTCCATGTAAAGAAAGATATTTTGAAATTTTAAAGCTATATTATGAAATTCTAACAAAACTGAATAATTATTTCGAATTCGTTATTAGTTTTTCTTAGGAAATGTATTTCCTTTTAAACTTTATATGCTCTTATATTTTTAAATAAACATAAAATTTATTTTATTAATTTCATTAAGAAAAGGTTTGGTATTTCTGTTCAAAGTTAATTTCATTTGTTGCTTTATTAAATATAGTAAATTAAATATAGAAAGTATCCTACTAGGGAAAATTGATAATTACACTATCAAACCATTAAAAAAATGGTTTTTATTCTTCTTAACCGATTTAAAAAGACATAAGTATAATTTTCTTTAATGCAGTTTAAATTTTCCAAACAAAATTTGCGTTTTTCTGAATTTTAAAAGATTATTGCTTTCTTTAATGTTTAAATCTAAAATTATAAAACGTATGTAAATATAAAAGGATTGAAAGACGTTAAATGAAATTTTTTCCGTTGTTTAAAGTCACATACGAAATAATAATCAACTTCCCTAGGAATACTGAATACGCTTGATTTCGTTCGAATCCCTTCTGCTTAATAGCGTATCAGTGGCTTCCTTACGAATCGATTTCAAATTCCAAATTGTGATAGACAGAGTTCATTTTCTCAGCAGCCTTGAAGTTATTCTTTCCTTACTGAATGGATTATTGTGTCTGAGTTTAATGAAAATATAACATTTCGACCAATACAGCGCCTGATTGTAAATACCATCAAAAGTTTCTAAAGCCACTGGATTAAATCAATTCGCCAGTGTGCCGGATTGAATTAACTTTTATTTATAACATATGTTAAACGTCTAGTTACTCATTTATTATGTAAATCTGTAAAAAGATATTCATCTGTCAGCCTTTTTTGTTCTCCGTTTAGAAAAAAAAAACCAGATTCATTACAAAATAGTGTTTTTGTAAAAAAAATTTAATTACCTAAATTAAGCGTTAATTGGGTCATTTCATCCCATAACTGACAATTTTATTTTAAATAAATTAGTAGATTAATCACAAATTATACACGAAGTTCTCCAGTGAATATTCCCAAAAACCAAATATTATATTTATTTCAGATAAAGTATTAATATTAAATGATATAAAAGGAATATAAAAAATGATTAATAACAAAAAAATTTCAAAAAAAAATTGTTTCGTGGGAACTTACTTAAAAATGTTATTAAAAGCAGTTAAACAGAAAACAATCCCTTTTATTTCTGATGTTTTTACGTATGTAATTAAAAAATAGGAAATTTTAACATTTAATCCAAAATATAGTAGCATACTAATTCTTCAGGTTTTCTTGTCTGATCTGGTCACTGAATAATTACACTAACGGATGCCTTCTCTGGATGAGAATCAGGACATACATTCAATGGAAGAAAAAATATCACATTAATGCATGTGAAAGTGATAAAACTGTTTTGAAATAAATACTCCAATTGATGTATACTTTTATCTTCCATATTAGTAAAAGCATGCTAGAGAGAGATTTGGTCAAGCATCAAAATTAATTTTCATTTAATTACAATAAAGAATACATTTTCCCAAATTACACCAAAAATTATTTTTTAAAATTATTTAAATTTAAAAACTTAGCTTTTTTTCTAATTGGAAGATTTTTTCCCTTTTTAATTAAGTAAAACTCAATTAAAATTTTGGAGGGTCCCCAAGTGTACAAGAAGCAACTATGACTGAAATTTGATAGTTCTAGATCTATAGACCAGCTTTGTAAAACATGGTCTCATATAAATTGCGATTTTTGTGCATTATGATTATGATTAGCGTATGTTATGAATTTTAAGCCTTATCCTTGCCTAAAGATATTACCATATTAAAACGTCTGGACTAACAGTGACATCCTTCTGTCCCTTATTGCAAATCGTTTCGTCGTCACCATCTCTCCAGAAATCAAGTGACAATTAGGCAGTGTGAATAACTTGTCATCACATGATAAGGTACAAATAACGAAATCGGGACTACACCCATCTGCTCGCATGTGGCGAAAGAGTCTGTAATTTAATAACAACTGTGATTTTGCATTGCTTTCGGAAGTCTACCTGGTATTCAATAAGTAATTTGGGGACAAAGGAAAGTGGTCCCCGCGATGCCGTCGGAAATTAGAGGGTTGAGGTCCGAAATATGAAATTGCAGTCTTCCGGACCACGTGGGACTCTTACTTGTGTTTTTAATTACAGTAATAAGATTATGTTGCTGCATATCACGGAAGGCGGCAACGGTACCGACCAGTTAGTGTTTTCAGTCACGTTTTCGGTATTAGTTGACATCCGCGAAAAATTTGGTCGAAGTCAAGGCATGAAATCCAATGAAGCTTTTATTGACAGGAACTCTGGAAAAGGGTTGTGCTTACCGCACATTCCCTCCCCCTCCAAGGTAAAGGTTTTATTTAACTAGGCTTTGTATCTCTGTCTAGAATCGGATTATTAAGATATGAATAGTGGAACTTTCCTTTTGCCAGAGAAGCAACTGATGATTTAGTGATTGTATAATTTCATTGAATGCGATACGTGATAACTGATGGTCTTCTATGTTTTTTTGAATTAACGCAATTAAACTAAAATAGTGTAATAGATTCTATATTCAAACTTAAAAAATAATATTATGGAAGGAATTTAATATAGATTCCCATATTACCGAAAATTGAATGCACTGAAGTCAGTTAATGTTTTATCAAACGATTTTGCACCACCATCTCTATTATGGAATTCGTGTCACACAAATAACTTCGATTAATATAGGAATGGCTTTTTATTATACCAGCGAATTTTATTATCTTTTTCAGAATTTTTCATATTGCTTTACATACATTTTATGATACAAATACAGAATAAACGAGATGAAAGTAACTTTATTCTTTTTATTTGTTCTGAATATCATTTTTCAAGCTACCATTTAATTTTTTTTTCATTACAGGAGTAGAAAGAATTTTGGGAAGTATGTTTTGCTACTGTCCATTAACAGTCAATAGCCCGGGAGTGCCAACGAGACCTCAAAATCTGCCCTTCTCACTCTACTCAGCCGCTTCTTCCCAATGTAAGTACCTAGAATATCATATCTTTTCAAAATTTATTAATTGATTCCAACTAAACAAACAAACCGAATCCTTATTTAAAATTAAATTAGTTGTATTGTTTCAAAATACATGGAAACTACTTTTGAAGGTACCAGAGAGAATTCGCTTATATGAAACTTCAATAGAAACATTTTATTTTCAGAACAGAATAAATAAAAATATTCAGAAAAGTGAATGCTCTTACTTGGTTGTTTGTACAAAGATATTCTAAATATTCAATTAAGCTTTTGATTACGATTTTCAATTCATTGATTTATAATTGCTGTTTACACCTAAAAAAACCCTTTTAGTAAAAATACTCTCTTTTTTATTTTTAACATCAAGTACGTTTTAAAAATATCCACACATATTGAAAGAAAGACTTTTAAGAAACAGAAATGATCTTGTATAAAATAATTTTAAATAAAATGAATGAACCTTGAAGGAAATAAAACATATAATTTATTGGATAAAGCTTTATTTAGAAATATCTGAATGGTTTTGTTTTTTTAATCGAGTTTACAAATAAGTGAACGGGTCAAATTTATCTTACTATTCATTGTACTAAATTATTAGATAGATTCTTGCAATTTTAACCGTATGCAAATCTTTTTTATGTTGTGCATTTTTACTAACACGCATGAAAATATCTATTTTATTGGAAAATAAAGTGTATGTTTAAAAGTATATTTAAAGTGTATATTATCATTTATTAGCAATATACTTTTCTGGTCATGATATATTTATTTTCATGCATATTTACAATATTTAAAATAAACGATGTATTTGAATTGCCTCTCATAGAAGTAACTGATGAAATATTTGGGTATTTGATGGTTCTGAGACTCTGTAAAAGAAATCCTGGATGATTATTAAAGTATTAAATTTTAACCGCTTTTTTTTTACTGATTTCATATTATTTTTAGCAACATCCCAGCCACCAATTAAACGCTTTGTAATATTTTACAATAATAGAAAAAATATTCAAATTTACATCTCTAGAACTGATCGCCTGTATTTCCTCTGGCGTTTTCTACATTTAGATTTGCCCGCGATGCCATCTCATTGAATCCTTTAAAAAGATAACTCTTCTGAAAAGAACTTGCAGAAACCCAGAGCAGAACTTACACAGATAATTGCTTGGATTTAAGAAATATGATTTTGTAATCCAATTTGGGAATAAGTTTAAATTTATATGCATTTCCTATGTATAGATTTTATATTTTGATTTATGTGAACTAAAGCAACAATTCGATGCCAACATAATTTATATTTAGAAATTCTGCCTTCCTCTAAAAGCTATATTTCTCATTAATTGAATAAAATATATTTTATATTCAATTAAGGAATTTATTTTTTATTCAATTAAGGAATTTATTTTT
>JAOUZG010017157.1:1233569-1260091 GCA_026289955.1 Argiope argentata | reverse complement strand
ATTCAATTAAGGAATTTATTTTTTATTCAATTAAGGAATTTATTTTTAATTAAGGAATATATTTTTTATTCAATTAAGTTTAGAATAGTAAAGTATTCTAGACTCAACTTTACTATTGATCATAAAGAATATTGTGAGAATTTGCTTATTTTTCAGAATTTTCTGCGTATGCACAAAACATATTCAAAAATTATCCTAGATTCTAGTTGTTACGATTACGCTTTTACAGTTTCGTTTCCTGCATCGTAGTGTAAATGCTCTCTAGTCATAATTTTGAAAAACTAATAGCTGAAAAATCTATTTTTGCATAGAGTTTAGATTCATGACATTTCCATTTGAACAGTTTGATTCTTCGCTCTTTGCTTGCTTTTTTAGATAATTTTTAAAATTAGTTCCATAATACTATGCATGCTAAATAATGTTTTTATTATTTTTATTCAAGACGATGACAGGACGTTTAATTGCTAGACTGCTTACTGAAATAGAGAATTGCGGCACGCAGTTTGTAAAATTTTCACAAATAAGGAAATTTTTCCGAGGTAGATAAAGGTAAAGTAAGCAAGGTAAAATATTTTGATGATTATCTGTGATTGTTGATTATATCACTAAATTGTTTTATTTTTGTTTAAATGATTTCAAATTAATATTGTCAGGAACTCATAAATAATATTTAGATTTTTTGTGGGTATATATTTTTTTTTATTTCGTATTATATAAAGTAAAATTGGCCCTAACTCCATAAAAATTAATCACCTACAAATTTACAGCTTTCTGAAAGATGATTTATAGCATACAACAACACCCTTTCGTACCCTGAAAATGTAATCTTAAAGTTAATTAAACAGAGTGTTTAACATGAATTGAAGACAAATCCCAACCCTTGAGTGTAGTGTCATCTTTCTTAGTTACCGGTAGCCTATCAACGTTAAGATCCAATTATTTAAAATATTTAAAATAAAAAAGTGAAGAATATTGATCAGTATGATGTACAGGAAGTGGACTGTTCCTGATACCGACTATTTTTTTCTAATAACAGGAAATTTGAAAACGCAAAATTACACAAAGGCACATAACAAAACAATTAGAAAGTAAAATAGGAAACGGTTGTTTGGAAGATGAGAAAAAGGGCTATTTACAGAACGAAATAAAATGAAGTTTGACAAAAAAGAACCAGAATTAACAGAAGAAGGTATTTACAACGAAAAAACTTAATTATATCTTCAATACTTTAACGATCAATTTTAATTAAGTTGTTTTCCTTAAACCGTCATATTAAATGGCTAATTAATCAGGATTCAGCTTTTTCTTATTTAGGTAATAATTCATCATCAAGTTTTAAAAAAAGCAAATATTCAGGATTTTATAACAACATTTTTTGAGAGACAAAAATAACTTTAAAAACAGAATGTTTTTTTTAAAATAGTATAAAAATATAAAAGTCAAAAATAAAAAAAAACAAAAGTACAAAAATAAAAAAAGCGATGCAAAAAAAGGAAAAGATTATGCGCATAAATATACAAACAGAATAAAAGCACTAACAAAAATATAAAACTTTGGCAGTCTAAAATATAAGCAAATCTAATTTTAGAGCTTAAACCAGAACACAAAAATATTATTACAGCGACTTCAAATACTCGTTTATAATGAGAGTTCTTGGTAAGAAAAAGTAAAGTGAGTTGATATTCGTATAGTAATAAACCTATATAAATGGAGCTAGGCAATCCGAAATTAATGCCACTGATGGACTAATAAAAAGATAAAAATGCAAAAAGAGTTCCTTTTGCAGACTAATTTTAATTTTTCTACTACAAAAAAGAGGAAGATGCTGAATAAATTTTAGGACTGGATCCAAATACTGCACTCTACTGAGGGATAGAAACAGTCAGAAAAGTAAAAAATTAATTCAAAATAAATAGAGTCAAGAAGGGCAAAAACAAGAATTCTTTTCGGAATAAATGAAGGATGTCGTGGATTCTCCTTACGGATTTTGTATTGATGATCACCCTACGGAATCATGCTGGTTTATATTCCTCGCTAGATGATCCCAAATGATATAAAACTATGAGGAGACATTCTGTTTCTTCAAAAGAACAATATAGGTATTCGACGAGATCGAACCGATGGAGATACAATGGAAAAGACTCCTGTCCTGTAAAAATTAATATTTCATTTCGTGCCCGTTTGGTTGGTTAGGTGCTTACCTTAGGAATGGTGTAATGAATAAGCCATGCGGTATCTCAATCGTTCCACGCTGCCAGGTGACCAGTATCTTCAGACTCATGAGTGTTTTGGTAACTCAAATAGCGCTGCAGTTGTTTTTATTTTTTGCTGCCTCCTTAGCAAATATGCATGCTCCTTCATTGCCGTTGAAGCCAAATGTGCTTTGATTCCCGACACTTTGATGTGAAGGAAGAGATATTGTAACCTGAAGAGTTTCCTGGCAATAATATTAAAGAAGTTGGCTGAATGTTGTCCACGCGAATAGAATTTTGTTCCGCTGGGAAAGTCAAGGCGTGTTCTGCTGCTCCGTGACGCGCGAGACTTCTGCGGTGAATAGAAAGATTCTTACTATGATTTCTCTTCGGATGGGAATAAGTTTCGATGAGTGTCTTTTTCGCCCAACTCAAGTTTTATTGGCATACATTCTTAAAATGCTGACGCGTTATATGCCACCATAAATTCTAATCATTACAGTATTTTGGGAATAATTATCACCTTTTTTGAGGTGGAAAGTGTAAATTTGTACTAATACAATAATTTTAAAAGTTTTGAGTTCCCTTGTTTATTTCAAAGATAATAAGGTTTCATGTAGTATTATAGTAATTTAAAATAATCGTAGAATGGTTCGATTAAAATTCTGGTATCATTAGCTTTCAGAAATATATTTTCTAAAGAAAGTGCATTTGTGGCTATATTGTTTTCCTTTGAAGGCAAGATTCTAGGTTAGCATCTAAATTGATTGGCTCCAAAATAGACGATAAAGACCTTATTAGAAAATTAGACCATAAAAGTGGCACTCCTATTTTTTCCTTGATCCACATAAAGTTATTGACCAGGAGCCATTTTTAGAAATTGTCTTTCACTTCAAGTCCGTTATATTTAAAAAAAACTGTTTGTCTAAAAGTAAGCAAATCATTAAAGGAAAACGTATACATATTCAAAGACCTCATGTTATGGACAATTTGATCTAAACTTCTTATTAAAAGAGATAAGTTTTCTTCATAACTAACACAAAAACCGATCGAAAATTTTAGAAGTTTCGTTTATCTCAAATAAAAATTCAGTGAAAAATAAGTTTTTTCAGAATAAAGTCATGATTTCATGACATATAAAATCATACAAAATTAATTATTTAAGATGCTGAATTTGTTATTTGATTTAATATTTTTTAAATGATTAAAATAGATAAAATTTCAGAAGAAGTGCTTTAAACAAATTTTTAGGTCACAATTACTTACAATTATTTTGAGATTTGAAAATAGTTGAGTTTTAGTATGATATTAATTTTCTTAATTTACCAGCTTAGCAGCGCTTTCTATTGCGATCACATTTTTAGGAAGTCCCATACCAGTTGGTCATATAAACTTTATGGAGATGTAACTAATTAACAACGTAATTAATTTTAAAAATTAATGCAAACGAGTCATGTAATTTTGAATCTACTAAAATTTTCAGAACATCTTAACAGAAAGGGTGGATATTTCGTTAAAAAATTTAGACAACGCAAATTAAAATTATTTTCGTCTCTTAATACTTTAAAATATTTCTATTATTTATATCTATTTATTATAATTCTTAAGAGTAAGTAAAATGAAGCAATTAAATACAGTTCTTTCTAATGTTAAGCAATAGATTTTCAACAATCAGTCTATAGGAGCAAATTGAGATAAAATTAAATTTAAAGAATTTGTATTTTAACATTATATTATTCATTTTGAACTCCTAAATGTTTCATTTCAATTCATAATACATAATACAATGATTTATTAATGGTTTTCAATACATATGGAAAAGAAATATAAGTTATTGATAAATATTTTATTATCAGCCAAATATACTTGATACACAGTTCAGCACATTTATTACCCCTGCTATCCAGAAAAATATTTATTTAGCTTCTAAATAAATAAAAAGTGATTTTTCCACTTCAAAACTGGTTGTTTATTTATTATCTTATTAAAATAATACTTCAAAGCATTAATGGAAGAAGAAAGCTCTCAAAAAGAAACGAAATGTTTTCACAAATTTATTCAAACTGAATAAATTTGACTGTTCTATTTTTTTTAAATTAATTACGCTTTCTAAATAATCTGTAAAGCAGAGTTTAGAAATTAAAAAATGAATACACTTTTTTCTGAATAGATAACTAGAAAAGTATGCAACGAAGTTATTTCCAGAATAACTGCGTCATTTAATAAAACTCCTTCTGAGATACGGGCTTATTGAAAACAATAGGGAAATTTTAGCTGGATTTTTCTAAGCACTCATTTTCTTAATTCTGTCAATAGCACATAGTACAGTATAAAAGTAACCATTGTTGAAAATGTATTCACTTCATTCTGAGCTGCTAATTTGAAAACTATGCAAAGACAGTTGTTCCCCTGCTTCATTTAATAGAGCTTTTTCTGAATCTCAGCTTACTGAATATAACCAGAACATTTTAGCCGGAATTTTGTTCCTTCACGAATACAGAGAAAAATGGGTAATTTTGAGAATATATTTTTTAAGAAAGCGTTTCCTTAAAAAAAGCAGTGTTTGTTAGTATTGTAAAAAACTGATATTGTTGAAAGCAAACAACTGAAAAACATATTCTAGCCTTATATTCTATATTTACGAAAGATTCGAGGGATTCTACACAGAATTATTATATATATAAAAGCGAAGTGCATATCAAAAATATTGCACTTTCCTTAAACACAGTTTTTAGAATATTTAGAAGTGAGTATTATGGAAAATTCTATTTGAAACGACCTGTGTAAGAACTTTTTCGGGCATTTTTTTTCTCTGCCTGAAAAGTTCATTTCTTTAGGAATTTTCAACCACACCACGTCCCTTGAAAAAACCATTTTAGTATGCAGATGTCATTGTGCTTCCAGGAGCAAAACCCACTCACAGAGAAAAAGGGCGAGGCAACAACATGGTGATAACATGCAAATAAAACTCTGACTCGGAAATCGGAGTCAGGTTCCCCTTTTCTGCAAAGCTTCTTTACGTTTCAGGTCTCTTTTTACAGTCGAAAGAGCTATTCAGTTGCATATTGGGTGAGAGAAATTTGTGGGTTAGAGAGAGTCTTCTTTTGATTTTTCATTTTTGGGTTTGCGCATAGCAGCGATCTAGAGTGGTTTTTTTTTTTCGTTCTCTTTTCCTGAAACTTTGTAGGTAATTGGTCTCAATTGGATCAGATCCTAACTCCGTAAACGCATCAAACTCTCGGAAACTCTTGGGAAAACCCCAGGATGAGATAAAAAGCGATGGAGTTGGCAGCCAAGAGCTGCTCTGGCGATTTATCGTCTCTTTGGGGAATAAAAATTGGCTAGAATCGTATGAATGATGAAGCTTGTTCTGATGTGTTAATTAACAACTTCGATTATTTTGAATTTAAAATATATTCTAAAAAGTTAAATCTTAGAAATACCAAGCTTGTTAAAAATGAAAAGAAAAGATTACTCAGAAAATTATGATTGTATCGAGTCTATGTTACAACGGAAGCTTCTATCCACATGTAACTATAATGGATAAGTGTTCTAGACAGATTTGAAACAAATGAATGAGAAATATGCTTCCATTCTTCCAATAAAAATGTTGCACATTTTCATCAATACTACTGAATAAAAGAAAATGAACATTTTAATATACAACTTTATTTAATTTTCTAATCAGATAAAGCATCCCATCTGGGACTTTTATTATTATTTTAATTCTTACGATAATATAAGAAACATGAGAGATGTTTAAACGTTTTTTTTTCCAATTTAAATTACTTCATACAACCACTTTAATGCAGATTTAAAATTAAAATTTCAATTCCTTCAAAATTAAAACTTGCTTCAATTTCAAAATTCAACTTGTCTGACTCATCATTGTATACGAAAGAGTTAATAATATAATACTCAAAAACCAAAACATAGTTACCATTATAAAGGTAATAAAAACGCTTTAAGGAAATTCTAATAGAAATATTCCGGTTGCCATACCCACCCAGTCGCATTGATCTCTAGCCCCTTATGACTCTAATGGCAGAATTGTGGTTCAAATTCCCATCCGATACAAGATTCATTCTCCTTTTGTGTTGTGGCAAATGCTGTTATAAATATAAAACCTTAAGAAGTTAAAGTCGAAAGTTTTAGGAAGTACTTTGTAGATACCAGTGACATCCTCATCATTGAGCCAGTGTTAAAAACTGACTGTTACATTTTAAAAGACTCTCCTGAAGAAATAGACTTCAAACAAACAAGGCATTAAATAACGGATAAATTCGAATCTATATTTATAGGAAAAGAAATTTAGAAAAAGGAAGAAAGAGCAGTGAAATCACTTGAGTATTTTGAAAATCAAGACAGCTAGAAAATTTAAATTCGAAGATTTTAGAAACATTTTGACTTAATCTCTAATTTTAATAATGCATCCGTAAAACCACTAGATTCTCCGAAATCGCCCCTGAATGACATATTTAAACGATGACACCGTTGGCGAGCAAAATGTCTTTTGACTCCAGCAACCCTTCTTCAAACCCTTAACATTAATGGGCTTTAGAAGTGAGAAAAGGGAGGGAGGGGGCTCTTTGACACCGTCGCGCCTTTTCAGTTTGCCCCGCAGTGCCAGAGAGGCCTTGCCAACAAAAATATCAGAGACTTCCATTCCAGTGTCTAATCTCGTCCGGTGCTGTGCATTGCAGAAATCTTTTTAAGTCAATTGGAATATTCGCAGCACTGAAATCCAGCGAGTGGCGTTTTTACTCTTCGTGAAATCTCATTATGCAAAGTGGAAAATGAGCTTTGCCGCCGTCGGAGGAGAAAGATCTCACTTTCGCCTCGCAGCCATCCCTTCCCGACCCCTGGAATGATTTCAGCACCAGCCTCCCATTTCAAACCCGGCAGCTTCGAAAGAGAGAGAGTGAGTGGGGAAGGATACATATATATGGACGGATAGACAGATGCAAGGAGAATACACGCATTTCGATACTTTTTAGACACTTAAACGATAAAAAATAAAATGCTCAATGCCGAATAGATATCCAATTGCCTGACTTTTACCTCGGTTCGTGATTTTGTTTATTCAAAGGTGGTAATATCGGATATTCTCTTATTTAAATTCGCTTTTGTTGGAGGGATCTGTTAGCGGTGCTTATGCAATTTTCTGCTAAATTAATATGGCGAAAGAGAGCTTTTAAGGAATTTTACGTAAATGAAATTGACTGGTAAGAAGAATACTAAAGCTTTTTAGAGCTGTATAGGATTATAGAAGTGGCTGAAAGGTTTTGGAAACAATTGAATTCATTATTTTATTTTGATACCATCCATTTGATTACATTTTCTTCCTCTTCTCTGTTACAGTTAAAGGGATTTTGGAGAAGTTTTTTGAAAGGTTTGGGTTTCACCAGAAATCAGAATTTATGATTTTTCTTGGTTGATTTTGCCATCAACCAAACTTTGAGATAGCAAAACAGAAGGTCTCTAAATAAACCTCTAATAATAATAAAATGTAAAATCTGGATTTTAAAGTGGTCTTCTAAATTTTTAGAGACCGCTTCCTTTCTAAAAAATCAGAAAAATTAAAATTCCAAAATGTATAGAAATTAAAACCTAAAAATATGAAAGATAAAGATTTCTTTAGGTACTTGATGGATATTTCGATTTGAGTTGAGAAGAATACGAAGTTTGTCAATTATATCTGATTATTCCTCAATTTAACCTCTTGCCATACTTTGCATATCAGAATACTTAGTAACAGACATTTTAATCTGGTCGAAAATGTAAACAACTTAGGGGGAGAAGAATATGCATTATCGCTTTTCTTTAAAAAATAATATTTGTGACTCTCCGTGGTAATTAATGGAATTATTTTATTTCAAAAAGTAGTTTTATTTTCTTTGACGTCGTGCTTCGTGGAGAAATTCAGTCCAAATTGTAATGAACCACTCTTGTCTAAGAGTTATTTAAAAGAAGACGTCCAGATTTTTATCAACTGAAGAAGTGGGTTTCACATTTATGATAGTCATATTCACTGAAAATCGTGAATTTTAAATTTCTTGTCTGTCAAAAAGTACTGTCTACCTGAAGAGCGTCTCGAATGAAATAATTTTACATGAATAAGACCTTTTTTTATTTTAACTCATGTTTAGTGATGAAAATTTACAAATTCTTGTCAGTGTTCTTAAAAGATATCGAAATGGCAAAAAGACATCTACTTTTTAAGAATCGTTTCTCCCTTCAAGAAGATATTAAAACTGAATTAGAACATAAAAGGCTCATATTTAAAGAAAAGTGCCAAGAAAACGAGCTTCTTCCACGAATTACCCACAGAAGAGGAATTTTGGACGGGAAACGATTTTATTCTATAGAAAAATATGTCAAAGAACTATTCGAAATTGCCACCTTCTTTCTTCTGGATGCATAAGTTTTGCAAGCTTTCTTACAGTCTTCTTTTTCTTGTGTTCTGCCTTGCTGCACACAAGGAATGTTATTATGGCAGTTTCCTATCATTGCTTAATCGAAGGAATTGTTAAAAGATAAACCATTACTTGATTGGTAGCTTATGTGTGTGTGGGGGACTTCATTAGGAGGCATTTTCCCCCTATCTTTTCTCCTCAAAGCTTCAGTGAAGAATGTAATTCCCTTCAACAGGTAAATGGTAGGGGAAGGAGATATTCCCTTAATTTCCAGATAATAGAAAATAACGTTGCATTTCAACTTATAAACAGAAATTTATTTTATTTACTTTTCGTACCACCAATCTAAGTAAGTATATATAGATAAATTTTCATCAACAATGATTATCTAATTTGGTTATTTCGTGACAATTTGGGGTTATTTAAGGATTTTTGGTGTAAAAGATAAATTTTAGTTTTCTGGGATAATCATACATTTGGAATAAATACGATTCAATCAATGAAAATCATGATATTGAATTGGAGAAATGAGTACTTCAACACAATACAGTAGATAAATGCATCATTTTTAATAGAAAATATAATGCAAAGTGAAAATCGGCTTAAAGTTGGGCATCTATTTAAAAGCTTATTAAAACCCGTAATTATGTCTTCATGATTTTAAAATAAATTTAAAACTGTACAGACTTTTATTAGACTTTTCAAAGGAACAAGCGAATTCATATTTTTTTAAAAAGAATGCTACAAATAAAATCGTTTACAAAGATATTTAAAAAAAGGGGTAATAATCCGTTTTCAACCATCCCGTATAAAAGTGCATAATGACATTATGTTTTCATTATTCAATTCTTTTAGTAACTTATATTTAGTTCATTTCTTTTAATTCCATATTGAAATTTATAAAATTTGCGCAAAAATTGCTAAAATAATTTTTATAACATTTTTTTTAAAAAATAAAGTTAGGATGAACAAATACTGAAACGAAATCCTTCCAGCAGCAATAAATTTTTCTTAGCCACTATTTAAAAAGATTTTTTAAAAAAAAAATTACCTTAACACTAATGTTGCATTTATTTAAAAGCATAATAAAAAAGATAACTGTGAAATAATTCCGTGTTTTTTTTTCTTATAAAAATCAAAATTCAACCGATGCATCGAATTATTCGTGTCTGCAGAAAGTGAGAGATTTCGTTTAACGAAGCTTTTCTTTTATTACACAGATACCGGTTATGGATATCAGAACGATTTGCACGATGAAAGCTTCATGAGGAGAAAGCAACGCAGGAATAGGACAACCTTTTCCGTACAGCAGGTAATCTTTTTTTCTCTTGGCTTTATAATGTTTACAATATGAAATATTAATAACTCTTTACAAATTTTACACCAAATTAATTTGTTTAGAGAGTGCATTTCTGTCTTAAAAAATAAAAGTGAAAATAAATACAAAAAAAAAAACTTTAACATGATTGAAAATGCGCAGATTACCTTTGCCTTGGATATAAAGTTTTTTCGCCTTTTTTCTGGTAAATTGTTCCCTAAAAAGAAGGGCTTTTATATTGCAATAATTCAAATAATAATATTTATTTTATTTCCTTTATTCAAATTTCTACAGATAATTTTTTTTCATCCATGCTATTTTTGCAAAATACCTATATATTTAATCTGAGCTTTAAAAAAAGGCTTTCATAATGTAAGCTGATAATTCTGAAACCTGCACCAGTAAATTGTAATTTAATTTTCGCATTAAAATTAAAAATATTTGTTGCAAATTCTACAATAAATGAAAAATAACTAACTTCTGCTACGGAAAGAGATGTTATTCGAAAATAAATATGCTATTCTCTTCGATATGTCATTATTTATAAACAAAGCATATGATATTTAAAAAAATAGGGTAAGAAAACATCGGGATTATTTATCACTATTTTGAAACGTCTCTATAGTAATCTCAGCTTACTAAAGTTTAGCAAAGGAGAAAATTTAAACTTTCTACATTAGAAAAATAATTATAGTAAAAAAAATCAATATTTCTATTATAGACAGAATTTTTCATCTGCTGCAACCAAACAATAAATACCGAAGTGAAGTTGAAATGTTGATTTGTAAGCAGAATACCCCTTTCAGATGATAGTACCAAGTTTTTAACTATAAAAGCTGCTAAACAGGTTTCTCCTTCATAAGATATTGGTGGAAAACACACATTCTGTCCTTTAACTTTATTCTAGGAATGTCTGATAATTTTGAGTTAATAACCATCTTTTTAAACTTTTGATGGAGATGGTAGCAATTTTAGTAAATTTTATTTTGTTTTTGATTTTTGATTAGATTGTGAAATTGGCACTGTCTGGTCGGAATGTAATGTGGTTTCTAGTAACACGTACTTGACAGTTCCTATTATCAGTTTGGTTTAGTTTCCTTATATTAGCGTCTGGTTTTGATGGCAACATTCACGCTATTTTGGGTAGCCTCCTAATTCTGAATTCCAGTCAGATAAGGAGAAAAACATACGAGCTAGAAACTCTCTTTCCATATTTTCATACCACAGTAAAGCTATGCTACAAACAATTTCTAAATTAATTTTACTATCAAGCGTCACTAAAATAGATATGGAACAGGGTTAAAATGAAAATGACGTCAGTAGAGGTAAAAAAATAATTCAATGACAATGTTAAAAATATTGAAAATTTTCAAGTACAATTATCTAAATTAAAATGCACTCATCTCCATAAAGAAAGGATATTGCAAGCAGAGTCAAAATAAAAACAAATGCGTTTTATTTGTAAAACCTATTTATTAAACAAAAGGTGATGAGAAAAAAAGATGTTCTATATTTGATATCATTGATAAAAATTGAGAATATTTTTTTATCCTTGGAGCAAGTTACAAAAAAAAAAACTATTTATAAAAACCGATATTACATGGTTGGTATGATGGTTAATGCATAGTATGTCTCCCAAACGCAATACAGTCCTTACAATGCCTAGGCATGCTGAGCTTCAAATTATCGATCATCTTTGAGGATATTACACTAACCATCAAACAAGGCTCTCCGAAGTTCCGGTAGACATGTAGAATGAGTTTTATGGACTGAAACTCGTCAGCCAAGCATGTCCCACACAAGCTCTACTGGATGCAAGCCCAGTGAAAATGCTGGACAGTCCATGTGAGTGATATCATTCGATCGGACGGCTTCGTTTACGATGTTTGCACAGTGAGGACGGGAGTTGTCATCCATAAACACAAATTCTGCGCCCATGGCACCCCGGAACAATCGTACATGTTGTTCTAGAATGAAGTCTCGATTAATTTTGCCTGCCATGGTTCCAGTCTGAGCATACAGGTCGGATCTAGAACCCAGAATAAGTCCTTCCCAAACGAGCATTTCATTTTCATTTGCAACAGGACCAGATGTCAAGAATCATCAATACGTCATCGTAGTTGACGATGCGGGATCATGGCATTTTCTGCTGATGTAAACATAAAATAGAGGGGTTTTTTCTTTTGAGTTTCAAGACATTTTTGTACATTGTTAAAACGATTGATTCATAAATTTCAGGGTTTAAAATAACTAGGTATTTCCAAAATAGTTCTCCTTTAGCTTGAAAGCGAGTTTTTAAATCATATTAAACTAAATCAATTCCCTCAAATAGGTGAATGGATTGTTTTGTTTGCGATTTAAAAAAAATTATTCAAATATCATGATCAAATTATGTTATTTTTTTACTAATATAAATCATTAAAATGAATTTTTGTTAAAATAAATATTACTTTCTGGTTTAAATATGCCTTGGGGGGGATAAATGAATGTTTCCAATTTATTATCGAAACTGAGAATGCATTCTCTTATTTATTTAGATTTTGATGATTAAAATTATAAACTTTATTTCCTAGACTTGGAATTCAAAAGTGAAGTTACATTTATGATCAAATAAAAATTTCATTATTGCATCAATTGAAAGATTATTTGAACTATTTAAATTAAAAAATGCAAAAAAGCTTACGTTTTACACATAATGCTTATGATTTGTACATGAAACTTCACTCGCGGATATTTGCTTATGATTTTACTTTTATAGAGAGGAATTATAAAGTATTCTTTGTATGTGTGTTATAAAATGTATAATATTCTTCTAACATCCTATAATAATCTTTGTAGTTGGAAGAATTGGAGAAAGCATTTGCTCAGACTCACTATCCGGATGTATTTACGAGAGAAGATCTTGCAATGAAAATTAATCTTACTGAGGCAAGAGTTCAAGTAAGTTTATTTCAAAATGCTGTGTCCTATTACATCTTCGCAAAGTGGAATTGTGTGCTCGCACATTTTAAAGAGATAAATCGCTTCATTTGATTCTTCGTTTTGCATAAAGATAAATTTCGGAAAAGAAAGACCAAACAATTCAAAAATTTAATTGTTAAAGAATAAGTTATAACATACTGATGAACGATACAATATTCACAGTATATGCATATTAATATTATTTTAGACAAATTTTAAGTATTTTTAATAATTTCAAATCATTCTCAGTTTTTAATTATTGAGCTTGTATCAAATTATTACGGTTCCACTCATGAAATATTTTATAAGGGCAAACTGGAAAAGGACTTCCTTTCAAAAACTATATTGTGGCTTTGTAAAAACTCGAACTTAATTTCTTATTTTCTTTTTAAGGGAAAAAAAGAAAAAAAAATCATTCAAATGATAAATCAAATTATAAAAAAAATGAATTGCTCAGAAATTATCATTAAAATTAGTTAACAGATAAAACTTTTCAAAGTCTTAGCATTTCAAAGAACTTTAAGGCATTTAACATTAAGAATCATGTTTTTATGTAAGCATTAAACCAAACGCTTTAACGTCAAACATTTAAACCAAACGCTTGTCAACCTAAATACTCGAAATAAATTTATTCATTTTTTTCCTGATTTTTGTGTATGTGTGTGTTTAGCAATACTTTTAATGAGAGAAATTCAAAAATAGTATGTTTAGACAAAAAATAATTTTTGACACAATTAATTTTATTTTTCTAAGATAAAATCACTTTATTTATTAAATGTTTTGGGAGAAAAAAAATTATAAATAATTTTTATCAAACATTTAAATAAACGTAAAAGATTGTCCCGCTTTCAGGCAATTCATTAAAGGAAAATATGCTTATCAATGTTGCAAAAAATATTTTTCATTAAAGTGAAAATATTCTGCATGATTTCATGAGAAGATTAGCAGCATATGCATTTCTGAAATTTTCGCCACTATAAAATTCTAATTTTCTTACGAAAGTTATCTCTTTCTTTCACACCACTTCACATATATTGCCAATACTTCTAATAAAAATTCTTAAAAGTATTTCCTTCTAAATTTCATCATTTTACCCAGATATGCGAAACCTCTCAGTCATTGCCACCAAACCATATTCGAGCAAAAGCATCAAATGTCGATGGCATCGCATCAGATGACAGAAATCAATATTTAAAATGATTGCATTTGTCTCCCCCCTCATTAACCTCAAGAATCAGACGCAAATTCTAATCACACCGAGGTTGGATTAATGTAAACAGATAAGCACATCATCGTCTGAATGGGTACGACGTGCGAGTCAGTCTCATTATTTTAAATATTCTGAATCCAAGACGACAACCCCCAAGTGGACAGTGCTCGTCGAACTCAAAGTTCCGCTACGACAACTCGGGATCACCTAGGGATGGCAGAGGGGTCGACTTGATTTATTCGTCTGTCCGTTTGCCTTTCCGCACCGCAGACCCCACTGGCTCCCCGAGGAGTTCCCCCCTCCTCGCCCTCCATCGTTAAATCCAATGCGCAATCTGAAACGAGATTTCAATCAACACTCTTACCTGAGCTGAGGGTAAAGTACACTAAGTTTTGAATTTTATTTTAAGTCCCAGTTCCATTATATAGAAATGAAGCGTCGTTTTCAATTTGAATTTCGCCAGCATTAATATTGATCTTTGTGAAAGAATAATAAAACGACTTAATTTCTTACTCTCTAGTGTAGAGAAGCATTGTAATCGTTAGATCCTATATTATAATCATCAAAAAATTCTATGTCGAGATTCTGACAAATCTCCACGTAATTATTCTAGGTGAGTTCGAAAAAATGCATGTTTGACACTATGTCTACATATTTGCCTGTGACAAAAATAACCCAATTCCGCTTTGCGCTAGACTTATGATGTTTGAAATATGATATTAACACCAAATTTGTAGATTTCTGTAAAATTTTAAAAAAGAACCCAGAAAAAGTCTGTCTGCCTTAAAGTCTGAATATAAGTTAATATGATAACTACAAAGCTTAATATGCTAGTTGGATAACATTTGAAACACAGATTTTGCATGTTAATGTAGATGTCTATTATATTTTGAACCGAATTCTAAGAGGGGTTGATATCTGTCGATCTGTACTTTCAGAAACGCTTGAAAGCGATAGCAAAAACGTAATGACTTAAACATTAAACGTAATGACTTAAACATATATATCAAATACAGTATATAATTTTGTGGCTTCAAGCATTGCTCTGCATCAAAATTTTATATTAATCTGTTTGGCGAAATACATCTAAAGTGTAGTTTCTATTCAGCTCCATAAAAGTCGCCAAATATCACGCGAGATTCAATAGACATGCTAAATTTAGGACAAACTTTTTGCATTTTATGAATATTGTATCCTACACCATGCCAGATTTTCTTTGAGTTAACACCTTTATGCAAGCACCAACATGCAAGAAAGTTTTACAAAAGTCACTTCCGCAGGTCTCTCTCTCGTTACGAAAAACTGAGCCTTGAATTTTTTTACTTTGTCATTTATGAAACCGAGTTATCTAAAAGTCAAAATATTCGATATAAAGATGATTACTGTTTACAGAATTTCTCGATAAAACTTCATGCTGCAGAATTATCTTAGCCCTAAAAAAATTTCGAGAGGAATAAAATTTTCCGATTTGTTTGTCCACCAACGTGTTAACTGAAGCATAGTATGTTCTAGACGAATGAAATATTGTGTCTCCTATTGAGATCAAAATTGCAGATGTGTTTTGAATTTTGAAGCTATTTCCTCAAACATATTTTGTCCCTTTACTTCTTCTTACACAATATAAATGAAAATTGTAATGAGCCAACTACGGGATATTTTGTCAAATTCATTATTTTAACTTTTTATCCTTTCCTTCATGATCACATTATATCTATGGTCTGATTATGTCTTGGCACCAAAACAGCATATCCATGTTTGTAACATTTTCTTAAAGGGAATATATCCAAAATTCATAGTATATATATATATATATATATATATAAGAGAGAGAGAGAGAGAGAGAAAATAGGAAAATAAAATATTATCACAAGGGTTTTCAAATAAATAGTCGCTGTGCAACTAAAATTTTATTTTAATATGAAGTGAAGTTTAATACGAAGTATGAAGTTAAAAACGAAGTAAATTACAAGTTATCAAGTATTAGCGTGAGAAAGATTAGCAAGAAAAAACTGACGTTGGTTTTAAATATGCAGTTCTGTTACAAATAATTTCATAAAAACAAATTCATTTCTTTCATGTATCTCATGGAAAATGAACTGGTTAAATTTTTCGGAAGCATTAGACGCAGGGCTGGATTGCCTGGGCATCCTGGATTCGAGTCCCGGTTCGGGCATGGTTGTTCCTTTTCTGTTCGGTCTGTGAGATGCACCCCTTTAAAAAATGATATGGCCTAACGAATGTAATGCGTGAGTAGCTCAGAAGTATTTTTCGCCCTAGTCTGCGCTACTTAAAATAAGAGACACACCATCGGCTTAAAATTGCTGACTGCGAAGTGCCATTAGAAAAAACAACAATACAAAAAAATTTTGAAGACTTAAATCACTGCCCACAGATTAGAATTTAAAGATAAATTCCTATAAAATGACAAATAAGATATATTTCTTTTAAAGAATTACAAAAATAATGAATTAAGATACAATTTCGAAAAATAATAAATATAATATAATCAAAATAAATTATAAAATAAAATCCACATATTATGAAATATTTTTCGCGTCCATAGATATGATCGTTCACAAAAAAATTCTAATAGACAACAAAGTTTTGATAAAAGATTTTTCTGCGATTTTAAAATTGTGAATATTACTCTTACTTTTAATTCTTGAATTTTCTTATATGCATGCATTTTTATGGCAGTTCAATATATGCTCTTCCGTGGGATTAAATTTGTCCAACGACTTTAGATATTTTTCCATCTGATTTTTAGAACTTTCGAAATTATTTGTGTGAAAGCAAAAAATCGAAAAGGCAAACTCATAAAATATACATATTTGGGAAATTGAATTGAATCTGAAATCAATGCTACCTCCTGAATAGTTTTATTAATTTCTGCTAGAAAAATTTGTTCCGATGTGCCTTAACAATATTTCGAGTTCCTTAAATTGCACTTGATACTGAAATCGATATTTGAGATGTCTTGCTATAAAACTTTTCTCAGGGTTGTAACACTCGTGAGATAAAATACTGTTTTTCTCAGAAACCCGAGGAGCAGAAGGTAGCAAATTCTTATAGCGATATGAAAGATGATAACGGTGCACAGAAAGTTTCATTATTGGTTGGAATGGAACATGAAATAATCAGGAATTTGTTTTCTCAATATTTTCATGCATTAAAACAATCTTTCATATTTTATATTGTATATTAGGGAAATGATGAAAACTAAGCATAGATCTTGGATACATTTCTTCCACTGATTTAGTCAAAAAATGTATACTTATCAGCACATCTAAAGATAAATCTTTATGTTTTGCTTCTTCCAGTTAAATTTAATGCATTTGGAGGTCAGTTTGCTCCCCCTGATTATTAGCTTTTGGGGTTGTTAAATATTAATATGGAATGTACATGAATTAAATTTCACCTTGTTATTTGATAATATTGAAAAAAGGAATTTATTTGTTTAAATAAAACAAGTTATACTACTTATAAATTTGAAAAAATGTATTGACAAACAAATAAAAGCGGAAATGAAAATACAGTTTAAATGTTAATGTCCAAATGTGTTTTTTTTATTTTACTTTTAACATTGGCAAATGCACGCGACAATGAATTCTAATAAATGAGTTTGAATTAAATCCTTAAATTAACCTTCAAAATGGTAGCAAATTGTGAATTATATTTAAAAAAATATTAGAAATAAAGAAAAAATAGTACAGATTGATGTCATTAAAAAGGGGTTCTTTTTTATATTTAAGAGATGATACAAAACCCCATTTTTTAATCAAAATAGTTGTTTAAGAGTTGCTGTTCAATTTTCAAAAGTATGCCAAAGCATTTATAAGTCTGAATATTTACAGATTAAATTATTCAAGTTTATCTTTTGATATCTTTTACATATTCTTTCTTCTGGGTGAACAAAAATTTTGTTGAATCTTATTTGGTGCATTTATAAAAAAAATTTAAACCAAATTGATTAACGAAATATTAAATTTAGTTCGATGAAACACCGATCCGTGCAAATAGTCTGAAATGTTCGTGTAGCGATTTGTTTTTATTTGACTGCTGTCCCTCGGGAGTGTGGACAACAAGATGAGATCTCTGCTTCCTACTTGAGCGTTTTATGGGGATAAACTTTTGCATTTGTGAATATTTTGTTCACTGAGATATTGCCAGATATGCAGGCAGACTTCCTGTTGATGGAATTATTCCAAAATCAGAAAAAATTGTGAAAATAACAATTTTCATACCCAATTATCGATGTATTTTAAGTTAATAGACAGATAGACAGATATGAATTCAAGAAGGTATTTTTCATCTTTGCTGACATCTAAATTGTGGAAATATATTATAAGGTGAAATTCTTTGAATATTGCAATATTTTACATTAGAACATTCCGTATACGAAGTAATAATAACAATGTCAATAATATCTTAGATCCGGAAGAATTGTTTTGAAATGAATTTCTTTCTTTTTTTTTTAATTTATCCTCAGTTAGTAGTAATTTTGGCATTTTTTTTAAATTTCCCACTGAAGTTCTGGTAAAATTCTACAAAAAAAAAGTTGAGGGGTTTCCCCACCCCCGAAAAGAAAAAAAATTTTGTAAAAGGGGTCCCTTAGTGGAGAAAAATTCAAAACATTTTGCTTAGACAAATATTGAATGATTATTTTGTTTAATCAAACAATCTGCTCAAACAGCAGAAATCAAAGTGAACGCGGATGAAATTATTGAACTACCCCCCGAACCCCGAGTTTATATCGTCGGCTACAATTACAGGCGTATTTTGTTGTGACCAGAGCCTAGCTCGATAGTTCGAGAGGAGGGGGAGGACATCGGATTAGCGCTCCGGTGGTGTTAAATACACAACTTTTATTCCCCCTAACCCACCCTCTCCTTTGACTTCGCTAAGTGCAGGGGTGGTATTGCGCTTCATTCCCTCCCGTTAAACAATTTTGGTGGAGGAGGGCAGAGATTTTCAATGGAACATAACCTACCCTCTTCTAATTATTTATTTTCATTCCCTCCCCACATCGACTTTTTTAGATTCTGTTTTATTATAAACAGGAAATTTTGAAGCATCAAAGGTTTTCAAATCAAAAGTGTTCTTTTGTGTTCTTTCAATTCAAAGTGTTCTTTTTCTACCAAAAGTGTTAGTAACTCAATATTTATAATTTTTCATTAAAATTCATTTTATAAAGTACAATGAATAATCAATTACTTATATCTTTTCTTGTAAAAATTCATGCGATTGACTTTTTAATTATATCTAATTCATTTGCCAAACGGGGAGTACCTCGTGATTGAGGATAAGTTTCCGTTATGGTGGTTGGTTCTCACCCCCCCCTTGTAGGTATGCCAAAAGGTGTGGTTTGTCTACTTCCCATAGAGAACGGGACGTACTTTAGGGAAGGGTTGTACCATAGCCGGTGAATGCCTTCAAGACGCAACCCCAGCTTCCGGTAGTGTTGCTATGGCGGCGGTCAGTATTATTCACATGCTTTCGGGCGGGTCGGAGTAGTCATTCTATGGGGATTATACTATCGATTTAAAATTAAAAGGCATATCTCCTCAAAAATATTGTTCTATTTCGTTTTTTAATTAATTATCATATGAAAAGGCGTATTTCGAATAAAAAGAACCAATTACACTTAGTGAGCAATTCTTATATAGAAATTTAATTATTAAATGCTCCATTTTTATTGTTGAAGGCAGCATTTTCTCAACCAAAAGCTGAAAATACTCGTGTTTTCAGAATTAATCATCACAAAAAACATTAGAAAACTTTCATTAGGAAATGTTTATGAAACAAAAGGAGAAAAACGAAGACATTTTAATTGTCGTTTTTGTAGAACTATTTGCTTCCTCTTTTCCTTCGAAATTTCTATTCAACCGAGACCTTTTTTCTAGAATATTAGTTAAGCTCTTTCTTACAATGCATTCATCCTGTGATTTTCAATTTTTTGCTATAACGCATTATAACTTCAGAAAGATTCCTATATATACAACAGAAAAAAAATTGAGATACTATTATAGAATTTAGTTCATTTATTTTGCTACTGATTTTTTAAAAAATACTTATTTATTAAACTACATATTTAGAGATATTTTTTCCATTTGATCCAGAAGTACAATACTTTAAGAAATTTCTTCTATTTTTCACGTATTTTCTTGAAGTAGTTGCAATTTGAGAAAAGCCATATACAAATGTTTGCTTTAATCATATCTGATAATTATTTATTTAAAATGCACGTATACATTTTACTTAAGGATATGTATTTTATATTGATTCAATCAAAGTATTATTTTGAAAATTTAAAACGGCTTAGTTCAGTAAAAAAAAGTCATGCAGAAAAAATATTGTTATGCGCATAAAACTGTCAAGTACGTATCGAGAATTTCCTCGACGAAAGCATTGAACGTCTGCTTTTCTTACCTTTTCACGTCACTCCAGATTTTCGGGCACATAATAAAACATAACCTCGTAACATATTCCCATGTCTAGAAGTCTTCGCGATCCTTTTGTTGATTTTAATTAAACTGTCCTGGGCGTAAAACTTCCGTCCCACTTAGCAGCACTCTGTGCACTTCATACACGTGAGTAAATTCTGTGAAATTTTATATCTGTATCTAATTTTGAACGAGACTTCTCCTCGATAAGAACGTGCGGAGTGACGTGCTGGTGTTTATATTCTCCTTCTCGGTTGGCAAACCTCTTAATCGCCCGGAGAGAACCCGAAGGCATTGATGTTATTCGATATTGGCAATATGAGGCTTAATTATTTAATTTGTGTAAGAGGTAGTTAGTATTTTTCATTGAGTCCCTACTCTTAGCTCACACTTTCCTTATATATATCTTGTTCAAATTTTTAATCGTTATTAAAATATTTTGTATTCCTCCACTCAAGTTCAATTAAACTATTTTTTTAAACTTGTAGTGGATGGCATTTGATGTCAATAAAAAAAACTTCGAATGTTCATTTATTAATTTTTTGTAATTATTAAAAACTAACTTTCTCGTCAAAAATTTGCATTTCCTCACCCCCAAATAAATAACGAATTCAGTTTGTTTTTCCTCATGCCATTGAGGTTAGGTTTAACATGTTTACTACCAATTATTTCAAACCATTCTGTCCATTTTCTTTAGGTTTGATGCATTTAAATCTAAACATTGTTAATTAATCAATTTTTTAGAATAATTTTAAAGTATTTTCGAATTAAAACAATTCAGAATAAACAAAATTTTTAAAAAATTTAATCTCCATTGCGTTAATCCAACTGACGTAGAAAATTCATGCATTTTGTGTTGCCTCAATCGGCGGTAAATCCTAAATTGGGGTTGAAGATTCAACACTAGTATAACTTTTTTATTAATTATTTATAATAAGTGTAATTATTAGGCTGGGATAGCCTGGTTTTTAGGGCATTGCATTCGCATCCCTTGAACTGCGAGTTTAAACCCGCCAGCCGAAGACTGTGTGTGTGGTGAGTGCTAAATCTGTCGTCATCACAAAGTCCTCCATTTGAGAGTAATACCGCCGGGGATACTGGATAAGGGGTGATCGTTCACTGCTCCAGATCTATATCGCGATCTGTGGATGAATGAATGAAAAGCATGAATGGCTGTCCTTAAAAAGGGTTTGTGACGTGTGCGAATAGAAGATAACTTCTGCCTTCGGCTGCTCAGGGGTCCATACCCTCAGAAGCTGCTGCACCCCTCCTTTCGTTGTAAAGTGCAACATGAGAAAGACAACTACAATTATAATTAAATAAAAATAAACATTTTCCTTGTTGACTTTAGTAGGAATGGAATTAAATTTTTTGTATTAGTTTTTTTATTAATTTAATTGCCTTTTTTCTCTTAAATGTTGTGCACTTTCCTTAACAGTTAATAAAATTTATTTTAACTAATTTTGATAATGGATATCAAACTGATACCAAAATAAATAATAAATACAAACTTTTTCCTACGGTAAACTAACAAAATATGTAATAATATAAATCAATAATTAAAAAATTATAAGCTCAAATGAATATAGTTTGTAAACTATCTAGATAAAATATGAAAGCTATATTTACCAGGTATATATATATATAGATATATATATACACTCAAGTGACAAAAGTCATGGGATAGCAATATGCAAATATACAGATGGCAGTAGTATCGCAGCGAAAAAGTATAAATGCGCAGTTCGTTTTCCAGAGCTTTCATTTGTGCTCAAGTTATTCATGTAAACAGGTTTTTCGTGATTTATGGCGGCACGACGAGAATTAAAGACTTTGAACGTGGAATGTTAGTTGGAGTTAGACGCATGGGGCATTCCATTGCGGATATTGTTAGTGAATTCAAAATTCCGAGATCCACAGTATCAAGAGTATGAAATTTCAGGCATCACATCCCTTCATGGACAGCCCAGCGGGCGACCACCTGCACTTAACGACCGAGACCGCCGACGTCTGTGTAGAATGATCAATGTTAATAGACAAGCAACACTTCGTCAAATAACTGCAGGAATCCATGTGGGACGTACGAGGGATGTGTCCGATAGAACTGTGCAGCGAAATTTGTCTTCCTTGGGCTATGACAGCAGAAGACCGACTCGAGTGCCTTTACTGACAGCACGACATCGCCTGCAGCGACTCTCCTGGGCTAGTGAGCATATCGACTGGTCCCTAGACTAGTGGAAAACCGTGGCGTGGTCAGATGAGTCACGATTTCAGTTGTTACGAGCTGATGGTAAAGTTCGAGTGTGGCACAGAACCCACGAAGCCATGGACCCAAACTGTCAGCAAGGCACTGTTCAACCTGGTGGTGGCTGCATAATGGTGTGGGCTGTTTTTACATGACATGAACTCGGTCCTCTGGGGCAACTGAACCAATAATTGACTGGAAATGGTTATGTTCAGCTGCTTGCAGATCACTTGCAGCCATTCATGGACTTCACGTACCCACACAACGATGGGATTTTTATGGATGACAATGCACCATGTCACCGGCCAGAACTGTTCGCGATTGGTTTGAAGAACATTCCGGACAATTCCAGCGCATGATCTGGCCACCTAGATCGCCCGATATGGATCCCATCGAGCATTTATTGGACATCATCGAAAGGTCCGTTCGTGTCCAAACTCCTGCACCATCCACACTTTCACAATTATGGGCGTCTATACAGACAGCATGGTTCCAACGAAGACTTCCAACGACTTGTGGACTCCATGACACGTCGAGTTGTTGCATTTCGCCTGGCAAACGGAGGACCGACACGATATTCACAGTCATCCCATGACTTTTGTCACTTCAGTGTATATATATATATATATATATATATATATGGCCAAATGACTTGTTTGAATTCCCTTCCAAATGGCTGTACAATTTTCTTTTACCTGTTTGCTGTTCACAGGTGTGGTTTCAGAATCGTCGAGCAAAGTGGCGTAAAGCTGAACGTCTTCGTAAGGAACGAGAAGAGAAACAACACCCCTTAATGGAAGGTGAAAAGGGCATACTTCAGCCGCTGGGACCTCCCTCTGACTCCGAAGACAGCAATCCCGAAGGCCAAAAGGATCAAACTCCAACTGTTCTATGTGGAGACTCGGACTGCGGATGGAGATGCCAGGACAAGGACGACAGCAAGAAAGTAGGCAGAACATTGATATATTCTATATTATACTAGAATTCACCTCATATATTACTGTTATTGAACAAAATTTCAAGTTCAATTAAATCGCAATCATTGGTTTTATTTGAAATTGCGATTAGATTTTGGAGAAATCAAAGGTTAAATCGGTAAGCATTTGTCAATTTTAAAAGGTTGGCCAAATGACTAATTTTTTGGAACTCATAAAAGCCGAAATTTTACAACTGAGAGAAAGAAAAAATATATAATTTTATTTTTAAGTAATTAAAATAAATTTTTCTCGATTGCCACATAAAGACCTATCGTTTGAAAAGTTACAGCGATCGTATCGTAGAGTGCATCTTTTAAGTATTACTAAAGAATGGTGAAGATCAATTTTCTTATTAGCGATCACAAACAAATAAAATTAAAATATTGCGTGATAACTTCTATTGAAGAAATGTAATTTTACATTGATTGCAAGAAATAACGAACAAATGGATGATCAATTCTTAAAATAGCATCAAAGCAAAACATAGATAAATAAATAAAAATATTATATGAAATACATTGCATGTATAACTATTCAAAATGCAGCATTAAATTATTTAAAGTATTAGAAAATTAAGTTTCAACCTGAAAAAGAGCAAGGCTATATTTTTTAGACTACGCTAATTCTGTTGGAAATCTTACAGCAAATATGAGTACAAATCCTAAAAATCTTTTTAGGGTTAAACCAGATGATTTTGACCTTTTAGATAAGTCTATTTAAATGGTATGGAAAGCAGAATATTTTTTTTCTTTTCACAAAAACTTACCCCCCCCCTTTCTGCAATGAATCCATGGAATCGCTCCAAAAAGCAGTTCTCAATTCCGTAATGGTAAAAATTGGCTGAGCCAAATATGCAGCATCTGGGCATTCTCTACCCTGAGAATAGGCATTCATTCTAATGTTTTATTTCGCTTTCACAAATATAACTTCGGCATCTTTGTAAATATCTTATCTGAAAACGGTATATAACAGGTAATGAGAGACACTTGCACCTGAAGGGCATCATCAGTTTAAAAAAGCACACGGTGCTTTTTCAGTTCTCAAAACATCGATTTAGTTGTACCATTTCTTATAAATGTAATTGATATTATTTAAATTGCATTTTAGAGTATTCTTAATAAAATACCAGAAATTACTAATTATTCCGTAATATGACTACTCTTAAAAACAGAATTATAGTTATTACTTCGCCAATTTTTTTGAATTTAAAATCCTCGCAACTTAATATTTTTTACTATTGCAACGAAACATTCCACCTAAGAAACATTTTAAATTCTTGCGACACAACTGTAAATGTAAAAGGGAAATTTTAGTTTCAATCATTGGCTAAATTCTAAGAGCATATTTTTAAGCTAATGCAAAATAGAAGCTGAAGATGAAAATGGGCTTAATGCATTTCTAATGGTTTACATAATTCTTTCGTTTTTTAATGGAAAATAAAAGAATCCCAACATTCAGGAACTATAGTAGACTCACTCTCTTTTGATGCTCATAGCATTGGGTATTTATTGGATTAGTTTATATCAATAATAATCATGCAGAAATGAGGAATTACACAATGATACATTTTTCTACATGTAGGAAACGACAGGCTAGAAAGATAAACGCCATCGTAAAGGCTTCAATAACAGCACAATAAACAGGAAATCCTGTACTGAAAGGATTTCCTAATTCTAATAAGAAAGAATGTTTCACCACCAAATAACTTTTATCAATATTTAAGTAAATACGAATGTTGGAGCAACGAACTTCGGATTCGAAAAAATCTGCTGTACTCCTAACAGCAATAATAATAATAATAATAATAATAATAGGTTTCTCTATGTCAGCAAAAAATCCATTCAGCATTTTCTGAAGTTTATCAATATTATCAGCAATCAAATTTTTAACCCATTCAGTCCTGAATTTTTAAAATGGGGTTAATAAAATAATTGATGAAAATTAGTGATAAGAGTCACAAAGAGAACATCCTCATTTAATTTAATTTTCCTTTTCACCACTGGTAGAGGAGCCAGGAAGTCCTGACAAATGCTACCACCAGGTTTGAAAAGAAATGAAGATTAAGAACTAAAAATACCGCTGTGGCAAATGCCACCGGAAGAGCCGAAAGTGTTAAACTAAATTTTTAATTCAGGAAATCATTTACTGGCTCTTTGTTATCTAGTTGGTGTAGGCTAGGTATTCCTGTAATAACTGGAAAAATTATTATTCTTGTTATTATTTGTTTTATATCAGTAATACGGTTATAATTTTTCATAAAAAATAATATCAATTTTTAGATTAGATATAAATATTTCAAAAGTCCCTTAGTTTTTCCTATTCCCTGTAAACATCTCTATATTTATTAAAATTTAGTCCTTCAATTGCACACCGACCTATCTTTTATCTTATTCAAAATCAACTCTAATTACAATTTAATTTGTTTCCAATTTAAAAAGTAAACAGGTTTCACATTTACCAATTGGCATAGACTCTTCGGACGGATTGGAATAGTCCAAATACTTTTTTCCTATTCTCACTCAAGACAAAATTTACAGTCAACCCTTCTCTACCGAAATAAGTTTGAATATGAAAAAAAATCACATTTAAAATATAATATCTTAAATATGAAATTTTTTTCTCTTAATATATCTTTAGATTCTTTTTACTGCGCTATTAAATCCCATCTGCATTTAAAAACAAAGCATACATGAATCTAATTTAAGACATTTTCTTATTAGACGTTAGTAAATTGCCACAAGCTTGTTTTATGAATCCGGA
>JAOUZG010017157.1:1213025-1227322 GCA_026289955.1 Argiope argentata | reverse complement strand
ATTTTTTTTATTTTAACTACTTTTTATTAAATAATTACAATTGTTGTTGTTCATGATGATCTCATTTTCTGATTTACAACGGAAGGAGGGGTGTGGTAGCTTCTGAGGGTATGGACCCTTGAGCACCCGAAGGCAGAAGGCAAAATTCTGACATCTAGCTTACACATCCCACAAACATTTTTTATGGGGTGGGTTTCATTCATGCATTTCATTCATTCATCCAGAGATCGTAATTTAGATCTGGAACAGAAAACTATTACCTCTGACGCAGTATCACCAGAGGCATTACTCTCGACATGGATGACTTTGTGACCAACACAGATTTAGCATCCACCACACACACACAGTCTTCGGTTGGCGGGTTCGAACTCGCAACAAAGGGTAGTGAATCCAATTCCCTACCAACCAGGCTCTCCTTGCTAATAATTATACTTACTATAAATAATTGATCAAAAAATTATACTAGTGCTGAATTTTCAACGCCAATTGAGGTAACGCAGGTTCAGATTATAAATTTTTAATTTTGTTAATTCTGAATTATTTTAATTCGTAAATGCTTTAAAATGAATTCAAAAAATTGATTCATCAACAATATTTAATTTTAAAAGCATTAAATATTAAGAAAATAAACAGAATCGTTTGAAAAAATCGTCCGAAAACATATTAAGCCTAACGTCATTGGCGTGGGGGGGGGGACTGAATTCGTTGCTTATTTGGCGATGGAAGAATGAAGATTTTTGGAGAGAGAGTTAATTTTTAATGAATTACTAAAAAATTATTGAATTAATGTTTGAAAAAACTGTATTAATATCAAATGTCATCCACTACAAGTTTTAAAAAATTTACTTCAACTTGAGTGGATGAATAAAAAGTTTTTTAACGATTGAAAATTATATACAAAACTATAAATTTGATATAAATTTATATTTTTGATTATAAATGTTTGTACAATTTAAAAGTATAAAAATATAAATACAAATATTTTGCACAAAAATTAACGTTTTCTTAACGCTTCTAGAAAATTGTAATATGAAAACAATGCAGATCTATTGGGTAACTGAACATCCTCGATAGATTTAATTAATAAATATTTATTATGACTGGAATTGTCGGAATCTTTCTTTCTTTTTTTTTTTTTTTGTCTAATATGAGGCATCTGCGAATCTTCTTCTTTTTTTAATGTTGTTTTCTTACTTTGCAGTCAGACTAGTGGTCGGCAACACTGCATAGAGGCATTGCTCTCCTCTTCATCGTCCGGGGACCTACCCAGGTTTCCTTTTCCTCCACTCTGTTTCCCCTCTTCTCACCCGTTGGCTACATCTCATCCTTTGGCGAACACTACATCCACGCCAACATTCTTCCCCATCAAAGGTTCTTATCTATTTTATTTCTCTTTGCACTTTCAGAAGTATGCAACGTAATGACTTAAATATATTAAATTTTGAATGTAATTTTGTGGCTGCAATTGCGATGATTTTGGTTTCGGTCGGTCTGAGGGGTGGAAAAGCGAATAAACATTTTTTATGTCAAATTTATATTTATTAGAGAGTATGCGATAAAATTCTGCTGAATAGCTTAATTTTCAAAGAATTTGGTTGCAACCTTGAAAAGGTTACATTTTCCTTAGAATTAACTGAATGGCAAGAAATATTGTAAAAATGCTATCCTATTTCCATACCCGTTCAAATACTTTCATAAATTTCACAGCATTCAGACATCGTTCGTGTGTCTCGTGGCCAGTTCAAAGCCAATAAAATCTTTGATAGATAGATAAAATTCAATTCAATATTTTATCTGATTTTTAATAAATATAAACCGAGACCCAAAAACAGAAGCATAGAGAAACCCAGTAAGGTAGTTGACCCTACTATTCACGTGAATGCACACATTAATGCCAGTATTCTTTTAAAATTCCTAATGCTGAAAAGAGAATCAGGGATGTATTCGTTTGTTTTCTCTTTAGACCCTTGATTCGGCAGTTTGATACCGATTTGAATTTTGTTTATCTAAACCATGTTCTAATTTTTCCAATTTCGTTTTCAATCGCCACTCCTACCTACTAACATGCGCAAAGACAGAACTGCAGTCAATTATTTGATTGATTGATTTGTTTAATTTGAAGGTTTAATGATAAAACCATATGTTACATTTCATGCATCTATCTTGTCCGTTTTATTTTTATCGTGTTCACACACACATATGTGGACGGTGAAATAGACTCTTCATTGACGTATTTGATTCAAAAATCACCAATTTTACTGCAGATAGAACGAACTAAGTTTCACCTTTCTCATTAATGCTTGTGAGTTATTGTTATCATAGAGAGACAAACACATTATTAAAATAATAGTTTTTTTTTAAATCTCAGACATATCTAAGGAATAAAGGTCGTAATAATTGAATGTTTGACGAATGGCGCTTTTCTACTTGTACTTGGTACGCGAGAAAGTAAACAGGATACCTTGATTTCTAACTTTGCTTGGAAGCTTGTTAGAAGATATGTAAATTGAATTAAATTTAAATACTATGATGTGTACTTTTTATCATAGTATTTAAATTTATCCATATATCATGAATACATCAGAATGCATATAAAATCTTAAATTCACCCCAGAATCTCTATGAGGAAATTATATCAAACATAAAAGGGGAAAAATATGAAAAATATGCATAAATTGCTAATGCATCCCTGCCGTATTAATTATTGTATCCATGCCACCCATAAATATTGAAATAGAGCAAAAGTTACATTCGAGTTCGATTTTCGCTAATGTTTTCTCTTCATATTGTAGGGACAATATTTGTTCGGAAAGGAGGAGATAAAAGAATTTTATTTTTGCAATATCACGAGTGACGGAAGTATTTAAAAAACATTTAAAAGAGAACCGTCCGTTGCTTCAGGATCATCTCTCCTAGGAAGGATTTTTAATCACTCATTTTCTATCAACTCTTTCTCCCTGACCCCTTCATATGTGTACTTTTTCCGTTAACCGGGGGTCAGTGAAAAAGAAATTTGGCGAAATTCTGCATCAGTTGGCGATTTTTCGCTTCCACTCAGCTAACGGAAAAGTAGCTTCGTATACAATGAAAAATCGCACTCGCGTATCAAATTAGTGAATATTTTATTTCAAAACGGCAATAAAGGAAAAATATTAGGTAATTTAAAATGTAAAATTACGTAATGACGCTTCAACTTCTCAAAGGTTCTTATATTTAGAAAGTTAACTTAGAAGTCTAGAAATTAAGAAGAGATAAAATATATCGGTGATTTTTCACTTCTCATGAAAATAAGTAGAATACTCAAAAATGGGTTCTCTGCTAGTCCAGACACTTCAGTCTGTGCTTTCTTTTCAGTTCCTTTGTGTGCGTGCAGTTTCGGACGCCACCTTTCCCCATGTCCAGGGGCAAACCGACCGAGTCCCCTCCTTCAATCCTCTTCCAGCACCGGGGGCGGTCCCGGGGACCTCACAGAGATGCGGAGGAAAATCCGAGAACACTATCAGCCCACCTTGCTCCGCCCCATCGCCACCACATCGCCACCACCCTCAGTGGGGCTTTCATCCACACCAAGATTGGAGAATGGCACGTGATTTCGAATCGTTCACATGGCTTGATAGATGAAGGCGTTCTCACGTCTAATTTCCTTAATGTTGCTGTCTTTTTTATTCATTGAAGCAATCGCATTGTGAATCCAAATAGCTAACAGTAATGGTGTTTGAGAGAACTCTTTAGCAAAGCTTTGATTTGAATGATTGAACAATACCAAAACAGTATAGTTGTTCCTAGATAATACACAAGCATTTGGGAGAAGTTTCTGCTTCTGCTAAAAGAATAATAGACGTAGTCATCTGTTTGCAAAATTGTCAAAAAAAATAGAAAAAAGATCTTTTCTGTATATAGGCTTGCTGTTTCAACTGCAAACATTTAAGAAATTGGAACGAAATATAAATAGTAATGGTCGCATATGGCAAAAGAAAATAAAAAGGCTTTCATATAATTTATAAGAAGTCTTAGACATGAACGGACAGCAAAACTGAATGCAAATATGAAACTTAAGGAATAATGCTATTAAATGGATTCACGATTTTCTGTGCCGTGTAATAATGCTGTAGTAATCATTTTGAAAGATGTGATTTTTTATTTGTAAGGTACTCACACTGGTCTCTATAGCAAATAGACGATGATTTTTGACAATATTTATAAATTTTGTATTTTCGTCCAAAATTTTAAATGAATGAATAACAGGGGCAGAATTTTCAGATACAAGTTGAAGAAAACTCAATAGCATCAGAACTGACTTTCGATTGTTTGAAAATTCATCCATAAATTCCTGAAGACATTAAGATTTCTCAAATCTTTTTGGAGCCCTACAGTTCATGTTATATAATAAAGCTGATTGTGTCCTTATAAGGATACGTAAGTGTCAATGCCAAATTATCAACCTTCTTACATTGATAGTGCAAAATTTTGTATTTCGATGCAAAAGTTTATCAGTGTTTATTTTTTGATTCCAACCGTAGTAATAGTTCAATGTAATCTATACATAAGTTCTTAGAATCAGAATGATAGTAAAATAGTGATTCCGAAGATGAAAATTTCTGTCCAGAAACTTAGCTCTGATATAATTTTTAAGTTCCCTTTTTCTATAAAATAACCATTGATTCATATATAACATAAGGCATCTGACAATTTACAGTTAAAACGGCATATGCGTTTAAAATGCAATGTCAATTATCGAAAAATATTTGACGAGATTTTTTAATTTATGATGGAAAGAATAGAATAAAACTTGAAATTTATGAGGCAATTTTCATATTTAAAAAAAAAATGTTTTTCTATAGTTTTCAAGAGAGAGTTTCCAAACCAACAGAGCTCATATGTTGTTAAAAATTAGAAATCGAGTTTTAGTTACAATGGAAATAAGCAAGCAACTATGTATTAATGGCAACAACTGCAACACTGATGGCGATATAATATTTGTGACTTAAATTTACATAAGGAAATCAATGTAATGTAACAATTTACGTTTTTAATATGAATTTCATCAGCTAAATTATTGATTGACAGTGTTCTTAGTTAAATTCTGTTTAAATGCTTGTTTTATTTTTAAATATATATATTTTTTACAAAATATTATAATTACATAAATAGCTTCAAACAAGAAATCATCATTTGTGTTCACCAGTCGGAAGCACATATTCGAAGGCTCATTCCATTGCTGTGTGCATTTCTTACATTGCTTTCTATTTCACAAAGTAAATTGAAATATTATTTTCATTCTAGGATTCGAAAAAATCTCTCCTCGCTTTTTCGTGTTTTAGAATGTGTTTATTTAGTCAAAACAGAAGTGAAAGAAATGAATAATTGCGTTTAGCAATAAGATGAATTTGGATTATAAGCGGACAGCGGAGAGGTAACATTTTGAGATGATTCGTAAGACTGCCATAAAAAGGTACTAATTCACAACTAAATACTTTATAACAAATTTTATTGACTACAAATGGTCTCCATATTAAATAATAATGAATAAATGGAAGAATTTTATTCGAAAAATTGGTTAACTTACTTTTTCACGAAAATAATTTTTTACGTTAAAATACTTTTTTCTGTTTGCAATAGAGTTTTATAACATTTTAAGATAAGCAACGGTAGATGATCTTGGTCATATTTATGCATATTAAATAAAATATTCTTCATATAACTATGAAAAAAAATCCCAATTGAACTATCCATATCAACTATCAATACACAATTTTAAGTTATTATAAATTAATACGGTCAGAAACAACACAACACTCGCATATACACTGAGTGATCCTACTATTATGACCCTCCCCCCCCTTCAATGCAGTGTTGGACCACCTTTAGCCCGTAACACTGCTCGCATGTTTCTTGGCATTGATTCTGTGAGATGTTGGTAGGAGGAATTCGCCCCATCTGATGAACTGCTCTTTCCAGTTGCTTCAGATTGGAGGGCACTGGATCCAGCTGTCCGATTTCCCGTTCGATCTCCTCCCCAACGTAGGCAAGTCAAGTCAGGGTCATGTGCTTCAAATCATCTGACGACAAAACCAGCAGTATGACAAAGAGCATTGGCTTGAAAGTACCCATCCCCGGCAGGGTACATCATTAACAAAGACCTGTTTCGATGCCCATATACTTCTTCACTTTCTTTGCAGTGCCATTATGATTTATTACTGCTCTGATTCATTTGAAGGGGGAAGAAAACTCACTAGTGCAGCCTGCAACCAAAGTTCAAATTTAAATGAGTACAGCTCTTAGTGATTGGAATGCAAAGCAAAGCAAACTTTTCGTGAGCAAATGATATCCCAATTAAAAAAATCAAGTTAAAATCCTTCATCGTGAGAACATACATTAAAAAGAATTGCTAATTATAAAAGAATAAAATTTCATTCAGTTAGATTGACATTCCATTCTTGAATCTTCTAAATAGTATTCTTCTTAAACACTAAATAGCCTTCTGCTTGAAGGTTATTTAAAAATTAATCTTGCTATTTTAAATCGATATCAAGTGGTTAGCCTTTACTCTTTTTTAAATTTCTGTAAAACTGCAGGTGAAGGACAGACTTGGCATACAATTATGTGTGCCAAGCAGAAGTTACACCCAGGTTTTACTCTTAGCCAAAATCTAATCTCAAACGCATCTGTATTCGAAAATAGTGAGCGAATTACTCCACGTGAACCACAATGCACGAACAAAATAAGTTCCTTCCTGAAAACAAACGTCATTTTCTTGTTCCTATGCACTAAATGTTAACGTGAATTTTTTTCGCAGAAAAATGACTTCTGATGCAACATTGTTGAAGATAAAGTAAATTTTAAAAAAACTCAAATATTACGAAGATTTTATAACTCGGAGACATGCAGAATTCAATAAAGGATTCAATTTTTCTCAGAATACAATAAATGGAAAAAATAAAAGTTGAAAAATAATCCTTTATATTTGTATTGAGACTTTGTGAATGTAAAATGTTGTCAAAAAAATAAAAGCACGGTGAAATTTGGCGCCTTTGTTTTTTTTAAACGAATGGAATCTCATTTTGAATCATAGTAAACTAGATTGTATTATAAGTATCAAGTTACGTTTGCTTTAATAAAGGAAGTGAATTAAAACTGGATAGTTTTTCTTTTCATTCTATAAATATTTAAACAAAGCCAATCCATAGGCTTCAAATTTAGAATTTATATTACATAAGAAATTTTAAAGTAAGTTAATATCAACACAATGTCAAAATCACTATTAAGAATGCTGATTAAAAAAGCAGAAGTTGTAGACATTCATGAATATACATGTATAAATAGTAAGACAATCAAATAATCTCAAACAAGAAAAAAAACTGAGACCGTTATTAATAAAAGCGCATAGTTATTCACATAGAAAAATCACAGTTAGCACACAGTTTCTTGTCATGCACCCAGACAGTCATCATCTACATGAAAATTCAAACAATTTAATGAAATGGAATTTCAAAATCCCTCAAAAATCTCTACTTTTAAAAATTTGAAATCCCTTTGCTAGAGTGATTTGGAACTTCAACAAGAAGTTTCAGCTATTCTCAAAACAAGAACAGTATGCTATTGTCTTTAGAATTATCAAACTACTTTGGAAATTTAATGCTATAATATTCTTTAATACATCTTTTTATAATGTGGTTAAAGAGTTGAATTTGATATACTATTCTAAAGTTATATATCATCCCTCAGTTCTTTTTGGCGAATAATGTAGGAAATTCCATTAAAGCTTAGTTTTTGTTTTCCTAAATATCTCTCCCCCCCCAAAATGTTTGTACAAATAAACATGTTTATGAATATTACGATGATTAAATACACTAAACATATTTTTACTTTTAACATCTAAATGTATGATTAAATAATATTTGATTTAGAATTAAATATTATGGGCTGATATCGTACCCATTTGGATTCCATTATGGTAAATTTGAATACTACTATAAAATATTCACAAACGGTAATTTCAACCACTTAGGATCGGATACATAAATATTCCTTCATACAGATACATTTTCAAGCAATTAATTTGCATATTATATATAAATTTTTTTTTTTTTTTTTTTTTTTTTTTTTTTTTTTTTTTTTTTTTTTATATATATATATATATATATAATTTCTGAGTATTTATAACAAATAATTAATTTATGTTTCTCCTATCATTTCAAAATCATAATTACATTTTTGGCTTTGGAACATTACAATGTATAAAATCTTATGTTCTTTCACTTTTTTGGCATATAATTCAATTATGGGAGTATAAGCGATTATATTATTTTTTTAACTAATGAATATTCAGAATTATCTCTAATAAATCTTGATCTAGACCATTGCTCTTCACCTAAATCTTAGACTCTAATTGAATGCAGAAGAGCTAATATCAACACATGCTGAAAATAAGTAACTATTTTCGGGACTATAATTGCTCAAGGAATGTGATACATTTTGTCAAGCATCCTAACTTTCAATAATTCATATATGTATCATTTTTACCGCAACATTTCAAAGGAGTTTTTTTTTTCATAACTTTATTTGGATTATATTTATAGACAATAAATAGCATTTCATTACCCCCCCCTAGCATGCAGTCCATCAATGAACAATTTATATTACAACCTGCCCAGTATCATTTGAAATCGAATCGAATCGATTAATCGAACATTTGTTCAGAAATGAATTTTAATTCTACGAATCTCCTAACTTCAAATTGAAAAAATGAAAAATACATCAATATTATTTTTAAGATATGCGCTATCTATCTTTTACGCAGTAAACAATCCAAGCGCTTTAAGGGGTCGTGTAGAATCTCTATTCAGCACAGCACATTTTCTGCCATTTGCAACTGCCCCCCCCCCGAATGCGTCGGCGATGCGGGCGTGCTTACTCCCGACCGCGCGCGCGTCATAAAACGCTAATTGACTTGACAACTTCTCGAATTCGATTTCGCCATCCTTCGCCTAATTAATGATTTCCCTCATTAACCCTAACCGGTTTAGAACCGACTGATTGGGACGCAATTACGTCATTTTAACCGGTCCCGCCTTTATTATCGTGATTAAGGATCTGGTTAAACGACGTAATAGTCCGGACTCCCGTGTCCGGATAGTCACGATCCGGCACTTGGGAGCCTGACATCCAGCTCTCCATCAAAAACGATTTAATTGGGTTGTCTTCGTGGAGGGGATACGGCGCGGGATGCGTCTTATTTAATCGAAACTCTATTTTTACGGCATTATTTTTCAGCTAAGGGAGAATTAGAAAAGAATGCAATTGTTTTGACTTGCATTTTTGTCCAGATTTGCTCATGTGTGACTGGTTTTTGATTTATATTCACTAAAAATAATGCATAACTGTCATTTATTAAAACAAATATGATATTCAATCTAGAAAACTGTTCGAAATCAAATGGCTGTTGAATTCACTTCTTTGTGTTTCGTGACAGTTACAAGGGTCTCCTTTTGAGGAAAGTTCCTTCTTGTTTTTTTTCTGCTATTTCTATCGGCCTTAAATTCTCACGTGTTTCTATATTTTTTTGCCCCCAGAAAATAAAATGATAAAAACGACTTTAAAAAGCAATTTCAGCAACTTGGCATTTTTCATTTATTCCATTTGCTTGTTGATTCGGTCATATTAAAAATGCACTTTAGAATCTTTGTACAAATTATTACTCATATTATAAACACTAATTTTCTTTGGTTTTTTAAAATTTAATAAACAGTATATCGTTGTCGTCTGATCGGGCAATATCCGTTCCTGACGACTTATATATATTTATAGCCAAACCAATGCAATGTCGATTGTAGATATTCACACTAGATCCACATCATTAAGATTAAACTCTCTCATTTTATCAAATACTACAACCGAACTAGGATAACCCGAGCTTGTTTGGATACAAGAAAAATTCTAAATGAGAAAATTTTCCTCTAAAAATTAACACAATTAAAAATTGACAATTGAATATAAACTTAATGCTCAGTTACGAAAAATATATTAAGACAAAAGGAATGCCATTTAGTATATAAAAGAATGTACTCCGCCAAATAGAACGATATTTTGGGTATTTAATATTTAAATCTTATGGAATCCATTTACATAGAAAAAAAAGACAGCTCACTCTCCCATCACCAGACACATAATGATGAAAATTAAATTTTGACAGGTATAAAAGTTAAATGAAGAAAAGTTTATTTAAATCTGTTAAAATTTAATTCACAGCGAAAAACACACACATATCTTGGAAAGTTTATTAACGATTTTAAATTTACCACTGTCAGTTAATTTTGCTTAATTCATGTTTGAAAAGACGGCTGAAAGAAAACAAAAGAATTTTGTAAGCGATTTTTCTCTTTTTTTCCTCATGCATCAAAGCTCTGAAACGATGTACAGTTATTGACTGCCGATGGTGATAAAGAATTTCTTTTATAATTTTAGACAGTAAATTAAGACATTCTTTTAGAAAGAAAATGATTTCACCACTTTAGAAATAACTTAAAGTTTACCCGGAGAAATATTAATTTTCTAATTCGATAATATTTAATATCAAAAATTTTGAAATGTATTAAATATTAATAAATAGAAAATAATGATAGTAAAAAAATTTTAAACACAATTCCCACAATGAAATAAAAGAAAAAACATCAAGCATTCTGTGGAAACTCTGGTAATATAAAGAGTCTTCAGAAATTCACAAGAAATTTGAATTTTGAGCCATTTATATGTTAATTAAAATAAGATAGTATGACCGCTGATTTTCAGGATTATTAAAAAGAGATTGCTACTCTAAAGAACAATGGTTTAAAAATATTTTTAAAGTAAGGAAGATTTGGGAAGTTACAGTTTTTAATTTACTCATAAAATGCAATCAGTATCCCATGCCATATATCCCGCTATCAGGCGATGAAATTAGTTATGGCATGAGTTTTCTTCTGGCTGTGCACTTTTTCGTTTTGGTAGTTAGAGTCATACCATTTAATGTCGTTGGATATTTTTCTTTCCTTTTTCGATTCACTTTATTAGGTAAATGGTGATAAATTTCATTGATGCAGCGCTGAATTCACTCCCTCAAGATCCGAATGGTCGGGAGCCTATTGATGTAAACTTTAGAGTTGGAAACCTCTCCCCTCAAAAGTTCAATGGTATGATCAGTACGACCGATTCAGATCACCTGATCTTCAAAACGTGAAATTACATAAACTCAAAATAATTCATACATTAATTTAATTGTTTCTGAGACTATATGGCATATATACTGAAGAAAACTGCTTAAGCAGTTTCTTCAGAGTGTCTTTCTTTCATTTAATTGCTTTCACTTTCATAGGAATTTAAAATCTTGATGTCGTGTTTATAAAAAATGGTATAAATTCAGCATTTTATTCATGTATTTTTTTTTCTTACTGAACAATATTTCTTCTGATGTATGAGGCTCGGCAGAATTAAAAAGGAATCTCTAAAAAATCAATCTTTTGGTTTGATATTTTCAATATCCTTTTTTAACTTTTCGATGCTAATTTTTTGAAAAAGAATTATTCCTCATTTCTTTCTGAAATTCCTTCCTCCACTTCCCTTTATTTTAAACCCAAAAGGAACAATAATAGAGGTTAGGATATCTACTAGGCATTCGCCTTCCGTCGGGCATTTTTACTGTTTAACTATCAAATTAATGAGCATACATCTACATAAAAAATAACTCACTCTAATTCAATAATACTCTAATTTCAAGTAATATGTAAAGATGGCTCCAGTGTTAAAGCTTTCAATGCATGCTATTTCATTTCATTTTGTGAGGAAACAGACTTCCCTTCTGGTTTCGAAATAGTATAACCTTTGCTTTTCGATTCAACGCAGATTAAAGAATAATAGCAATATGATTTAACAAATTCGGCAGATAAAAATTAATTTACATACTGCTTTGAATTATTATAAACACTTTTTGCATAAACTGCAAGAAATATATGGGTTTAGAAATGATGATTTTTACTTTCTCATATATGAAGCATAGAGAGAGTGTCGCAATCTTCAAAACATTCGAGTCTCCACGTTTTAAAACTCTAAGTTCGGAAAACGCATTTCTGGCCTTCTGTCTGCTTGTCCGTAACAAAGATAACTCAAAACCGGTTAGAGATAGACGTATGAAATTTTATAAATGTTTTTAAGCATTAGATTACTTTAAATTTTGTGCAAAATCTATTCTGAAAAAAATCTGTCTGCCCGGTTATTCGAATTTTATTTGATACAATAAAGATAGATTGATGAATGCGGTTCGGTTCACAAATTTAGCAACTGTATTATAGATATATTTCAAATTTCGAGCCAACTCATCCATCCATCCGCAACTTCAGAAGCACGCAAACGAGATCATTCAAAAGCGCAATGACTTAAATATTTCAAATTTGGTAAATGATATAGCGATTGCAATTGAAGTTCTGTGTCATATTTTGGCTTCAATCGGTTGAGTAAAAATGCGACGAAAACCCAAATTCAACTTTGTTAGAGAGTATGTGAGAAAGTTTTGAGGAGACATCTGCAGCTAGTTTTCAATGTTATTTTTATTTCTGCAAAACTTCATATCAAGTATTAGCAGAAAGCCATTCATTTAGATCCGGCAGCTCTCGGATAATGGCCTCGATTAGGCTTCGTAAAATACATAATTCTTCATAAAATACATAATTCTCCACGCGTTTGCTTTATTTCAATAAATAGGCAAGTTCTTTCATTGCTCATAATATAATGACACTCCTTTCGGAATCTATTACTAAACGAGTTTTGTTTGAATTCATATAACTCTAATGCACTTGGGTATAAAGAGGGCTGATAGGAGGAATTTCTTTCAACACTAGCGATAGTTCAGTGCCTTTGTTTCCGTATTTTTTTATGGTTATTTCTAACGAGTTGTTCTTATATTTACTACAATATCAATTCTTAAATTTATTAAAACCAGACAAAACTTTTTAAAGTTCTCCAGCATCTGTTTATATATCTCCTATTTTTCTGGATCTGAAATCAAATTGAAGTTTAATTTGTTTAATTTAAAAATATTTTGAATATGCAAATAGATAATTTAAATACATTTTGAATGTGTCTATTTATAACAGCTCTTAATTTTCGAAACGATTTACAAGAGCTGAAAATAATTATTCATATTATGACGTATTGTTTCAATATATTTTGCTTATTCATGGTGAGTAACATAGAACAGTAATTTTAGTAATGTAAAATTTTTGTTATACATTATTATGCGCATAAGGTTTGATTTCAATTAAATATGATCAATGCAGGATTTTATATTTAACTAACCAACCTTTAATTCTTCACTTAGAACTTCTAAATCCAGCAATTCTTTACCTTATTATTACTATTACCTTTTTCAATACCTTAATCTGGTTTTTTCAACTTTCTGGAATGCTATGCAGTGTCTGATGCTCACTTTTCACTAATAAGTTGGACTTTTTTCCCCTTCAATGATTGTCAAGTATCGGTGAGACATTTCTTTTGCTTTTACCAATTTTGGTTTGATTACTTCACTAATTATGCTTTCTTTTTTCTTTTCTTTTCTTTTCTTTGGTTTGATTTATCCATAATCTATAATCCTTCCACCAGGACTTGAATGGAGAAGCGCCTCTTAAAAGTGAATTGAATCTTTATTTATTTATTTTTTGTATTTTTTCATTAAAGGATAATTTGGTTGGCGATGAGTTTTACTTTTCTTCCATGAAGTAGGAAGATAGGACCGCACTCCGATATGTTGCATGCTGTTGGAAACTGACTGAATTTCATACTTCACTATTTGACAGTGTTTCAATGAGTTGGTGGATTTATAAGATGGCGATCACTGATCACAAATTTCAGTCGCACTTCAGTCGTGTTTTTAAGCTGTCGCGTTCACACATACACGAATACAGGAATCAGCAGGAACAATCCCTCGTACTGAGGGTTCAGTGGAAAATTTAGCACATATTTAAGTAGGGTTATTATTCCAAATTGCATCTCTCCTGCTCTTTCCGCTTTTGAGTCATTATTTTGAAATGAGGAAATTATTTTCATTTTAAATATTTGAGAAAAACTTAAATATTTTATTTCGCTAAAACTTGATAGAAATAAAAAATATTTTGGAATAAGTTTGCATAATTTCCCATCAACTTTTTTACGCCTTTCCCTAGAGGCCCTCGGCTTCTGGGTTCCTAAGACTTCTTTCTTAGATGTATTGGCTGGGCGACAATTTGTGTGTGTGTGTGTGTGTGTGTGTGTGTGTGTGTGTGTGTGTGTGT
>JAOUZG010017157.1:1097197-1213015 GCA_026289955.1 Argiope argentata | reverse complement strand
GTGTGTGTGTGTGTGTGTGTGTGTGTGTGTGTGTGTGTGTGTGTGTGCAGCAAAGATTCATCAAAATTTCCCCAAATTGTTACTATTTTTTAAAAAAGCCTTACTGCAAGGAATATACAATTTTATTCGATTCAGTTAAAAAATCATATTAGTAAATGAATACTATAGGAAAATTCAGAAAAGGTCAGACGTATTTCATGAAAAAATATTACTATGAGTTTTAAACAGGATGATTAATAAAATTTATTTTCCACCGGTAGATCTAAAGTAATTTGGATTTTTCATCTTATCTAATTCTTTCTTCTTCTAAACCTAATTCTGCTTTTTGTTTCAAAACTTTAAGTTTTAGCGTGATTTTTTTTTAAAAAAGCTATTCGCTTTCTTTCTTAACATCTTTAACATATTCTAATCGTAAGTGCATTGATAATCTTGGTTGTTTCTTATAAGTAGCTTTTCTGTGCAGTTTGCTGCATGAATACTGTGGCTGTTGATTTCAGTTGTATCATTTATAATATACACTGGTGTGCAAAACTTAAGCAACAAGTGGTTTTTCGGCCACAGCTCCCCAACAAAGTATAAGATAGCCATGAAATTGCAGTATAATATGCACGTAATTCAGTAGAAAGACTACTTGTATGCAAATTTTAGAAATAAAACGTCGTAGGTGATGTAAGTGTACGTAAACCTTGTGGGTCGGCGCGCGCAGGTCAAAGCTGTGATAAAAGGATGAAGAGCACCGTAGTTAAAGACATTCGCTGCAAGTGCAAGTGATTTGTTTTGTGAAACACGTCTTCAAGAAATCATTTAGACGACTTTACTCGAGGAAGAATGATTGGGAAGCTTGAAGAGGGGCGTAGTGTGACCAGTGTCGCCGAAGAGTTCGGGATCAACAAAAGTGTTGTTTCTCGTGCTTGGAATGTCTTTAAAACTACTGGTACAGCTGTTCGGAAGGTTGGTGGTGGCCGTCCAAGGAAAACAACACCAACAGATGACCGTTACATTGTCGTACAGGCGAAAAGAAACCGTTTTCAGTCAGCGAGCGCCATATCTCAGCAACTGTGCACAGCCACAGGACGACAAGTATCAAGATTTACAGTGGCCAGACGCCTTCACAAAGGTGGCTTATTTGCTAGACGTCCTGAACGCTGCATACCTTTAAAAGTTAGCCATCGGCGGCACCGTTTAGAGTGGTGCAGAGAACACGAAACCTGGACACCTCATCAATGGAGTCGTGTCCTCTTCACAGATGAGAGTCGTTTTAGTGCTACAAGCGATTCTCTACGTCAGTTGATCTGGAGAGAGGTTGGAGCTCGATTTCATCCCAATAACATCGTGGAAAGAGATCGTTACGGTGGTCCTGGAGTTCTCGTCTGGGGTGGCATTATGTTGAACGGGCGGACTGAGCTTCAGATCTTCGACCGAGGTTCTGTAACTGGAGATCGCTACTGCAATGAGGTAATCCTACCCCACGTGCGTCTGTTTCGAGGGGCCATTGGACCAGACTTCATTTTTATGGATGACAATGCACGGCCACACCGTACTGCTAATGTTCAAGAGCTACTGGAAAGTGAAGATATCAGACGAATGAATTGGCCAGCTTACTCTCCAGATCTAAATCCCATAGAGCATGTGTGGGATGCATTAGGGAGACGTCTTGCGACACGACAGTATCCTCCTGGTAACACCCATCAGCTGAAAGATGCGTTAAAGGAGGAATGGAGACGTTTACCCCAAGAACTCCTGGATAATCTGGTGCTTAGCATGGAGAGACGATGCCAAGCAATAATTGCAGCAAGGGGAGGGCATATCCCATACTAGAGAACATCTGCCAGTTGTACTTACGCTTCTTCAGGCAATAATGTGTACCGCCACTATATGTCAAATAAAGCCTTTTTTTGTTCCATACCCTACTTTAAGCTTTATATTCATTTCTGCGCCATTATTCTTTCACTATCGTTTAAGTACAAAATAATGTACATCATATTCAAATTTCATGTCAATCGGTTGATTTCTTGTAGAGTTATGACAAAAAACGCACTTGTTGCTTAAGTTTTGCACACCAGTGTAATAACTTGCGTCAACATCAGTGCATATTTCTTAAAAAATAATAGCAGATTGGTCCCAAATTACAAACTAACAGTTCGAAAATAATGTAAGAAACCTATTTTCAGCATGATACCAATTTCGTTTTTTCAATCTACATTGTTGTAAAAATATATTAAATGTAAAACACTTTTAGGAAACTTTACAGAACATATACCTTTAGTTGTAATGAAGTGGAATGGATGCTTGTATTGCCACCGTTCTCTCCAGAATCGCCAACTCTAACGCAAACGTATTTTAAAAGATGGAAGTCTTTCTCTAAAAGTAATTTTTTTTGCTTTCAACAATTTTGTTTCTTTAAAATTTTAATAGGCCTTTTTCTTAGTTAAAAATTAAACTTTTCCTTGTTATCTACCGAAATAATTATATCCCAAACTGATTTTTTACACAACTTTCAATATGATTTATCTTCAGAATTGCCATTTTAATGGTACTCAAGCTTCAATCAACTGAATTTCGATTTTGTAAATATTTAACTGAGTGGTTTTTTCCTTCCATTGTTGAAAACTAAGTAGGAATATTTTGGATATTAGTGAAGAATTTAAACATTAATGTTTAAGGAATTGTTTTGAATTTTTTTATTCTCTCAATAAATTTCCTTCCAGTTTATTTATACGTGCAATCTTTATTTTCAACTATGTAGGCAATGCTCTGAAAATCAATCATAAAAAGTTTGGTCTAAAAATGCAACATATCCGAAAATAAAATTTGTATTCAAACTTTACAATATTACTATCATTATACGTGAAAAAATTATAAATTAAAGTGATAAAATAGTTCAATTTTTATTATACTTTCTCGATATTTGAAATTTTTTTTAATCCCTTATTCTGAATTACTTAAAAAAATACTTCTAAAATTTAATTACAGAATCAATTCATCATTATGATTCTTGTAAAATATGGTGATTAAAAAGCATGAAATTAAAACCGAATTTTAGAGGGATTACATTTCCTCGAAAACTAATTAATTTACTGGTAGGATTTCAGGCTTTAAAAAAAATTGAGACCACACCAGTGAGAATGACCCGTAAGTAGATTCGAAACAATCACTAATGTCCAGCAACCCAATCCATCGTCCCCTTCGGCCGCTAACAAGTTCAGACTCCGACAAAATCGTTTCATTAGCATCCACGAACAAAACAAAATGGGTCCAGGATTCAACCAAGTATATGCGCGCAACAAGCTGCGAATTTAATTAGATGAGGTGTTTGCGGCTAATTACGGAAAAGAAAGTTATCACTTCTGAAGTAAAAATTCTCACCGGAGGTATTGCTTTTCAAATTCAGGATAAAAAGGGGAAAAAATATGTGACAAGGACTGAATCGGGAAGCCGGTCTGGATGGTGAATACAAGAGAAGTGTCTTGTTAACGAAATTATGGATGCAAGGCCAAACCAATTAGTGACTTATTTGCTCGATAATTAGCTTATTTGGTACATGGGGAAAAATATTTTAATTATTGTTCTTATGTTGGGATCACCACACTGAGTTAAAAGAAAGTTTTGCTTTTCTGAAGAATTTTGAAATTGCTATGAAGCTTTATTTTGATTTCAGGGTTATTTATCCATGCAAAATAAATAATTTATTTAATGTCAGGCTACCGTATAAATTTTTAATTTCTTTTTAAATGTGAATAGAATATATAATAATAAAGAAAATGTAGAAAATGCCCCCGAATTTCTTCTGTCAAGTCTATACAAATTTTATATTTGTGAAGGTGGTGAAAATAAGACTATTACGCTTCTTTAAATTAAGCCCTTATTTTAAACGATTGTTTGTCATCTAGTCAGTCTGTTGCGTTGTCGGCTATGAAGATAATACATATTTTATTTCATTCATTTAAAGTTTTGGAAACACCAGAAAATAATGCATCCGTTCAAAAATGGATGGATTTATAAATCTTCTTATAATAAGTCTACATTTTCCAACTAAATACTGCATACACTTTAGAGACCTCTGCTTATAAGGATGCAAATCTGTTAAGTATACATCCCTATATAAATGTCTGCTAAGGTTGTGCATCTAATACAAAAAAATGTGGGCAAGTTACTTGAGCTCTTGCGTCTACTCATGTTCAATTGATTTTGAAAGATTCGATCCCTTCAACTCTGGCAACAAAATATAATTTCACTAAACATAATCGGGGGGGGGGGTTCACTCGCAAAGGCGCCATCCGAGAGCACGCCTTGCATGACATTGGCGTAAGAATTACGTAATATTAGCCTTTGGCATAAATTTAGCATTTTTACAGAATCTATCGCATGATCCTTGAAGAATTTTTTTGGTAATTAATTCCTCTTAAACGGTTCAAATTATTCGAAAATCCTATTTTGGTTTTAGACTCGGTTCATCCTAACCGATTGTAACAAAACTTTGATCCAAAATCTATGCTTTAAATCACAGAATCCTACACCAAATTTGACATATTTAAGTTTTAATTTTTTAAAGTCGCATATTTTCTGAATGTAAAAACCGACAGTTTCAATTTGTTGTTGGATTCACAACATATTTACAATATGATACTAAACATGTCGAATATCAGCATATATATCTGTTGAGAGTTCAGTACTCGTTAGATTTATTAAATTCATTGGAAACGAAAAGAGCTAGATGAATAAATAAATGTTATTCATCTCATAACTTTGAACCAGGACCAGACGACGAGGATGATGAATGAGGGGGGCACACTTATTCTTCAACCTACCACGCTATTCCAGCAGCAGTCCGTTTGGCATCGAGAGATTTGTCGTATAGCAGGCGCGCTGACACGGCGATTCTCCCGTGAAATCGGCCTCAGGCCTGAGGGCTTTCGATTCCGAAACCGAGACTTTACCGCTAGATCACCGTAGTCCCCAAAGTTACTGATTAATAATTTCTTTATGGCTGTATTCAACTTAGCTCTACATTTATTTTTCCAGTTTTATAATGATTAAAATGTTGCTTTTATTACTTTCCTTTTCAAATCATTTCACAAAACTATCCAGTTATTAAAAAATAGCTCAGTGTAGTCAATTAATAAAGTTTCACCCTAATTATTTCAATAGGATTTCTCAAATTAAAAAAAGACTAATGTTAAATCCCTATAAAGATGTTGAGAAAAAAATTTAAGTCTCAATTTCTAAGATAAAATTATTATTTGAAACAATTTTATTTATTAATCCTAGACAGATTTTCTTTTTTACAATATGTGAGTAAAAGATGTGATTTATTGAGCTGAAAAAAGCTGAATAGAAGTCGACTTGCATCGTTTATAACATATCTTAAAAACCGATACGCTATATAAAATAAAAATTTTATTCACATATTCAGTAAAAATACATATATTAATGACTCGTATTTGAAAAGAAGCGATTTGCTACCTCACTAAATTCTTTAGAAGTGAAACTGAAAAAGGAAATTCGTCACTTTTTGAAAAATAGAACAGAGTAAATTGTGTAGATATAGTCTAGTGCCAGCATTTTCGTATCAACAGAACATTTATCTAGACTGATTTGTTCTCAAAATCTTTTGTTGGGATGCGCTAAAAGGATAGACGACTATCAAGGGAGGAGACAGCTTTTTTTAAGCTCTTATGTTGAAGTTGAGTGATAAATGCGATTTCGGCTCCATATCGCTTTTCCAAAGGGTAATTTCACTTACAAAATAAGGGGGAGGGAGTCTATCTCGCTTTGTGCTCCAAAGATTTCGTTTAGGAATATTTAAGGGACACTGCATACTTTCAATCATTTGTATTTTACGCTTCATGTATCTTGAAGTTGTTTCCAGCATACAGGAAAAATGCCATATGATGCATAAAATATATTTATATATAAATACAAGGATAGAGAATATATACGATCAAAAGATGGAAATCCTTCAAAAATAGATGAAATTAAAAATGTATTTCGATTTTGATTCGTATGTATTTCGATTTTGTATTGAAATGTAGTTCTCATTATTAGTTAATATTCAAAAGGATGATTACGACGAGTCCGTGATTACAAGTTATTGTTCATCTAATTTTATTTCTCGTTTTTTCATTCAAGTTATTGTTTATATCGATTTTATTTTTGTACTATTAGCTACACTTGGGGTACGATTTGTTCGCCAAGATGGGAGATCTTTGTAGGTTATTAAACGATTAATACGAAATGATTTTTTTCAGTTTCAATTTATTTGCTACAATATAAAATTAGGACTTGAACGGAATCATTCTGCAACAAATTATTATGAGCACAAATTAGAAGTAGGAATGTTATGAAATGTAAGCGGGATTGAAGAATTTATTTCGGAATCAATGATTTAAAAAAAATGTTCTTTTTTTAATCTTAATTGCAACATTAGCAAAAGCACACAAATAAATATTTTCATAGAAGAACTTTTTAATAATTTTTAAAAGGCAACTCAAGTGAGAATGCTATTAAAAGTCTTTTACAGACCCCACAAAACTAAACCAATCTTAATATTAAAAGATCATAACACTGTAAATTACATTTGAAAAATTTATTAAAAGATAAAAACACCGTACAGAAATAAAATTATTATCATTTAAGAGGATTTTTTTTTGAGTTTTCAGATAAGGCAAAAACCTTTTTGGTTTCTGGGCCCTTAATAGTTTTGAAAGCCTCCCAAAGTCTTCATTAAAAATTATTACAATTTCCGATTAAAGTTTATTTTTAATTTCTTTTACCTTCTCTGACTGAATGAAGAGTTTGGCAAGGGGAATAGAATTTGCAATATAATAATTTTACTTAATGAAGTGTTGAATAAAACAATCAACTGAAACTTTCGTACATTGATATGTTTCCATTTCATTATCGCCATTCCGTAATAAATAATAAGAACTATTTCCATGTCACGTGCGTTAGCACGATATATATAAAATAGAGATTGTATTTCTTATATTATTTAAACAAGATCCATCATTATTCTGATGTAATGTGACAAAATGAATCTGGTTTTAGCAAGATAAAAACAAAAAGGAAAAAAATATCTGGCTACTAAACTTTTTCTCATAAAATATATACTTTTAATGAGAATAAGATAGTTGGAATGCTTGATTAAATTTAAAAAATTATGAACTGTGCACAATCAATCCAAATGGGTTGACTTAAAAATTGTGTAGTTCTTTCCGAAAAAGATTCAACACACATATGAAATAAATCAATTATATTTTATCACCACAATAGCATACGTTAGAATGTTCAAAACCACAAGTAATATCAAAAAAAAAAATGTTAATCAACTCCTACTTAGGCTAAGAAAGAAATTTTTTATTTTAGTTACTTTTTATTAAATAATTACAAATGCTGTGTCTCGTGTTCTGTTTTACAAAGGAAGAAGGGGCACAGTAACTTTTGAGGGTTAGTCATGGAACAGACTCTCCGACCCGCCACGAAGGCCCACAGATTAACCATCGACACTGAATAACCGGACCGCCGCAACAGCAAAGTTCGGGAACTGAGGTTGAGTCCAAATGGCCGTCACCGGCCCAGGTACAACTCACCCCGAAGGGAGTATATCCCGTCATCGAGCCTAACCCCCACTGTTAGTGTAACCACCGAGTTGGCGAGATCCATTCACCAAACCGGAAGGATCTCATCCTCAATTACGAGGCCCCCCCGGGGTATAGCTTTTGCGGATAATGGACCCCCTGAGAACCCGAAAGAAGAAGTCTGATATCTAGCTCACACACATCACAAACCTTTTTACTAGGTGAACTTCATTCATGCATTAGATAAATTCATCCACAGATAGTAGTTTAGATCTGGAATAGGGAACGATTGCCTCTAACCCAGCATCACCAGAGGTATTACTCTCAATATAGAGAACTTTATGACCACGAAAAATTTAACATCTACCACACACAAACAATCATCGGCTGGCGGGTTCGAACTCGCAACACAAGGGATGCGAATCCAACGCCCAAGCAACCAGCATATCCTGACTTAATAATTACAGTTACTATAACTATAAATATTACTATATATACAGATGCTATAAATAATTGATAAAAATTTTTACTAATGTTGAATTTTCAACGCCAATTGATTATTCAAAGCCAATTGTGGCATCGCAAAATATATGTATTTTCTACACCAGTTGGGGTAACGCAATACAGATTAGAAATTTCTAATTTTTTTTATTCTACATTACTTTCATTTGAAAGTACTTCAAAATGAAGCCGAAAAAATCAATTCATTAACAATGTTTAATTATAATGCATCAAATAATAAGAAAATAGAGTCTTCTGAAATAGTTCGCCGAAAACATGTTAAGCCTGACCTCAATGGCGTGGGGAGAAACAAACTAAATTCGTTACTTATTTGGTGGTGGGGAAATGAAGATGGCGGGAAAGTTACTTTTTAGTTATTAATTTAGAAAAATTAATGAATTAACATTTGAAAAAACTGCATTAACATCAAATGTTATCTACGACAAGTTTAAAAAAATGTACTTGAACTTGAGAGGATGAATAAAAAGTATTTTATTAACGATTGAAAATTTGAGCAAGATATATAAATATATAGATGGAAAATATGATTTAATGGATTTAATTAATGAAAAAAAAACGTCCTTACAAGGAGTAAGAAATTTTTACTCATTGCTTGATTATCAAAAAAGAAAAGTGGGCAATTGCCTTGGGGTTGCAATTTCGGGAGTTCCAAAACTTTAGCGGATTTTCTCTGCATTATCTAGTTTTCTATCTAGATCTAGTTTTCATTTAATTTAATATAAGGAGTATACAAATTAAAATCAAGCATAGTTTAAGTTTCAGGACTTTATTCTTAGGCGTGTGTTTGTCTCTCGGCTTTCGAATCTGTTTGTGTGTTAGAGCAACACTTGCAGGTATGCAATGCTCGCTAACATTCTCCTGGATAGAACGTATTTTACACATGTCTGACAGACTCGACTGATCTAGGCATCTTTGAGTTTAAATGTTTAGATTTGTTTTAGTTTTTTAAATTGACATATTTTTACAGTTTTTATTTTAAATTCTTTTTAAAATTAAATTAGTTTTACAATTTCTACTATTAATTTCTTACTCTCCCTATATATATATCTTGTCCAAAATCTTACTCGTTAATAAATTATTTTTTATTTATCCTCTCAAGTTCAAGTAAATTTTTTTTAACCTCTAGTGGATGACACTTGATGTTAATAAAGTTTTTACATATGTAATTCATTAAATAAATTTGATTAATTTTTAATACTTCAGAGTTTTAGCAGTTTGTAATGAAAGTTGAAATCAACAGGCAGTAGCTCGATCGGTAAAATTCAAGGATTTCAGCATTTTTCGCTGTACACGAAGTATACGAGTTCATTTCTAGCGAAAATAAATGATTTTTTAAATAAATTATTTACCGATCTAAAAAATGTAATTCAATAATTTTAAAAATTAATTACAATATTTTTAATAATTATTATTTAATAATAGAAAGTAATTAAAATAAAAAAATTGTTCAAGATTAATATACTTATTATATAAATATATCTTGTTTATGCACAAAATACTAAAATAGATTCTCAGAATCCTCTGGGAGTTCAACATTTTGTTATTTTCAGTTTTGGGGGTGAAAACAATGCTTATATGGAGTTTCATGTTGAAGATCAAACTCCAAAACTTTCAAAAAAAAAAAAAAAAACGGTTTTCATAATCGTCCCCCCATGTTTTGTTGGGGGCACGGACAATATGTCATCCGACAATGGGTGAAATGAAGCATGCTGGCGTATCTCCGCCTCTTGAATTATTCCAAGAGCCTCCATCCATGCGCCGCCGACGGTCACCCGCTCACTCAATCGTAAATCATCACTTTCCCTTCCAAAGAGACGGCCTTAAGTGGAAATGAGTAAAAAATGGAGAGGGAGATACTGGCATAGCCTATTTTTCACTTGCTCTTCGACTTGTTATATCACACGATTGTTGTCGTTTATTTCAAAGTAATCGGTCATTGACAGTATCCGCAAACAGTCAAATTGCAAAAGTCCATTTGAGTTATAAAAAAAGAAAGAGAAAGAAGAAAAGAATAGAATTGAGTAAAAAGAAAAATTTGTTAATACACATAAATTATTAAAAAAATCTACGCATTTTTTAAAAATTTCATAATTTAATTTTTTACAAAAGACAGATTATTTGTTCGTTACGTGAGCTTAGTGATCAAATTATATTGAATTCGAAACCCACTTCTAACAAAAATTCAATATTTTTTTTTATGAATTAGCATTTAAAAAAATATTCCTGCATTTGGCTTATCACTCGCAATAGGAATCCAATAAATTGGCAATTTCAGATTACAGAGAGATGCCGAGTGGGGAGTAAAAGGCGAGCAATTTCGGAGTTCATGTCTTGACTCTCATTAGATATACTTTGTTTCAATTCTCTCTCTTCATCCTTTTGGGGTTTTTTCATTATTATTTTTTACATCATTAGAATCGTAGTCGAAATGAAAGTAACTAGTTCCAAAACTCTAGTTTTCATACAGAACCGAGTTAAAATTTGGATTTTCTATAAAAAATAAATTTGACAATAAACAAATTTTATATATTTATATATTATGGGCTTTCATAATAATCTTATCGCAATTTAGATACCTAGTTCAAATCTTTAAATAATTCATTGGAAGTTTTCGTAGACAGCAATAGTTTATCGAAAAAACGCTTCATGATTTCAGTAACTTTCTCCTACTAAAATCTAAATGACTTTAACTTCTTTAGAATCAATAACAATCATTTAAGTAAAATGATTCACTTATATCTTCAATATGATTCATTTTTGTAAATGCATTATATATTAATAGTATTATTATGGAAAAATAGATTATTAATTATATTTTATAAGTAATATTCTGGTTTAGTTTATGTTAAATTTTATGATGTACATTTCATAATCCTAATAATGGTTGCAAAAATAGACATTTCTTTTAATGACACCATAGTTATATATCTACACAAAATTAGTTTCGTTTTCTGAGTCATTTATCTCTCTTAGCTCCAAATTTGCATGTTAAGAATTATCCGAACTTGGAAGGAATTTATACAACCAATGAAAGGGTTGTTGCATCTTTACTCTCTCTGCAAAACTGGATATTTCTGTTCGGATATTAGAAGGGAGCAATAAAAGCTTTTGAAAATTTAGGAGTCTCTAAACGCCTCTTGATTACAGACATTAATTTTGGAATAATATCTGAAAAATATCATTTCAGCATGTTTCATCGCAAAAAGGAAAAAAATATATCATCAGCCATTTGACTTTATTTCCTTTGCTCTGTTTCACATAAGAATCCAGAAGGAGCCCCCCCCAAAAAAAAGACAACGAGAAATTATTAATAATAAATCCTAATGACGTTTTGGGATTAATATATTTTTCGTTTTGATCAAAAGAAACGGCTATTTCTAATAATGATTTGTTGATATTAATAACAATCGATTACTAACATCGCATAATTGTGGTGTGTGTGTGTGTGTGTGTTTAATATAAAATTTTATTTACAGCATGCTTCATGACTCAAGTCATACTACATGCATCTATAATCAGTTACATTCAGCTAAAGATGCATAGAGAAAAAAAAACAAATAATTAAAGTGTCCTAATAAGCGACAGACAAAGATGAAAACACATAACAAGTTCAAAAATTTAGAAAAGGAATACTCTGTATAAATTCAAAGAACTGCACAAAGTACTCAGGTGTAAGTAAATTTTTCAGATTTGGAGGCCATGTTAGTCCACTTATTATAACTTGTTTGTAAAGATCATATCGAAGAGAGTCAAGCTGAAGGCAGAAGAATAAAACGTGATCAACAGTTTGAAGTTCTTTCAGGCCACAAGAGCACAGAGGGGAGTTCGCATGGTTGAATCTGAATAAATATTCTTTAGTTCTGCAGTGTCCCGATAGAATTTGGGTGAGTATAAATGAGAGATCAAGGTTTTGCTTTAATCTTTCTTGAACAGATGGAAAAAATCTCTTAGTTATTTTCCTCCTTTGAGTAGAAAGCCAGTCTTTCTGCCACAAGTCGACAATTTTTTCCTGTATCTGTCTTAAAACGAAACTCTTTGGGACCTTTTTATAACTAATTTGAATAATACGCTGAGATTGAGCCGCTGACTTGGCAAGCTCGTCTGCTCTTTCATTCCCACGATTTCCTGCGTGACTCCTGATCCACTGAATGCCAATATTATAATTTTTCTCATATAAACTTAAAAGTACATGACGAATTTTTTCTATTATTTCCGAATGGCATTTTTTATTCTGATGGTTAAATATTAGTATTTGACTATCTGTATAGATATTAAAGTTCTTATAAAAAAGTTGTCAGAAGAAGATATCTAATTTAGAGCTTGTAGGATAGCATAAGCCTCTGCTTGATTATTAGAACAATTATAATGTAATTTAAATTTTTTATTTTTAATTTCGGTATCACCATAGTAAGTTACAAAAGCACAACCTGTAGTATTATTTATTTTGCTACCATCAGTAAAAATTTTTATGCAATGCTCCTTATTAATATCTTGTTTGAGAGAAATAAATTTTGCAGGGTGTATCCAGTGATCAGGGGTGAGTTCCGGTTCTATTTCATTCTGAGGTTTCAGTTTAATGCGTTTAATGCTATAGTAGATTTCAGTGTTTTCTTGAATCTTCAAACAGATTGGTATAATGCCTACGATAACGCAAGATGCTTCATAAGAAATCGTACGAAGGCCTTATTTATTCTCCAGGCAATTAATCTTTGAGCCGTCTTTAACCTTCGTTTGTTGTATTCAAAGGACAAGGCGTCGACCAAACCAGCGATGCGTGGGTCATCAAAGGTATTATTGCTCCTTCGTAAATGATTTTTAGGGCCTTTGAACCAATACCCCAGGTTACTCTGGCCATTCTTGCAAGGGATACTTTTTTGAACAAGTCAGTGATATGTGCTTTCCAACGAAGTTTTCTATCAATGATCACACCAAGGTAGCGCATTTTACGAACACTTTTTAAGAAGTTGCCGTCCATATAAATATTTATGTTATTTATTCTTCTTTTATTAGAGAAAATAATAGTATTTGATTTTTCAGAATTAAATGTAACCTTGTCTTTATTAGACCAGTCCACAACTTTTGACGCACATATATTACCATACGCCTCCAGTTCAGTTTCAGTCTTGGCACTAATCAGCAAGAAAAGGACATCTGCAAATGCCACAACTTCAGCACAATTAGGAAAGTCCAATCTAAGCAAAGAATCATAAAAAATTAGCCAGTAACCCGGACCACCGCAAGAGCCTTGCGGGCAGCCCTTGGTGACTATTTTTCTTATGCAACTTGTTAAGGTGCGAAGGCAAGCTGAATGATCTAAAAAATAGCTTTTTGTAAGAAGATACAAATTTTGGGGGGCAATTAAACTCTCTGAGTTGATTCAAAATAGCGGGCCACCAAGCAGCATCAAACGCCCCCTTGACATCTTGAAGAAATACCAAGAACCTGTAAATTTTTTGCTAATTTTTCTTTCACAAAATTAGTTACCTTAAAGATGGCATCTGTGGTGCTTTTACCGGGAGTAAATCCGTACTGTTTAGGGCTTAATTTGTTATTTGAGTATAAATAATGCATAATTATTTCTATAAGTAATTTTTCAAGAACTTTTCCACTGACAGAGAGTAAACTTATTGATTTAAATTTTGAAGGCTCAAAAGATTACTCCTTTCCAGGTTTTGTAAAAAATCGAATACAAGAGTGTTTCCAAGCCCGTGGGAAGACTCCTCTTAATAAACATTCATTATAAATTGCAGCAACAAATTTAGGAAATCTCTTCACTTCAGAAATGATTTTAACACTTCAGAAATGATTTTACTAGATATTCCATCTTCTCCGGGAGATTTCTTAGGGTTCATATTACTAATGACAGATTTTATCTCTTTCTCGGAAAAGTTTAAGTCCTCCAGAGTGCTCATAGGACTATCCACGAGTATCCTCAGTCTAGTATGATGCGGCAAATCCAATTTCCTACCATCAAATGGAACAAATTGGTTTGCAAGAGTATTCAGAGTTTCATCGAAATCTGTAGTATAACCTCCACTACTAGTTTGAACAGTTGTTAGAGCTGTTTGATTTTTATGTTTACCACGGGCAATCTTATATAGAATAATCCAGGGTTGTGAACCAATATCAGTATAATAATCTTTCCACGATTGGGTCTTTCCCATCTCGATTTTTTGGCTATAAAGCTGTTTGCAATTAAAATACTCGGTTTTTCTGAAATCTTTTAAAGTCAAATTATTATAAGTTCTTTGATAAAGTCTTCTTTTTTTGTTAACCTGTTTCCTTAGTTCCGTTAATTCATTATTCCACCACGGAACTATATTTGTTTTTTTTATTTGTGAGTTTATTTTACTAATTGGCATAGAGCGACTGCAAGCATTCTTGATACAGTTGATGTACTTAGAGACGAAATCATTAAAATCAAGAATCCCTTTAACAGCTTTCTTTAACTCCATATCAAGATTCTGATAATCCGATAATCCGATTCTGATAAGATTAAAATTTGAACCCGAGTAGCATAAAAGATATTTAAATTCAGTTTGAAGTGAATCATGAAAAATAGGCCAATTTACTTTGTCATAAATAAATTTTTGCGGCCTAAAATTAGAGCGAGAGGAATGTATATTATTAAAAGCAATATTAAATGTAATTATTCTAAGATCAGAACAGCTCTCTTCCTCCATGATTGTCCAAGAATAAATGCAATGCTGAAAATTAGATGAGGTTAGTCAGGTCAATAAAACTCTGTCCATTAGGTGAGCAGAAGGATGGAGTACACAAATTTTCATTAATAATCCATAGACACTTAGAAGCCAAAAATGACTCCAAGATTCTACCCCGTGCATTTGTCAAGGAATCAAACCAAAGCTGAGAACGAGCGCTAGTATCCATTGCAAGCAGTAGATATTTCTTCCTACAGAATTCTATGACAAGTTCAATGTTTAAAATATCAAAATTTATATCGCTATTAAAATCCATGTAAACACTAGCTGCGTAAAAATGATTATCATTAAAAATAAATTCCACAAGAATCACATCCTCACTTGAATGCTGGCTAATGAGAACAGCGTCAATATTTTTATTTACAACAATAATAGCAGCTCTCTTCAAATTATTCCCTGATTCAAAAATTCTAAATGATTTAGGAAAACCAGCAACTTTGTTATTTATACAGTAAGGCTCTTGAACAAGAATAGTATCCGCCCTGCTTTCCCGAGCAATAGCTGTTAAATTAGAGGCAGCCTTTCGAGATTTCTGAAGATTAACCTGCAAACACCGGATACCCATAAAAATAGCATTATATTCCATAATCAATATTTTGCTTCTTTTTTTCCTGCTGAATAATATATGTAGGACACTTTCTATCCAAGGCTGCATGGTTAACATCAAGTTTGTCACTATCTTTGGCATATCTATTATAAACAATTAGAAAATTTCAACGCATTTCTTTTAGAACAATCTTTCATAGAGTGGGCACCCGAACAGATCGGGCATGTAATTTGAGATTTGCACGCGGTAGAATCATGATTGAACTTATTACACTGAAAGCATCTCTTAACGTATATATAATCAGAACAATTACAGTTTGACCATTTAATTTTAACTCCGTTTTCAAGAAAAAATTTTCGAACCCTTGGAGACACCTCAGCAGTCATATAGCGTGTGTTTTTGCCTTTCATCAATCTAATAAATTTGACATTAAAAACTTCTCCTTGTAATACATCTCGATTTTAGTTTTTAATTATAGTTTCAGCGTTATTAATTTCTATTTCCTCAGGTATATCATATATTATAATCTGGGGAAGATACTTTTTATTTTGAGAAATACTCATTTCCTCACCCAATTGTTCATCAACTGTATTACAAAGTTTATCAAGATCAGATTTGTCTTTACAGCTAATCAAAATCTTACCTCCGTTAAGAACTTTTAATCTTTCAACGCCGATCTGAAGCGATTCAGGATCGATTCTTCTTTTAAGCTGATTCTTCAACTCTTCCGATGTTTGTTTCTTCAGAGGCTTTATCACCGCAGTAAACGTCGGTGACCTGCGGAAGAGGTCACCGACAGAGGGCGGCACAGGCTTCGAAGTGATCTCCGCGAAGGTTCTCGCCGTAGTAGGCCTAATTGAACAAGCCACGTTGGCATTGGCAGATTTAATTTGCTCATTTAAAGACGAAATAGTCGACTGTAGATCATTTTTAATGCTGTGCAGATCAGTTATCGCTTCAAGAATACTTTGCCGTAAATCCTTTCGCAAGTTCCCACTTAATTCACACACTTTTTGCAATTTTTCCACAGCTGCCAAAAATCTCACGTCAACTTCATCCGTCATTACTTTCTCTCCTTGTGTGTGTGCGTGCGTGCGTAAAGAAAATTGGCGCTATTTTCTGGGAATGTTACCAAAAATTTGTACAAGAGTTTTCCTATGTGTAAGGTACCAAGCTTATCATTTTAACAGCTCCGGTTTTGTCATCGTCACCGTTACAATGTCTGCTCCAAAATAGGCCTAGTGCTGCTTTACAAAGGGATGTTAATATAACTAAACTAAATTTTACTCTAGATGAAATTACTAAGACTTTCGACTTTCAGCTCTTTTTTTCGTTAACAATACAGTTTAAAAATTCATTTCCACCAATGGTTGCTTAAAAACATTGACTTTCAATAAAAAGAAAATAACTTTGATATCAAGTGTGGGTAATATAATAAGAAATTCAATTCAATTCGATGATGAAAACAGGTTAATATCATTTTGATGTGTCTTGCATCCATTTAAATTTAAAAGATTGTAAAAGTACTTTATTTTTAGATCTCCAAAGGCTTACTAATTATTACTCCAAATGGAATGCATTTGAATTTTCAGGATAGTAGTTAGAACAAGTCTATCAATTTTGTACCATTTTCAGGAAACAAAATGTGCTCGATATATCACAGCATTAATACAGCCACTACAAAATATAAGAAATGTTCATCCACGTTTAGACAGTATTTAATATCTTCATCCGTACACTTCAAAGTATCGCCAGAATAAGAACTGCGAATAAAGACCCGATCTTTTAGATTAAGGGCCACCAGACTTGAGATAGAACACGAGCAGTGACGGGAAATAAGAGCCATCGTTCTCACATAAGAGCCATCGTTCCCCGTCACTCCCTCTCCTCTGCAATAACAATCGTCCTTCCTCTACTCATAAAATGAAAATGAAAGTAAATTCAATTGAATAATTAACAATTATTAAATTTTTATTACATTCTATTAAAATTTGTATAAATTATTTTACCATTTCACATTTAATTATCCTTATTTTATAAAAACATTTATAAAAAAATAGATAGCATTTCTAATCATTCATACAGTCAATACAAAAACATTATTTAATTAAATTATTATTTTAATTTTTAAAAAATTGATTGTTTAAAAAGATAATAGTCTAAAATGGAATCTAATAACGAAGACAAATAAAACGATATTTTGAACGGAAAAAAGTACATAAAATCATTGTTATCTACAATATTTTTAATGAAGACTTTTACTCTGAAACCAATTTCATTAAAAATAGGCATTATCAAGGAAAGTAAAATATGCGATATATAATAATAAATTGATCAATTTAATAAAACACATTACAAAATTCTATAATAAAGGAATATAATATTTTTTTAAAAAACAAATTCCTACTTTCTCTTTCAAACGTACCAGTCTAGTTTTTGAAGATAAAAGATTTTAAAAGAGTAGAATAAAAGAGTAGAATAACATAATAAAAATTATTATTTTTAGTCAAAAACTGTAGACTGAGAATGTGACATTTTAAAATGATTACGTAATTTATCTTACAGACTTAATATCTAATTTATAAATGATAATAATATTCAATTAAATTATTTCACAAATCGAAGAATTTATAAGGAAAAAGATGGTGTGGTGGTGTGAAATTTCTAAATTTCAGCCCAGAAAGAACCGCAATTTCTCTGAATAATCTTTTATTTAGTAACTGTACAAAAGGATGTTATGAGTTAAATAGAAAAAAAAATGGTTACGGATCATCTTTCTATCCGCCCATCTACTGGTTTATCTATTATTTTGAAATATATTATGATTATATTATCATATTTTTAAAATCCTTCAAAAGATAAAAATAATTATTTCTGTAAAATAAATTATAAAAACGTAATTTTTTAAATCAAAATAAGAGGCATTGCATAAAAGATGAATGGCCGCCTCCTATTATGGGAGGGGAGACGATGTGCACTGCTGAGAGAAACGAGTCCTTCGATTGGAGCGTGACATAATGGCTCTAAATGAACCCGCTTACAGTGATTTCCCTCATTGTTGACAGTGGAGTGGAATTTTCTGAGAAAGTTTCCTCATGTCTGGCTTTATGGAAGGAATATTTCACGTTGTCCTTGATAATTTGAATTTTGACACGTAAGAAAATCCAGGTTGGAAAAAAATATTCATATGATTATGTTGATCTGAGTACATAAGGTTTAAATTGAGCGTGTGTGCTTCCCAATGAGAGTTCAAACAGTGTATTTGATTGGGAACTAACTCTTAGTTCTGAATTAGTACATTCGGATGACTAACTTAGGAATAGAAGTTCGCTTTCATCTTTTACTGAAAAATCATGCGGGGAATTGACTTTATTTATATTTCATGGTGCTAGTAAAATAAATAAAATATCCCTGGTTTAAATAATACCTTCAAAAAGTCATTAAAAATCACTACTCCTATTCTTATTAGAATTCTTATTTAGAGCCCCTCGTAATTAACTGAATTTCCATATAGAGCTCAAGAGCAATAATTTATACCCTTCTGTACTAGAAATCTGAAAATCTAAACGCATCAATAGATTTTTGTTTTTTAGAGATATTTTTATAAAGTTTGCTAAGTTAAATAATCTTTTTAAGAAATCAAATGCATAATTATTTCTTAATAATAAAAACATATTCTAATATAGTACATTATAGTGTTATAATTTAAAAGACTGTAAAATAAAAAAAATCAAGAATTTTCAATTTTTTTCGAAAAATAACCAAATTTTGAGATTGCAACATTTTAGCAAAATTATTTTAAAGTGATATATCCACAGTTAAAATTGGACTCAATAATGCGCTTTCACCTATTACTATTTATATATTTTTTAAAACCATACTACAATTAAAACTGTTGTTATTCAAGAAATATTTTTTTGTATTTTTAGAAAAAATATTTATATGCAATTAACTGTTCTTTGTAACAAACGAGGTATATTTTTACTTCAATATTGTTAATCACATAAATTTTCATAATAAAATAAATATAGATGCATCGACATAAGCCTTCGAATACCACTAGTTGCTGATCAACTTCTTTCGGTGCATAACGACAGCGTTCCTTTTTTCACTTGTCAAACCAATGCATTGCTCTCTTTCTATTAAGAAATAGTAGATAGATTTAGATATTGCCAGAAGAAGTGCACATCATCTAACAGGCGTATTCAAAAGGCGAATTCAATGTAATCAGCTTTATTTAACGGAATGTAAGTAAACCGATTGTGGATTACACTTGAGCGTCTCGGAATTGGATAATGGGTGTGACAATGCTAACAAGCCGGATACCTTTCATTCATATTCATTGTCTGTTGCGCAAATAAATATGATTTCACTTCAAAATTCTCGGTGCTTAAATTACTGCGATCCAACCTCTCAAAGCGTTCTAACCTTCCCTACTTTATTTCCTCGATGTGTCAGCATCAACAAAATACGTAGAGCGATGAAAATTTGGAAGGTTTCCATACCTGTCCAAGCTCACATTCCACACCAAACTAAAACTGACTCGTTTTCCCGTTACTACCCATCATTTTCAAATAGATTTTTTTCGAACTTACGGGGCAAAGAAAGAATTTTTCGATTTTTTTATCTCATTTAGTTAGGCGTTAAAGCAATTGTTTTTGTCGTATGACTCCATCAATGGATGTCATCTGATTGCTGCATCTTTTAGACAATGAGCAGGAATAGAACACTCGCGCTGGTCTTGTATTTGAAATGTTAAAATCAGTATCCATACACAAGTTTAAACTGAAGATCCGATGTATTTTTGAATTTTAAAAAATAAGCATTAATTCTCTTTCTTCTGTTCAATTCCGGTGAACTTTGATCGTTAAATTTCCTCAATTTTTACGAAATTAGTCGCCGAGAGAAACCTTTATACTCTTACAGAATAAATATAAAAAATAAATTCTTAACTCAATGCCATCACTGCGCTTTTTCATTGGCCATTTAACGATAGATCCCATCAACTCGATCTCTCACTTCTTTTGCCTGCAGAGCAACACACACTCCTTACCCACTTACATAACTATTTAACCCAATTTCAATAATTTCATTGCTTAGCAGACCTTTCTTACAAGCTCCTAAAATAACCCCTAAAGTAAGTCTCCGTCTTAATTCCAATCAATAGCCGTTACAATCCCATCTCTGGTGGCGAAGGGCCGGGCCCTAACAAAGATTAACATCGCCGGACGATAGGATTTCGGGCGGCCACTTTGTCAAGGGCCAAATCCCGAGGGAAGGGAGTACGTCGGGAGGTCTGCCCAAATGGAGTTATCCGTAAAGGAGGGATAATTCGATAACATATTGAGTCAATTACCTCCTAGATGTGTCTTGGGTGTCCCGGACGTCGGAAGTGGTCTTTTTCCCCCTCTCCCCGCGTCTCTCTTTTCTTTCTGAGTGTTGTCTAAAAAGCGATGGAATGGACTACCTGGAAAACTTTTATTAAGAAGCAAGTATGCTTTTGGATAGTTTTTAACCATGTTGATATTCCCAAGAACTAGACCTGGAATTCACTTAATTTTAAAAAATTAAAATATTTAATCTTTATAGTATATACTATATTTATTCGTTTCATAAACCCCTTCTCCGAAAAAGAGAACCATTTTTTTCAAGAATTGCTCGAAATACAAAGAAACAAGGATCTTAATAGATAAGCTTAGTAAAATAAGAAGGATATATGTATCCTTCTCTATTTTATTTGAACCTTTTTTTTCAGGTAAAAATATGTCTTTTCTAACGGTTTAGAAATCAACTATTTAGCATTGATATTATAATAAATGAATAAAAAGATTGAAACAGATAATTTAAAGCCTAAATTATTCCTTCATTTCCAAAATGTACTAAAAAATTTTGTGTAACAATTATTCTAACACTATAAGAGGTACATACACCACAACTCGAGAAATTCGGATGTAACATCTTCACTCATTTTCAAAACCAAATTATTTTAAATAAAATCCTTGAAATTCCCTAAGTTTTACAATAAGTAAAAGACAGAAGAAAAGACAAAAATGAAAGGACATTTATTTGTAAATAAAAGAAAACGTGTCTCGTACATTTAAAAAATCGCTAAGAAGTTGAATCAATACAATTCATAGGAAAAAATGCGGAAAGCTAATGTAGTTTTGTGTAGTTTATGTAGCTAGTTTTATGTAGCTAATGTAGTAATGTAATGTGTTTCCCGTTCTAATAATAGGAACTATTGTAGAAACAAAAACTAAATACTAGAAGAATTTTAGTTTGGGGTGTACTGAATGCTTGAGCTGTCAGAATTTGCTTCCTACGACTTGTTTGTTTCTCTCTCTCTCTCAAGCAAATTCCTATTAAAAAGAGTTATACTACCCGAGGGTGGAGGGCGAGTTTCATGTATATACGTTTCGAGCGAAACATGGCAAACATGAACCGGAGAAACAGAAAATAAACAATAATTGAATGAATTGCAAATACTATCGCTTGAATCACATTTTTTTTTAATTTTTTATCCTTTATCCTTCGATATTATCGTGTTATCTGTTTTTTGGACATAAATTTAATATGAATATTGAATCGAATTGAATTTCTAAATTTGTTGAATTATAAATTTAGATTATTTTTAATGTGACTTGCGTCATCGTAACTTCAGTTTGCCCACCCAGTTTAATAGTTACTCTCTCCATGAATTGCATTAAATAATTCTTTGGAATCTTTTCTGAATTAAATTGTAAATAATAAAATTTGAACTAATACTGATTTTCCATTAGGCTGAAAGAGACGGAGTTTAGAAGAGATGTAAAGATTCAATGAGCAATAGGCTTAGGATCACTCTCTTGGCGACAAGATAGAGCAGTATACAAACTATTTTGGTGACTAAATCTTTCATATGAATCGTAAATACGTCATGTGTTTTCAGGATATTTTAATCGAATTATTCTAGCATTTTTTTAAACCAATAACATTTGTCAATTATGATCTTTCACTTCTAAATAGAGAAGAGAAAAAAGGTGGTGGCATTATGATTAATCTAGTATTGTCAGTGATTACGAATTCATTGGCAATGCCAGAAAATTCTGACGTATATTCCCAGAATTCTTAATACCTAGCACCTGTTGAAATCAAAACTAAAGGATTAACACAACAGTTGTCTTTGACACTCAGATTTAACGTAGAAGCAGACTTAAGTTCTTGTCTCTAACGGTCCCTGTCTTCCATATCCTGAAGCATTTTAAAATGTATAAAATATTCCTTCCAAAGTTGAAGCTGAGTTCTAAAATTAATTACGCTAATACACCTTAAATTATTTTCCTGAGTAGAAAATCCCTATTACTTACCAGCATAAATAATAAAATATATATTATTTATTCCCGTTAGACTTATGATTTTCTGTCAGTTTTTTAAAAAGTAATTTGTTGAACTTAAGTCTCTTTTTTTAAACAGCAAGTCTGAACACTAGGAACAACCGCTTTATTAAATTAATAAGTTAAAAGCAAATTGTTGTAACTCAAATGCCCTCTGAAAAATACCTTGCATGACAAATTAATTCATTTTTCTAGATGAAGGCAAGACGATTAACTCTGAACATGGTTACTAAATAATGATGTATTGATTAGACAAATAAGTAATATTTATAAAACCAATTTCATTGTCTAAAAATAACTGATATTCAAGTAATCTTTTCAATTTTTAATTAACCTAGTAACAAATGCTAAACAATTTTATTTATTATTTTTTGCTCAAAATGTAATGCATCCATTAATTAAAAATAGGAAAAGCATAAGTAAAACCTTTTGATACTTAAGTAAAGTAATTGGATAAGACTAATTTAAAAGATTTTAATTTTATGGATCACAAAATCAGCTTATTGAGTAGTGGAGCATAAGAACAATTTTTATCAAAAAAAGAAAACGAGAATCTTTCAAATAAATTACAACAAAAGTAACAATACACTTATTTTATTACTGAAATAGGCTCATTTCATTGTTGTTTTCTTATTACTTTTCAGCGAGAGTCCTTTATCATACGTTATTCATTGCGCTTCTATTTTTATTAAGATGAAAGCTTGTAATTGAGCATATCTTTGTTTCTGCTGATAAATTCAAGTATAAAAGTTTGTATATTCGTAAAAAAAACATTTCAAATGATTTTAAAACTTAACTATCAGCAAATCTTACCATTAACCGAAATTTTGATTTCTTACTTATGGCGACATCTGGGAGTGAGTTTGAAAAAGTTATTACAAATTGAAAAAATATTTAAATTAGATATTTCTGCTATTTAATACAATGGTAAATTGGTGCTTAATTTTTTAATTTTATTAGTACAGTATTTTGTACTGTTATCTTTAACATGCTTCTACTATATCTTTTTTTTTAAAAAAAATTCACTTAATCAAGCAATATGTCAAGAACAGGAAGAGCATAAATTCGATTCTCCACTTTTGATAGAAAGGTCGAGAACTACCTGTCCAATTCCATAAAAATTCCATCACGCATGTAAACCCAGCGTTGTTGCTGTTGTTGCTGCTGCTTATGGCACTTGAATAGACAAGCTCACTGACAAAGTCAGAGATTTTAAGCGGAGAAAATGTATACAGTATATTCAATATATATTTCTAAAAAAGCCAACTGTATTTGGCGACCAGCTGGTTCGACATATCTCAATGCTCTGTAAAATTTTAGTACTTAAATATTTTATGTAATTCCTATTTTAATTACTTCCTCATCAAAATATTTTAACGCTCGAATTTTGATATTTATATAGTCCACTCATAAAATTATAAAAGCCTTCAGCCATAACTTATGTATCTCTGTAATTTTCTGTAAGAATGTATGCTTTAAATTAAAGTGGAATTTGTTAAACTGTAATTAATATAATAACATTTTTTGCTGATTTTTTAAAAAGACTTGTACTAGAAACATAGATGCTGAGCATTTAACCATTATGGGCATTATATATTTTTCTTAATTTATGTAACATCTTAAGAATTTTTCAACAAATTTTTCTCATATTCATCATGAACAGATCGATTAATTAATAATGTTTAATTTTAAATGCATCAAACACTAAAAAAATGAACAGAATCGTTTGAAATAATCGGTCGAAAACATGTTAAGCCTAACCTTGTTAGTGTGGAGGAAAAATGGAATTCTTACTCATTTGGCGGTAGAGGAATCAGAAGATCTTTCGGCAGGAAAATTAGTTTTTAGTTAATAAAAAATTAATAACTCAATTAGCCTAAATAAATCGTAGTCTATGTCCTATTCTGTACTATAATCTATCTTTGTGCCAAATTTCATCTAGTTCCTTTCAGCCGTTCTGGTGTGATTGACTAACAAACATCCATCCAAACTTTCACATTTATATTATATTAGTAGTGTAGATAGACTTTTGTAAATTATTCTTTTTTTAGATCCCAAATTGTAAAAGCTATTCAACATATGAAGAATATTTCATCTTGAAATATTCTTTATTCAAAAACCTAATTTCTTACAGTACACACTATATAAAGGAAAATAAAATGTTTTATTTGAAAATGCTCTTTTTTTTTATTTTAGAGTTGGAATATAATCACTGATATTATTCTTAGCATAATTGTATCCTCGTTAATTTTCCGATGTCATCACAAAAGATACTTTTTAATTATCAATGTTCATTTATACATATCATTAAAATAAATGAATCATGATTTAAATCGTATTTTATGCTTTTAAAGGTTTGAACTTTTGCTATACAAAACCTTTTAAAAATGGAATCGCTGTTAGTTTCAATGTCTGAGTTACAATGACTACGAACAATGATAGAATTTAATTTTGAGATTCTTTTTCTACAGGCATTCGATTTTATAATGAAATATCTTTTCTTTATCTAAGGAAGTGTCTTTATTTATGTCTTGACCACCAAGTAATGTTCGGACCATTTGAGCATAGTAATATTCAAAAGACCCTAAAACCTTCCCTTTTTTTTCAAAGAATATTAATTGGTACAAAAAAAACAAAGTTAAATAAATTAGATTCAAATATGAAAATCATGATATATTTTCATTTGTATATATAAATGGGATAACTTCAAAATGCAGCTATTTAGATTAATGAAGTTTGCTTTATGTTGTTTTATGATTAAAATTGCAGTTATTTGTCAAATTTGGTTAATAAATGATCTAGGAAAAAAAGGCCGTTCAAAATACATATTTGTTCGCTTCACTTGATGCACAAAGCGTTGGTTTGAGGATTCTGAAAATAAAAATCTGAGAGCTCACATAGCTCATAGGTTTACCTAAATTATGTTGAGAAGGAGAGGAATAGTATTTTTTTTAAAGACTATTCTTGAAAGTTTAGGGTGTGACGTCCTCAGATAAGTGACAAGTAGAAATATGGCAAACTGCGTTTCCACGAGAAAGCAACCACAGATAATAGAAGAAATTGTAAAACGCGAAGAATGCAGACAACCAGTATTCAAGTCTAAGTGCCGCCGCCAAGCTGATGTGTTGGAACGACCTGGGAGGCTTTCACTGGACGGAACATGTGTTGGAGCAAACAACGAGGGAAGAACGCAGATGTGCCCCTGTCAATAGATTAAAGACGCCCGCCCTTCAAGCCGGCTCAATGGGGAGCAGCGGTAGACGGCATTCTATTCTTTTTGAGAAAAAGCAGCAGACTAGACGGAACCAGGACGTCTTTGCTAGAAGCCGTTTTCCCCTCTTTTGCGATTGGAAAGATAACTTGGGTCAGATGATCCAATGAAAGTTGGGAATGATGCTGATTGGTCATTTGCCACCGAGGGCCGGCTTTTTAGACCGAGATAAAAATGGAACCACCTGGAGGAGCGAGGAGATGAAGCCAAGAGGAGAGAGCCGACTGACGAAGCGACAGCTAGTGATTGGAGCGAGAATTCAGCTTGGAATTTTGCGTAAAATTCTCAGGAGAGAATTTGAAGTGTACGTAGGCAGCCATGCCCTGTAGCTGAACCCACGTGGAGTTCATTGGGACTTTTGAAACCATTGAGCGTCTCGTCTGAAGTGTGAAAGCTCATCCGAGCTTTGGGGAGACCTCCAATTAGTTGAACAGCTGTCTTCTGAGTTGCTCTTCCAGCAAATTCATCACCATACGCGCTACAAAAACTAGCAGGCTAATCGACGAGCAGAGAATCCCGAACCTCGAGCCAAATCTTGTGGGAGTTTCAAGAACTCCATCATATGTTTCACCTCCAAGAGAGACTAATTTACTTATCTGAAGCACAACATCTTTCTCTAGCAGAACTCTAACTGAATTATCTTATAATTCTAATATTTAATCAAGAATGTGTATCTGTGTATCAAGAATGTGTATCAAGAATGTGTAATATATGTGTATTATAGCTGGAAATAAATAGATTTTTATTTCACCAAGACCTGAGTTTGTCTCTGGCCCAACTCACCAGTAGCCCTGGCCAAAACGTTACAAGGGAGAGATTGCTTTTCTTTGTCCATAATTTTTCGGACAAAAATGGATTCGGATGTTTTACTTCTAACATCAATATTGAAACCTTAAAAATAAATGCTACAAAATCTTCTTTTCAGTATTTTTTACTCAAAATGTAATGCATCGATTAACTACAAGCGGAAAAGAATAAATTTAAAAAAAACGTTTAAAAGGATCAATGACAGCTGATATAAATTAAATCTCTAAAAATTATTATTGATGCTCTTGAAAGAAAGTGGGGGGGGGCTATACTTCTCTTAATTGTTATTGTTATTATTATTTTTTTGTAAAGTGGCTTCATATGGTACACTTTATTTTTTTTATAGTAGAGGAGGGAGAGTACAGATTTCTGGAATTTTCCCACTTTGAGATCAAAATTCAATATTTAGCTATGTTAATAAGGAAGGATACGAAAAATCATTCCTATCTGTTGTTGCAATTTTGTGTAATTGTGTTCATATGTTCTCAATATTAACACTGTTAATAAGTGATATACATAATATTATACATAATTAAAACCCTATTTATACATAATTATCCCTGGGATTAGATTCAAATTTATCCAGAACTATGATTCGAATAATAGATCCATTCTTCAGTTCATTATCTGGTCATTTACCATTCCTGAAATATTGGGTTCAGAGGGAAACAAAACCTCCTATTTTAAATTGTCGTCCAAAATTCAATAGAAATCTGTAAATTCGGAGGAGAAAAAAAATACTCGAGCTTTATGTTTGTAATTTGATGCATTTTTCAGTTATTATATTTATAGACAGGCAGACAAACAAACAAACAAACATAATTTGAAAAATATGTGTGATTTGGAACAAAAAAGAGAACAAAAGAACAAAATTCCTCTAAATATTAGGTCGATTTCCTTTGGCGATAAAAATTATTACTCTTTACGAGAAAATACAGTTAAAATATGGAGTATTTGTTTCTTTAATAAATAATTTGATGCCGCTATATACATTGATTTCTATAAATATGAATTAAAATATTGATTTTCATTATTTAGCCTCGCGTTGTTGATTCCAATACTTCAGTAATCAACTCCAGCTGACCGTGGAGGCTCTATCTGTTCCTGTGGAGGTCTTAGTTGGTGCTTTTCTGGCAAACCAATGTGAGTTAATATAATCCGCTTTGCAAGGAGCGTTAATCCGATTCTGAAATTCACCAATCCTATTTTGGAGCGAGGGATCGGGTTCGGATCCCACTTATCGTCGGACCTAGGGGCAAGGTTACACCGAAAGATATAAAAAGCCGTCCTTTTTCATTTATTTGATCCACATTCAAAGATGTTGCAAATCAATGGTTTTTCCGGTTTTTGAAATATGTTTGATCAATCTATTAAAGTATTCTTTTATTTTCCAGATCGTGAAAAAGCACAATTTAATGGCTCAAATGCACTTCTTTAAGTCCTTTGCCAAAAAACTCTTCAGCAATTTGAAAGAATAAGAGAATTTTATTTGCGGGGACAGCAGGTTTGTAATGAGTGTTTTGAGCATTAATATTTTCATTAACCACAGAAATTCATCCGGTGCCTTTTGTTGTCGAACATTCTCAGATCACAACACTAATTTTGTATTAATTATTTGAGGGAATGCAATTAGAATAAAAATCTTTTTTTTTCTCTTTATATATCTTATGCCATTGTCGCCAAATGGTAATTTGGGACCAGTCACTCAAGGTCGCATTGCCCTATTGTTCTGCACAACAGAAGAATGCTTGACCCTGTGCTTATTTAACGTGTACTGTGTTCATATTTATACTTTGGAACGAACATCTGCGGAATCGGGTCTCGTATTCGCGACTTCCCCTGGACAAAAAGGAATACTCTTCCACCACGCCACAACGGTCCGACAATGCGAAATACGAAACGTGGGGGAAAATGTGGTACTTGATGAATACAAATTAATTAGTGCAAGTAACATATTTGTCAGAAGTTTGTGTAGCGAAAGATTATTTCAAGTATTAAATACATAAAGGCTGGGACCCTGCATCTCTCACTTTACGAATAAAATCGTAACTTATAACTAGAGACATTGTAATGATAAATGTGAAGCAATGAAAGTTTTATGTTTGGTTTACACGCATTACCAGAATAAATAAAAATGCTTAGTTGCCAGACATTCAATCAAAACAAAATTTAAACATCATGTGATTATCTACAAATTTAATAAAAGGCTTCATTATAACATATTTTAATTTATAATTGCATCAATTACATTTCTAATAGAAAAGAACTAATTTCATCAAGTACTTCTCTTGTATGAAAATTCAGGCAGATCTGAAACGAATCTTCCGCTATAGCCTTTATTATAAGTTAATGATACAAATTTTAATTTAATGTTGCAATAAGCTGTCTTAAAAGGTTAAGTGGTTGTTAGTGTTATGTGCTCAATTTATTTTAAATCTAAAATTACTTAAATTTATTAGCTAAATGGAGCTTTTGTAATTAATTTTATGAATACCTAAAACATTTAAGTTCCCGAGGAAAAAAATTAGAACATTTTTTTCCGCAGATTCAAATTAAAACTCTAAATCGCAAAAAGATTCAATAAAAGTGGGTTGGAAAAAAAGAATGCACAAGTAATTATGTTTTATTAAAATCCAGCTCAATTAGAATACACAAATCAGAACACAGAATTAATGCCATAAAACTTTATGATTCATAAATAAAATAAACAAAGATCCTTTTCCCCATTATTCCCAACATATATTCCATTTATGGTTATTACTTTTGCAATAAAAACGCCATTTTGAACATTTATAGCCGCGTCGTCAAATATCGTCTGCTATCCAGTGTGCTATGAAATTGTTCGTAATTTATTCCTAACACCAAAATGGCGGATTTTCTTGAGATATTCACTGAAGCAAGAGTTTGTAATGCGGAAAAACTCGGTACTTCGTTTTCCCCCTGTAATTGGAACAAATGTTTATTTCGTACATTTTAAAATAAATACGCCCGCACGATTGCGATTCGTAAAAAATGTCACTTCGAGTATCTCATTCTCGAAGAGAGCTGCTTCCCACTGCTGCTTCGAACCATACTGGGGAAAGAGAGGGAAAAGAGAAGTAAAAAAAGAAAGAAAGAAAGAACTTGAAAATAAAAATGAAACCACCTTTTGAAAAGGAAATCTGGTCATAACTTTTAATAATGAAAATGGAAGAATAAGTTTTGGTCTCTAAAATGTAACTTTCGACGCTGCCATTTTCAATTTCTTCTTCAGTTTAGTCAAAATAATCCCCCGCGTATAAAAATACGATCGGAAAGAAGGTGCCCTAGGATACCCAGTTTATCGCTTCTTGGCTTGAAAGAAGAATTTATAAGTAAAAAACATGTTTTAACAGTGCTTTATTCAATTCTAATTTTTTTTTTAATTTATACTTTGAGAGGTTTTAGATTGTTATAGAACGGACAAAAACCATTCAGTTGTAAAAATAATAGAAAAATTTCTAGCTGAAAGCCTTAAAAAGTTTATAACACTTTATTTTTGCATAAAATTAAGTTTAAATAATTTCTACGAATTTTCATTCATATCAGACAAAGACTGCTAATAAATAATTTGATCTCCACAGAACATGTGCTTTTTAAATGACATTAGCGAAGTCCTTACTGCAGATAATACGGTCCTATCAACTATAGATTACTCTCTTAATCGAGTAGCGAAGAAATTTGGAGTTGGACAATAGCACCTATTCTCACTGAGTGGACAACTATTTTTAAAAAAGGAAATTCATTTAATAGTCTGGCTTTTCAAACATTTTGACTCCACATTTCATCAACCATGGTAGGCAAGTTACTAGCAATATATATCACATTTTCTGTAATTTGACCCTTTGCAATCCGATGTGCCTCTGACTCACCATTCTAGATTGTGCGTCATTTTGACGTTTTATTTATTTACTTTTCAAATTTAATGGTTAAAAACGCCTACATAATGGTTAAGAAATGTAGGTTAATCTTTCAAAGAAATTCGACTTAAAAGGATTGTAAATATTTATTTTTCATAACAATAAACAAATCTTTGTATTAGGTGAATAATTTTGCATCTAATTATTTTTTGTAGTGCAAAGGGTTAAAATATTAGTTAAATTGTCACACTCTGGAAACGAATAAAATTTATCACGATTGCAGAACACAATACCGATTGTAAAATATCAACATATTTTTTTTAAATAAGAAGTAGTTCACTAAGAGCTTTCTTATCAATTGATACTAAATATTTATTTAATAAGATCAACCTTGTGTTTTATGTCTTACAAACAAAAATATCATTATATGTTCTTAATTATAAATAATTATAAACAATAAACGTTTTTAACAATTCCTTTTATCAGAACGTGATTTTGTTTTTAGAATGATCTGTTTGGTGTCAGCAAAGATCCATAGGCGAAAAATTAAATTTTTTTATCTGTACGAACATCTAAAAAAATCAGCTTTTTAAAATGTGTTGCCATTGCATTTACGAAAGCTCTGATTAAAAATAATAAGTTAATGACGACAGCAAATAAAACCTAGATGATGATGTCGTGTTCGCTTTTTACCGTGGAAAGAGGGGTGCAGTAGCTTCTGAGGGTATGAACCCCTGAGCACCCGAGTGCAGAAATCTGACTTCTAGCTCATATGAAGATGAAACACACACACATACGCTTGCACAGCCCCTTTTTACAGGGGGGGCACATTCACTCATCTCACAGATAGCACACAGAGGAACAACCATGCCCGCACCGGGACTTGAACCCGGGACCTCCAGAATACCAGGCAGACGCGCTACCTCTGTGCCAGCAAGCCGGCAATGAAACCTAGAAAAATGTCATTTCGAGCACGTGATTTTATGAAATGAAATAAATAGGAAATGTGATATTTTTTTTCAAACAATGAATCCGAGACAAAGTTTCTTTGATAGATTGCAATACTAAAGTTTCTAATTCAACGAAACAATTAAAATGAATAAAAATATAATTTAACTTGCACGAGCACGTGGGGCTTGGTCGTTCAAGAAATTATGTCCTGACATGATGCATAGAAATATGCATAGCAGATTTCATTTTAATCTTTATTTATTTATTTTTCTTTTCTTTTTACTTATTTTATGTGCGTTTTTAATATAAGAACAATGAAGTTAAGAGCTAAAGATATTTAAAATGAAGATTCTGCACAAATTTATGATCGAAGGTAACACTTTACACCATGAGTAAATTAAAAAAAAAAATCTGAACGCAAGTTGGAAGTAAAATAGTCTTGGCGAGAATAGAAATTAAATTTTCGTGACCACAGTCAAATAAATTAACAACTGCAGTGAATTTACCTTAGGTATTGTCACTGCATGCAAGAAAGATTGAATGTCGATGTTTGGGACAGAAGAAATTTTTTATGCCTGTTCATTTGGAATTTAATTTGAAATCCCTCTTTGTAATTGGAATATTTTTTCAAATCAAAATTACACGCTCAGTATTGCTGGCACATCTATCGTTATGACGGCGAAACGATTCAACGAGTCGCTACAATCCCTCTGAATATTGTGGATTCTCTTCTTCGATTTCAGGCCTAGGAATAAATGTTTTCAATGCATGGGATGTCTCCCAAAAAACGTAGTATTTTCTATTTCGCAGGTTAACTGTTGTGATCTGAAAGGAGATTTTGAGGAGTTGAAATAACGTATTCTCTCAATCTGCATTCAATGAAAATATATAAATAGATTGAAAGTATCTATACAAAATATATTTTACAATATATCTTTTACTTAATGATTAGCCTTCATGAGAAATGTTTTCTGATTTAATGCTCTCTCATGCGTATTTTGGAAATGCAATATTGAACAATTTTTGAAGATTAAATTGAAATGCCTTCAGAGCCCTAAGACCAGTATAATTATCTAAAAGCAAAGAAATATCCCTCCAAGGGATGATAAAATGGCTAAATAATTTACAGAAAATAAAATGGAATTCATTCGTTAGCTTCGAAAAACGAAATTTTTAAACGGTTCTAAATTAATTATTTACATGCTTGGATGAGTTTTGGACACACAGAAACATTATATCTGAGATAAAAATGACGAATAATTCTGGAATTTCCAGGTAACCCCACAACGTTCACATCGTTCAAAATATAATTGTACAGCTTATTATTGTCTCCAAAGGAAGTTCCATCTGGCGCATATCTTCACAGCTTAATTCAATCTCTGATCAAGCAAGTAAAATGCTTTTGAGAATCGAACTCATTTTTTTCATTCGTGATGTGTTGCTTTAAATACTTAATAATTAATTTAACTTCAACAATTGTCTTGAAGATTTCATTAAAAAAGTTAAATTTTTATTAATGAAATTCTAGTTTAATTCATAGCAATTTCCAATTACCATCAATTTCTCGAAAATGCTTCATATTATAATTATGTAGTTTTCAACAAATAGAAATATTTACGAAATTAAAAATCAATTTTTTAAAAATTTATTTATTTACATGCACTTACCCTTGACATGCGTAATTAAAATAACTGAAAAATGTTTTTGTTAAATTAAATGATTAAATAACTACCAAAACTGATGGTAATTAGAAATTGTTATGCATTAAACTAGAATTTCATTAATAAAAATTTAACTTCTTAAATGAAATCCTCAAGACAATTGTTGAAGTTAAATTAATTATTAAGTATTTAAAACAACACATCATGAATGAAAAAAGTGAGTTCGATTCTCAAAAGCATTTTACTTGCTTGATCAGAGATTGAATTAAGTTGTGAAGATATGTAATTGAGAGTTTTGCATTTTTTCTCTCATTTATAATTATAACAAGCGTTTTGATTTTTATTTTTCAGTCATTAAACCAGGGACTTAAAAAAATAGCGCCAAAGAACAAAAAAAAATATTCTATTTCTTTTTTATTTCTGAATTTTTTAAATGAAATATAAATTGCTCCCGATGAGTTGGAGAATTAAATAAACATGATAACAGATTCTATTTGTAAATAATAATCATAAATTTGTAATAATAATTTATCAAGCAGTAAGCTTCAAAAAACGTATTTAAGCTCATTTATTTATTTAAACGCTTAAATTTAACCAATATTTTTAAAAATCACAATAATGTAAAAGAGAAAAAAAAAGGGTTAATAAAAGAACATTCTGTATCTCAGGACAAATGTGTGTTCTTGCAAAAAAGATATATATATATATATATATATATATATATATATATATATATATATATTATCCAGCCTTATCTTAAGCATTCAAATTTATTGAGTTTATAATTTATCATATCTCCATAGAAAAATAAGCAAAAAGAGTCTATTTCTTAATTTTACCCAGGAAATTTTGACATATCTGAAAATTTGGTGTATAAAAACTTGCCACATTTCTTGGGTCTGGATTCATGTGCCTTTGAGTTATTTTATTCACATGTACAGATGGAAAGACAGAAAAATACGCAGGCGGATAGTTAGAGACACATTTTAAAAATAGGGTTTAGAATTTAAAGGATGTCTGAAACTTAGAAATTCAGCAAAATATTGACATTGCTATGCAAAATGTCCTTTCTCTTGTACTGGAGTCGAAAAGATGAAGCAGAACTTTTAGACATCTTTTTATTTTCTGCTAGGATGTCACAACACACAACACAAATACACAGCACAATAATTAAAAATAGGAAAAAAACGATCAGCACATCTCGACAACTCGAACAGACTCTTCTGTCCACCGACTCTCTTCTCTCCTTCCAAACTTGTTTTTTGCCTTCCCCAGTTACTACGCCACCTAGCGGTCACCGGCAACCCGATCCCTCTGGGTTTTCCAGTCTTTCTCGGTTCCCAGGCAATACGATCCTTCACGTCTTTACTCTTTACACTCTATTCGGTCTAATATTTGAGTTTTGTAATCGGGATACTGCTCAACACAATTAAAGAATATTGAGGTTGCGAGTTGATCTTGCACCTGGAGAATTGTTTGAACGATTGACACTGTATCTACAGAATTAGTAGGCTAAATAAGATAAAAATCAATTTGGCTTGGCAAAATAAATTGTATTTTATCGATCCTTTGAGTACAAAAGGAAAAAAACACATTGTATGCATATAAGAAAAACAATTTTAAAAAGGGTATTTCCACAAAAGAAAATCGTGGGGGAATGGTTTCATTTTTCAGTAGGGGGTATTTCTGGTAAGCATCCAGCAACTTGTCTGCCTAGAATTTCCTAAACATGCTCGATCGGGATTATGTCCGTAGAATACCCTGATCAATCCATTTTTATTATTCCTTCCAACAAAAGCAAATCATTCATCAAGTTAGCATGATGTGGCCTGCAATTGTCTTCCATTATCAGGAAGTCATCTCCAACTGTGCGGCGTAAGGGACTACAATAGATCTCAGGATCTCATCCCTATATTGGCGACCGGTCAGAACTCCATTTTGTATCATCAGAATGCCAACATAGACCATCACTCCCCCAACCACCAAATCTTACACTTTCGTGCACGAACGCAGGGTTGTTTCTAGTGCGACGTTCCCACCAGAAGAAAAGATGTCTATTATCGGGATGAACAGAAAAACGGAACTCGTCAGAAGAAAAGAATATTGCGTATTCATTTCTCCTCCAGTTCACATGCTCCGTTGCCCAATCTGTGATTGCGTGACGGTGCCTTGCTGATGATGTGACACACACCATTGGTCGGCGAACGATCAAATCTACCGAGTGAAGGCGGAAGGAGAGTGTGTGCCTTTAGCCGAGCGAAGGCGTTGTTGAAGAGTGGCATTCCTTTTTCTGTGTCTCCAAGCCGTTTGCGTTAAATAACGGTCTTCATTGAGCGTTGTTGCCTTGATCTTCGATCTGCATTTCCGGCCACCAAGCAACGGTTCCAGATCCTAGAAATCACAATTTGTGAAACTCCAAAGGTAACTCCTGGATTACTTTCCTGCTGAATGCCGGTCATTCCTCGCCGCTTTGTCTTACATTAAATTGAAAGCTAAATCAAGCCGTTGCTAAAGCGTCGTCTTCAACGTCGAACTCAAAATTTTAGTTCTGTAAATTTCGAAAATAAGAAAAATTTCCATTTGTGAATCATTTTTTCCACTTTCTGAAAAAAAAATCATACAGATATTTTTATGCGTGACCTACAATATCCTTTAATTGTTTCGAGCAGTGTGGATTTTGAGCACGTTCGGGAGGAAATTTTTTGAAAAATTCTCTAAAATGGTTAGTATTCTTAATTTTAATTTTAAAAAAAACATATATGAACTACACCAAATAGGCTTTTACCAAAATATATCAAAAGGATTTTTTTTACGAAATACGAAATGGATTTCGAAAATACAATTCAAGAAAGTAATGAATATGTATTTCAAAAATCTGAAAATTTCAATAAGTAAAAAGAAATTTATTAAAAAAAAAGAATTCTAGGAATATTAATCAATTTTATTTACTTATTTCTAATGAAATAAAAACTTTTTAAAAGGGAAAGTAAATTTTAATCTGAACTAGCATAATATATTCGTAGAAAAATAGAACCACAATGCAGTATTTAATACCAAGTGAATTCTTATCCGTCGCCAATTCCCCGTACTTAATGCCTGCGGTCGGTTTTTAGCTTGGCCACAAAAGGACGGCGCCGCAGGAGCCCTGTTGCAACCCCTGTCCAGGCGCGCCGCTATTAGTCTCAGTTGACAAGCAGCAGGACTGTGAAGTGCGAAGGGGGAACCAGGTGGCTGCTAAGGTTTTATAATGAGCCTTATCGGAAACAACAAAATGTATAGATGGAGGCACAAGGAAGAAAGATCCCCGCTTCCGATTGGCCGCCGCAGAATTGCTGAAGAGGAGCAATTTTCCATCATCCTCCACCGGTGATATAAAACTGTGAAAAATGAGCCGGAACTGAGACCTCGCTTGACAATTCCGAGCATTCGCTGCCGGGGGCCGGCGAGGAGGCTAGAAACTCTCCGACAGCAGCTTAAGGCCTCGATTGAAATTAAAGGGCGGCTATCTCGTTAGGTTCGGAAGGGGCAACCTCAAACCCAGGGCTCTGAGTGTAGATTATAATGCTTCTGAATGGGTTATCATGTGTAATTAAGTTTCTTAACGAATTCTTGGAGAGTAAAAATTATGGGGGGGAGAGAAACTTCACTTGAATTTCATCATAAAATTTAATGCTCCTTTTGTTCTTTCAGTTTCAAAATTTTAACTCCTTCTATAAAGATTAAAGTGAATTATATTTACTTTTATATTCTTCCATGTTTGTCAGAGTTTAAAAGTAAGTTCTGTAATTAAAATCCATTTGTTTTTCCTTTTTAATTTAGAAAGTGGAGAGGGCTTTTTGCAAGGTCTATTTTGAGACGAACCTCGAAATTTTGTATCTTGGTCATCTGAAGATCTGAGTCAGCACCTCATTTTCGAACTTTAAAGCCAATTAAATACTTTTTGACGCTGTACGCGAGTTATTTCGTAACAAGCCAAAGCCTCTGCTAAATGGCAAGTGAATCTTTTCCCTGAACTCCGAATGCATGCAATAAGAATCAAATACAAAATTACTGCGGGATCGGAATTTTAAAAAAAAGACGATAGCCCTTGAAGTTTAATTTCTGAAATATATATGCAGTTTTTATTACTATAATGTTATACTTGATCTAAAAGAGTACATTTTCTTTTTATGTCATCTGATAATTTTTCTTTTTTAAATTGAAACATTAACACCTATCCCTTATAAGTGAAAACATCTCCGAAATAGCAACATCGATCATTTTCAGACATTTGTGAGTTCACCGGAAGGTGTAAACTCAATTCCGCAAAATATTTCCATTTGTTTCATAAAAAATCAAAGTCAATTTTCAGTCATCGTATCGCCAATGTAAGGTAAAAGATAAATTTTGTTAATTTCTGAATGTCGTTCCGTCGAGTGGCCTGTTTATCCAAATAGATATGGTTTAGATTAATTATAGATTAATTGCAACATATAAAACCAAATTAATTGCAGTTTTCCCACTTCTAAGTATTAGTCGAATTAAAAATCACTTTATAGATTTGTTCTGTGGCATTGAAGCCATAATCCTATACGTATTAAATATCTGTGAAAGTGAGTTTGAATTTCGTTTGGTTCAGGAGTTCTTGAGTTGTAGAATGTTTCGAAAACTGATCACTCGGGACATTACTTGATTAGGTAACAAAAATGTTTCGTATATTATTTATTAATACTTAATTTAGCAGGGAATTTAATAATTGAAGTACAAATATTGGAAATAATGTGGAGCTGTTAAATTATTGGGTTCGAAAAGTTGAGTCGCCAGGGGGAAGGAAAGTGAATTTGAATTACAAGATGTTTGACTGTTCTATAAACTCCCCTACTTTGTTTCATTTTCATACGGTGTATATCAATTTGTTTATCCTTTTAATTTTTACACATCACTTTAGTTTAATATATAGAATAGCATTATATTTTGTCGCATTTTACATTAACAATTTATTTACTACCATAAATATGCTTGTCAAAAAAATCCATTATAAATTTTCTCTTGAAAATACGCAAACTGAGGCATATTCCTTTGTCCAACACTAAAAAAACCTTCACATTTATATTCTAATATTCAAAATCTTACATTTCTAATGTTTTGATATTTCAAATGAAACTGACTGTTTTACACTATAACTTTTATGAATCCTTAAATAATCCTTTTTTTAAGTTGGAAATTTTTAAAGCAACCTCTGATATCTTCCTAAATTTTATTATGAAATAATATATTTTTTTATATAATGAAATAATAAATTTTTAAATATTACGAAGCAAATACTTAAATAACAAAATCCGTGGTTTTATATCAACAATATTCATAACTCTGCTAATAGGGAAGGTGAAGAGAATTACGAAGAGAATAATGAGTTTTCTAATTACATATTAATAATAATGTTTAATGATCTTAGTAGTTAAGAGCTTCTCAGTGTCCATAAACACTAATTGCTGCTGCAGAATTATTAACTCGAACCTATTGCCCTTATTGTGATCAAATGGGATGTTGCGAATGCTAATGTTTTAAGGAGATGTAATGAAGTTTATAATGAGATAAATATTAAGAACCAGGAATATTGAGTGGCTTTCATTTCCTGCTCTAGGTTTGAAGTTTGAATTCCTTTACTAGATGTTTCCTTTTAATTTAAATTGCTTTACAAAACGAAAATTAAAATAATATTAGTCTTTATTGTTCACCTGGCAGCTCATTTGCACTGCATCGTCAGTGATAAAAGTTCAGTGATAATCTCTGTAAATGTCGACAGTCTGCTACTGCAGAAAAATATTCAATTTGTAAAGTGTAAATCTGAACGATGCCCTTTTAGGGGACGCGGGAAAAAGGAATACGTGCTGTGATGTAATTCTACAAACACCTAATAATAGGTCACAAAATTGAAATGTCCGGATGCATTTGCTACATAAAATATGGACATGAATTGCTTCTGTTATTTTGAAATTTATATTGATAAATCTAATTAAGTATACAGAATTTCTAGTATTTTGAATATTCAAATCACTATATATGGCAACTAGGTATTGAGTCAATATAAAGAATTATTTAAACAAGTGTTATCAGCATATAAGAATCACACCAGTTGAACAAAAATAAGCCATTGATTTTTTTTTCAATAAAACTTACTCTATTTTCATGAAGAATTCCAAAGTGTATAAAGAGAGAAAGGATTCTAATTATAAATATTCGATCCGAATTTCCTTATCAGTAATAATTTCAATGTTTAAGTGTAAATTCATTATAGACGAAAGAAAATTCTAGTATTTTAATGCTAGCATTCGTTTATTATTATGGATATATATTGTATAATGTAATTTATTTCAAGATTATTGTGCTTTCTGCTAATACTCTCTAATACATTTTATTAAAATATAAAAATTTAATTTTTTTCAATTTAAAAATAAGATGCTTTTTATTGTTTCCACTCACAAATCTTGAGATTTAATTGCAGTATTTGATATACGCCCCCTCATATCGCAGACTCTCATTTTCGTTTAGTTGATCAATAAAAAGGCTTCATTTCCAGACTTTCGATTCCACATTGATCCCCCGACGGAATGGAATGTTTTTGTTATTTCGCCCCTCAAATATTTCAGTGAATAAAAGTTTTGTGAAAAGAAATGAAATGGATGCGAACATGTCATCTCCACTCGCGAAATCAATAAGTGTTTATTATGGAGAAAGTTATTTTCCAATAAACAACAATTTTTAAGAGAAAGAATTTTTTAAAGTTAAAAGTTGAAATAAATAGGAAGTGGAAATCTGGTTCGTTAGGCGTAAATAGCGCCTAACAATTTAAATTTTCAGGTATTAATTTGCAATCGAAGCATTTAATCAACATATCTCTAAATGTAAATTTCTTAAGGTAATTTTGCATATTTCTTAAAATAAAACCAAAGTTGCCCATTTTACTTGCCGCTTCATTTTACAATGAAAAAGGAAAGTGTTTTTCTAGTATAGAAATCTACATCATGCCATATATTTTTTAAAGCAGAAACAAAAAATAAAAATAATCTTTCTCTCTCTTTATGCAATAATCTGGAATATTTATGGTACAGGGAAACCATACTTACTTTTTTAATTATTCTATTTTTGAAAATGATTTGTAATGGAATAAAAATGGAAAAATTAGCATCGTTGATCTTATTTGATCTTAAATAGTCATATTTGATTATATATTAAACTGAATGTCAAATAGGCAAATATTCTAATAATTAGAGGAAAAAAGGCATTAAAGATTACTAATCAAAAAGGCAGCGCTAGTAAAAGAAAAATATATTTTATACTAGTCGCTTCCAAAGACCAGCTGGTTCACCGATATTATTTGTTTTATATTTAATTTAAAACAAATCATTTTTCATAATTTGACGATTATTCACGATTCGGTAAAATTGACTTAAATTAAAGCCGCAATATTTTAACTGTCTTTGTTTATTGCGTGTATAACACTTTCTAAGGAAAATAATACCATAACACCGAATAACTATTAAAACTGTACCACTATTTTCTAAATTTTGCAGTATTGTTACTTCACTTTTGTATTTACCAAGTAAGCTTCACAAATAGTAACCAGAATATTTCTTCTCCAGCTGTTGACAATGAAAGAAAATCATGTGATCAGATAACTGATGAAACAATGAAAATCGACTAAGCATCAGGACAACAATGTCATCTATTAATGAACATTAGGCAAAAAAAGTATTTTTTAAAAATTCCCAAAATTCGGTACAAATGTGCATGAATTATTAATGGCAATGCTATCCTTGAAATTTACGATCATATTTTTCATTTTTTTCCTGTACTCTATAACAAAAAAAAATCGACGCATCAAGAAAGAGTTGTACAATTGAGACGAAAATTGGTGGATAGGAAGACAATGTACAGAATAGTAAATTATTAAAATCACAGAACAATTGAAACATTTATTTCAGAGTTACAGTAGAGAGTTTAATAAGGTGTTGACCCGCCTCTAGCCTGGATGCAAGCTGCCACACTGCATGGCATGGACCGTTAAAGCTTCCGGATGGTCTCCTGTGGTATTTCCTGCCAAATTCGCTCCAATTGTCGAACGAGGTCATCAACATTCTGTGGCAGATGCAATCGCCTTCCCATCCAGAGGCGGATTTCCGAACAGGCACATGAGGCGTGCGCCTCGGGCCTCATAAATTAAAGGGGCCTCAAAATCTAGTTCTAAAATAATAATGTTAATAATTATAAATATAATATTAAATTTTGAAAAACAGGATAATTTTTAATAAAACCTTTCATTTTTACACTCTACTATTCCCACTCCCAATTCTTCATGTATCTCAACAAAAATCATGCAATATCAGTACTCTTGAAAAACGAACTATTCTGAGAATGAAAGAGTCAAAAGTCACCCAAGAGGGGGGGGGGCATTTTACGACATCTTTTAACTGTTTCGAAACTAAAGCGATAGATGTCATATTACATCCTTCTGCACACTCGGACCCTATGATATATACGAATGGCTCTAAAGATCTCAAGGCAACGTGCTTGTATAATAGAACATAGGGCGCGTTTTAGTTAGAGACCTTGGTTAGAAATTCTTTGCTCAAAGACGTTAGTTTCTCCAAAACATACTGTTGGTAGTGACAGCATTTCACGTTTTAAAAATATTGACTTTGATTTGTGTTGTGGAATAGAATTCATTTCTGTATTTTACCTTTAACCAATGTGAAGATGGGTAAGAACATAATTTTAAATAAATTTTCGTTTCTATTTTCGTGCTTTTGAAATTGCAATACGTACAATGCTTTTGAATTTACAATACGTATCGTTAGTCATTGCACTGCTCAAAAATATAAAATAAACTGGTTACTTTCTATTCTTAAGTCGAGCTAATATTTTTTTAGGAGACTAATTTTTTAAAAATGTTTTGGCACTGCCACTGGAATAAAAGTTTGAATCGGGATCTTCGAAACGCAAAAAGTAAAAGGCAAAAAAAAGTGAATATGCAGAACGACAAAAATTCATTCAATAAATTTATTATAGCGTTTGAAAAACGAGCTAAAAAAGCAGTTGAGCAACTAGATACAGAATGTGTACCTAGAAGAACCAATGAGTAAATTAAAATTGAATATGCACATGAAAAAAAAAAGGTTGAGCAAGTTGAAGTAGAATATGATTCAAACAAATTAATGAGCATGTTGAAATAGAATGTGACTAGAATGTGCATGTGAATAGAATTTGAAAACACCGATGAGCACACTGAAACAATATGTGTTCAAAAAAAATCTCTGAGCAAGCTTAAGTTGGAAATAAATTCGAAGAAATTGGCGAGTGAAACATAATAGAATGCAAACCTAAAAAGACAAATGAACAAACTAAAACAGAATATGCTCAAGAAAAAGTCAAAGAGCGAACGAAGCAAATTGCGAATTCGAAGAAATTAATGAGTGAATTGAAAGAGAATGTGAGCTTCAAGATACCGATGGACGAAGTGAAACAGAATGCGCACAAAAAAAAAACCGTTGAGAAAGCTGAAGCAGAAAATGAAATCACAGAAAAAAATTGATGAGCAAATTGAAACAGAATGCAAACCTGAAAAGACCGATGAGCAGAGAAAAAAATAATGTGCGAAAAATAAGAGCGAGTCGAAGCAGAATGCGAATTCGAAGAAATTAATGAGTGATCTGAGAATGGAACAGAAGAATCAACAACTTGTAAGTTTAAGATACAAAATAAAATATTGGGGTCAGCAAACTTATTAGATAAAATGATTGCACATTATTTGATAAATAAGCCTTGTAAAATTGAGAATATTACAAGCTTTAAAGTAAAATGCTGAGACAGATACCGAGCCTATTATAGAAATGTTTCTGAATCGAATTTTCTTTGTATAAAAGCAAATGTCACAAAAGAATTTTGTCAATGGTGAGTATATTCAACGACAAGTAAGTGTATTCATTGCTACGTTTGTAAAATGTGTTCTAATGCGCCCACGAAATTTTCAATAGGATTTAGGGATTGGAAAAATTTAGTAAGATAATTAAGTGGTCACGAAGCTTCACAGGTCCATATCAAATCTATGGTGCCTCTACAAAAACTTTTGTCAATTTCTGGATGTATAAACACTCATTTAGAACAGCAGTTTGATACAGAACAAAAATATTGGTGAGCTGTTTTACAGCGAGTCATTGCCATTGTAAAATTGTTGACGAGTTTAGAGAGAGTATTTGTGGCAACAGAGAAGGTACAACTTCCAATCGAAAAGGAAATTTCTTGAGTCGCATTGAATATTTGGCAGAATTTGACAGCTTTCTGAAATTGCATTTGGAAAAATTTAGCAATCCAGGTAGAGGAAATGTCAATTATTTATCTTACACGATATGTGACGAATTCATAAATTTAATCGGTGATGAAATTAAGAAACATCTAATAGCTGAACTTCAAGAAGCAATTTACTATCCGATAATTGTGGACTCTACTCCGGATATATCGCACGTAGACCAACTTACTTGTATTTTGAGATTTGTTATTATAAAAGGATACATAAAAGAAAGGTTTTTTTCGGCTTTATTTATATTCAAAACCATAATTCTGAATATTTAGAAAAAAACAGTTCTTGAATTTTTAAAAGATTAGTCTATAGATATTAAAACTTATGGGGGTCAAACCTACGATAACGCTGCAAATATGGCTGGGAAATACAGTGGACTGCAACCAAGACTAAAACAGCACATAAATACAGCCGTCTTAGTACAGTGCGCAAGCCATACTCTAAATTTAATAGGAAATTGTGCAGCAAAATAATGTTCTGACCCATAATTATTTTGATTTTATTCAGAATTTAATTGTATATTTCTCGATATCTACTCGACGATGGAATATGCTTAATAATAGTATAGAAAATCAATCTCCAAATTTAAAAAGAATAAGTGACACTAGGTGGTCATTAAATTTCCCAAAAAATTATATTTGACTATTCGTTTTTTAAAAACAATTTTATCTATTGAAATTTAGTAATCTTCGTAAGCCCAAGTTTCAGTTTTTTTATAATTAAGGCTGTTCTTAAAAGTTTAAAAAAATTGAAAAAAACTTTGTACTATACCTACGAAATAATTTACACACCTAAAAGCTCCAAACTTTCTGGGATTACTAATTAGATGCAAATAAATTGACTAGTTTTCTAAGTTTTTCAATAAAGGCATTGTTTGTTTATTAAAACAGTTTAATTCAAAGGAAATAGTTAGAAAAGGACTGTTCAGAAAGTCGAAAACACGTAAATTGATTAAAATTCTCAATTTTGATAACGTTTTAAAACCAAACTAAAATATTTTTATTCCCAAAAGAGAAAAACAGCTCCATTCTATAATAATTGATTTAGTGTATAATGAAACTTTAGGCATGTATCTCTGAAAAACATTGCGCAGCCATGATACAAAACAGCTCCTTTATTTTTTTAAGAACAGCCTTAACACACCCTGAACTTCATCATCCTTTTAAATACTGCCAAGAAGTATGTAGAAATTTATTTTAATTTTCATTATTATGTACCTAGGTCTCCCCCTCCCTCCTTTTTAACACAAAAAAATTAGATACAGAGATTAAAAGAGTGAAAAATATGTGTAAAGAGTGTATACTATAAATATAACTGAAGTGAAGGGGGCTTCAAATTGAATTGCGCCTCGGGCCTCTGAAATTCCAAATCCGCCACTGTTCCCATCATATCCCAGACATACTCGATTCAGACGGAGATCTGGCTATCTAGCAGGCCAAGGAAGTATTTAACAAGCTTTCAGAGAGTTCATAGCAACACGTGCCGTATGTAGGGTGGCATTGTCTTGCTGAAAAACTAGCCGAGGTACTGCAAAAGGAACGGTAACAAAACAGGTGAGTCCGACTATCAAAGGAAATGGCACTCCAGGCCATAATGCTTTGTTGAGGGCTGGTGTGACGTGCAATAGTTCAAAAAAAAAATAATCTCTTCACTGGGTCTTTCCAAACACGTTTTCGATGATCATCAGGACACAGTTGGAAGCGGGATTCGTCGCTAAAGATTATACTTCCACAATCAGTATCATTCCAGCTTGATGGAGCCATGCACCACTGTAAACTGGCTCGGCAGTATGCAGGCTTGAGTGGCAGGTACCGTAATGGTCGGTGAGAGTGTAGATTTCGCTGTCTCAACCGTTTGTAAATGGTCATGGTGGACACTGGTGTTTGGGTTGAACGTCTGATGGTTGATAGAAATGAAGAAGGCGTTGTGACAACTGATCGGACAATCACCTAGACGGTCAACAATCACGGTCAACCTAGGGCTTCACGTTCTGTTATGGCCCTAGGTCGACGCTGAATTCGTCCATTTACCACCCATCCTTGCCAGCATCTTCGAATCGCCACATCGCTTCGACTCAAATGACGAGCGGTTCTCCGATTTGTCCAACCGGCCTCTTTCAATCCAATCATACGACCTCCGTCAAACTCTGACAGTTGCTCGTGATGAGCGCGAACCCTGGGGCGTGGCCTTTTTTTAGTTCTTGAAAGGTAATCTGAATCGCAATCAAACCTAAATTTTTAATAACTGTAGAAGAACTGCTCCTTAAATACATCTGCTGGATGCGCAATTTCGATGCGCTGGAGATGAAACTATACATTGATTGGACAACAAGTTTAATGATTTGCATATCAGGTCAAAACACTCACGCATACGAAATTTCAAGGCAATCGGATAATTGCTTCTTGGTGCGTCGATTTTTTTTTTTTTGTTATAGGTTTGAGTTAGGTATTAATTGAGTTAGGTATAAATTATGGCTTGAGTAAGGTATAAATTTTGTTATAAGATGTAGCTCATCGGCAAATTACCTGGAAATCAATTGCATATACAAGATGAAAAAGCAGAAAATAATTATTAAAAAAATTCATAATCACAAATTTTCAGAACAATGTATGTTTTTAGAAAGTTCTGTGGGACTAGGGAAATAGAAGCTGCCTTACAATTTCTTATTCGTTTTAAAAAAATTGTCTTTATTTAAATCATTATTAACGATTTTTTTTAATATTTTTTGATGTTGAACGGATTATTATCTTTTTCAGTACTGCTGCTACAAGGACCATGTCTAGAAACAAATATAGAAAGGCATATCATAGATCTTATTTAATTTCATAAATTATTTTTAAAATAATGTAGAATTACTATAATAACTTTAGACTGAAATTCATTTGGGGGGGGGGGGTAAAATTGGTATTGTAACTCCTAATGATGCTCAAATTTAATATTATATATTCTTCATATGCGATGATGACTGGAAAAGAGATATCTTAGTTTTTAACTGAAAGTTTATTGAAAATCTTATTCATTGTTCAAAAGAATGAACGCAACAATCAATAAAAAATAATCGATGCAATTAAGAATGCTTTGTTACAATAATCAGCTACTTTTCGAAATCTTTGTACTTTTTCTTTCTCGCATGTTTTTCCACTCCAGAGATATTGCATGTCTTTTTCACTTGTCTCAATCAATATTCTTAAATCAGTTACAGTTTTTAAACCTCCTTAAAAATGAAAGGTAAAAAAGATTTTTCAAGGGCTGAAGATGATTACTTGGAAAGGAAAAATATATGTAAAAGAAACAAAGGACAGAAAACGTTTGCAGATTTCGTAGATAAAGTAAGGAATTGCTTATAATATTTAGAAAATAAGGTTGAAGTTTGTAAAAAGATTTAAAAAAGATCGTTTCTTACAGAGAAGGAAATAATTTGATTGGAAATATTATTTTCTTTAAAGGAAAGTTTTCTTTAGCAATGATGCCAGATAATTACTATCTGATTTAATAGTTACTCTTAAATAAATATAAAGTATTGAATAAGCAGAAGATTGTTATTTTGTGTATTTTAAGGCATTTTTAACATTTTGAAGGCGCTTGAACAATTCCGAAATTTCTCATGTTGTCTTTGCTTCGTTTATTGGTTATTTTTTACTCAAAACAAGCGAGACAATTAATAAAATTTCATTGAGAAAGATATAATATTTGTACAAAAAGGTATCTGCACGTCATCATAATTTTTTTCTCAAACAGTTTTGTTCAATCTGACAGGAAAAACAATAAAGATTTTGATAGAATGTGGGTAACAATATGGAATAAGATTACAAAAGAACTTGCCAATGAATGGATGCTAATATATGTTAATTTAATATTAAAATCTTTACTCGGTTCAGGTGAAATAGTAAAAATTTTGACCAAAGCGAAAATGAAAACATTCCAGTAATCTTTAAACTTTAATTAAAATTCACAATTTAGGCAAAAAAAAAGTCGAAGATTTCATCGATTGCTACGTAAAAATATGAGCTATTTAATCAGTTCCAAACTACTGAACTGATTCTACACTGAACTTCAGTTGTCATCCCATTATGGATGTCAAAACACCTAAAGTATATAATCGAAGATGTACTAAATTGTAGGATAGGACGTGACTACATTTAACTTTTATTGAACATTTGGAAAACCTGTGCATCACTAATTATCACACGGCACTTACATGTGTAGACAACACATTACATATAGAACACGCCACGTTAGCATCTCACGCATCACGTTCGCTTGCACAGCCCCCTTTTTTACTGGAGGGCACATTCAAACATATCACAGATAGAACAGATAAAGAAACACCATGTCCGAACCGGGACTCGAACCCAGGACGCCCAGATCACTGGGAAGACGCTTGTGCCAGGAAGTCGGCGGCAATTATCTTTTATCACGTTGTTTATCATATGAATCGTCTGTGATTTACACCTATTATTTAGTTAGATATCATCTTTCCTTAAACGTTTAAGAGACAATAGAGAAGTAAGCATCTAATTAGACAGTAAACCCAAACCGTAGGCATGATTCCTTGCAGCAAGCGTGTTAAATTAATATTGCGGCGGTTTCGCATTAGACTGATACTATTCAAAATGAAAAGCGAAAAATTTTAGAAACGGAACATTTAAGATTATAGAATGAAATTATGTTCTAATGAAGTAGTAATACAAGAAGTAATATCTATTTAAATTGAAAATGAACGTACGCTGTTATTTGAACCTAAGGGCAAAAAATGGTAATTATTGGAAGAGGCCTCATAAGTATACACTTAGTCACAAAAGTATGTATGCAGAGTGTATGTGATGATGTCCTATGAAAAAAAACAGACCTACACTATTAGAGTTTTCAAATTAATGATTTATTCCGATTACAGCAAAATCGAGCTTAATTACAAAATGAAAAATATTTTTAAAAAATACATATATTTAACTAGCAAGATGAGCTTAACTTAAAATAAGATGTAATTTACATCATAAAAGTAAGTATGCAAACAAAGACATTAATATTGCAAATTTTACAATTTTTCAAAAAATGTAGTAATTTAGATGGCACGGATTTTATTAAATTTTGAGTGACAGAAGATGGTATTTTCTGCCACTCCTCCAAAAACGCAGTTTTTAGACCATTCTTAGTTTTGATCTCTTGCTTTCTAATTCGATCGAGATAATCTCACAATTGTTCAATGAGATTAAGATCACGTGACTGCGGTGGAGTTTATTAGCTGTTTCCTTACGTTATACAGCAGCCATTCCCGAACAACCCGAGCAGTATGTTTGGGATCATTATTTTGTTGGAAAGGGAAGGATCCATCGAGTCCCAATTTAGAAGCACTTTGGCTTAGATTATTCTGTAAAATATTCAAATAGCTATATTGATTCATTATTCAGTCGATTATAATTAAATTTTCTACTCCAGTTGCTGCCATGCAACCCCAAACCATAATCAATCTACCACCGTGTTTTAGTCCCTCTCGTGTTCTTTGGTTCTAAAGCTGCATTTGCTTTCCTCCAAACTTCTTGGTGTTTGTTATCTGACCCTTGGATATGGAATTTACTTTTATCCGAAAAAATCAGGGAATTTCAAAAATTTCTGTCCGACTTTTCATTTTCTTTTGCAAAATCTATTCTCTTTGCTAACAAATGTTTTTTTTCTTCTCATATTTCGACCATGGTACCCTGCCTTCCGTAACACACGGCGATTTGTTTCAGGTTTTCCTGACTTCGAAAAATTGTTTTTCACTTCAGTTGTCAATTTTGGGGCGCTAATCTTCGGATTTTTTTTTTTCACATTTCCAACAATAATTCGCCTTTCTCGATCCGGGAAAATAGGCGGTGGTCCTAGTCTTGGCTTGTTTAGAGTATTTCCCTCAACCTGGAACTTTTCAATGATTTTTTGCACTGTTTCAGGACTTTTGCGTGTGATTTTAGCTATTTGTCTTTGGTACTTGCTTTCCTTAGAGAGCTTTATTATTACATTTTTTATATCTTTTGATAATTCAATTCCACGCGGAGGCATTGGTGAATTGTTGATGTACTTAAAGCTCAAACTTACAAGCGTTGTAGCAGAATTTCTAAATTTTCTAATTTCTAATACGAAAAATCCTTCGAGAAATTTCATTCAGCCTATTTAAAAGCCGAAAATTCAGAGTGCATATATACTTTTGTGATGTAAATTTCTATTGGTAGTTAACAAAATTATTCTTAAAGTTTTTAAAAATATTATGATTTGGTTTATTTTTCATTACTTTATGACTTCAATCAGAAGCTATAAACAACACTGTCCAAAATAATATTTTTCTTATATTTATTTGATAACTAGAGCTTTTTTACAAGCTATGAGTTGCATACTTAATATTGGGAGCAAGTGTATATACAGCGAGACATTTAAAATTTATAGCAATTTAAAATTATATCAATTGTAAATGTACTTATCCTTGATGTAGTATCAAATATTCTTCTTACGATCAGATTTTTTTTTTCAACTTACCTCTTCAGCTGTCTTGGTTTCATTTTACTATTTATGAGCTTACCTTTCTTGTTTGTGGCAGAGATGAGCTTTAACGCATCAGTCGACATGGATAGCTGCATCTTTTCATTCTTGATTAACAAAGATGACTGCGATGATTTTTGTGTGAAAATAATTCACTAATGAAGGAAGAATTCATATTAAATATAGAAGAATGTGCCGTGGCATAAAAGATCCCCCCTCTAAGAATATTGTATTTATAGAGGAATTCCTCTCCTCAAGTTTACCAGCAGTGGTTTTTTCAAAGAATAATATTTTATCGAACCCTAATGAACACAAGTTACTAGACATTATCAAAAAGAATGAACAGCGCCCTCTTGTAGAGTTAAATTGCTTCATGCACTCAGTGCATTTATTTCAAAGTTTTTATGTTAAAGAAATATTTTTAAGAATGTGACCTTAATAATATGTTGATGCAAGTCAATAAAATTATTAAATGATGAAAATATTAATCAGCTTTTCAATTGAAATATTTAGATATATGCTGTAGCATACAATTAAATTGATACTGCCATTAAAATATATCGTAGAGGGTAGCATTTGATTAAGGCAAGCAGAAAAACAGACCTATTTTGTGATTTATCTACAATTCTTAATTTGCAGAACACAAGCACATCTTCTCTCTGTTAATATAACTTTCTTCGTTTTGAGTAATCATGTTAACTTATATTCGAATAATCAGACAGAGGCTTCCTCTAACTGGTTTTATTCAAAATTTGATGTAACAGATCGTGTATGAAATTTCATCCGTCAGAGCATTTTTACGCTATCTTTGTCACAAACAGACATAATGCCAAAAATGTGGGGGAGGGGGAGCTGCAAGAGGGTCTTACATGTGGAGAATTGTCAATATTTCTAATTGGAACTGTTTAACATTTACAATACCATATTCGTTCTTTATATACGAAAACGTAAAATTTCCTTCAAATGAAGATTGCATAGAATTATTAATCCATTCCATTGATGTTTATTTTATTGCTAATAACAAAATCGTTACCTTTACGATGAATTTTTTTCAAACCAATTCTTCTTTAGATTATAGAACAAATCCCGGCAAAGAAAATGAACAAGAAATTATCCTTCTGTGAACCCAGAGAGCCTAACGATCCTGTGATGGTGTTGCGCAGTCGGGGGCTTGTCGACATTGACGGCTCGTCCGTAGAAGCGGTCTCCTCTGCCTCGGAGGTGGATTTGACTTTGTACACTGAAGAATCTCGCATAGGTAATGTGGTGAAGGTCTTCTCTTCGACTCACAGGTTCAAGAATGGCCGACTCGTCTACTCCACCACGCAGGAAGCCTGCCCACAGCAGGATGAAGAGATGAAAAGATTCAATTGTTGGTGGAAATCTCAAGGGCCTGGAAAATTGAAAAATATTAATGGTAAGGATCCAGTTTGCTACTAAACAACACCTAAAACGGGTGATTTAGAATGTTATCGATAAAATGAAGGGTGTGATCTGATAAAAAGACATAACTCAGATGAATGGAAATCAACATGTGTTTTCGAGAAGATATACATTCTTTTATTTATTGTACATAATAATGCAAAGCGCAAAAATGTCAAACATTAAAAAAATGTCTCCTTATTTATTATTAGTAGCAATTTACTAGTAGACACATCCTTTTAGATTATCCTTTTTTTTTCAGTGCAGCCATTTGTTTTTCAGTGCAGTCATTTGGTTCAGTGCAGTCATTCAATTTGGCTGCCATTGCCAATATGAAGGATTACCAGTAGAATTATAAATTAAACTTTACATGAAAGAGTTTTTGCAGTTTGAATGATTATATCAAGTACAATAAAGCTGAAAGGAGGAGCAGACACTTGTCTGTAGCAGTTCTGAAACACATTTAACATATACACGAGAAAGTAAAGCGGTTCTTTTAAATTTCTGAATCTACTGAATCTTAAATATTTCCTACTTAAAGGTGAAATATAAATCGATTCGTTGGATATATAACGTGGCACGCGATATAAGGAAATAATTTAATGTAAAACATTATTTATAATTTATTTTTTGCCTTCTCATTACAATGTTCGCTGATGCCTTTAATTATTTTAATTATTTAAAATTTGGAAAATATCCCTGCAAAGAGCACATCCTCATCCTCTGTGTGTGGCAAATTGATGAATTTTAGACCTACCTACAGAACACCAACATAAACAGAGTGGTAATTAATACAATTATATATATATATATATATATATATATATATATATTCTAATAATAGAGATGAGTATGTGAGAGTATGAATTAGTGAATATTGGCGCTCTGTAGGCCAGATTGTTTAAACGAGAACAGTTACCAAAGCTGATAGATACATCTTTTAGAGAGTGGATAAGGGTACCTCAGAGTGATTTTTTAAATTTTTTCATTATAAATATAATCAAAAATTTAGTTAAAATTTTACCTTTTATCAACGATAATTACCAATCTAATTGAGTAAATTTAATTTTTTCATCGTTTGAAAATTCAAAAAAATATCTTTTCAATAATTTAACTTTTTTAACTATAGTTTTATATATTTATTAAATTTGTTACATGTTTTAAGCATATTTTACAATAAGTTCATTGTAAAGTAAAAATCAAACTGCTATCATTGTTGCTACATTTCTAAAAGCGATTTTTCCCTCTATTATCCTCAAGATAGGGGAATTCAGCTTTTTCCCATGCTGAGTAGGTTTCCTCATAAATCCTTAAATTCTTTGATACTTTGTTGTACTTTCAATTAAACCGGAAAAAGAATCAGAAACTCTAGAGTCAGAAACACTGGAAAATGTTTTAAATGTCTGGAGTTAAAATGTCTGCTGTTTTTCCTGCCCGTGGTATAATTGGATGTGTATAAATGTATACGAGAAATTTAGGAAATGTAACTACAATGAACAGAACTGTGTAAGAGTTTTGGAATGATGTAAGTTATATGTTTATCAAAACTTGACGCTAAAATATATCTTACTAAAGTAACAATGCCGTCAAGCCAACTTGTTTCTAAAAGCGACTAAATTAATCTTTTACACTCCGACGGATCCTCTGACTCACCATTCTAGATTGTGCATCATTTGGACGTTTTATTTATTTACTTTTCAAATTTAATGGTTAAAAACGTCTGCATAATGGTTAAGAGATGTAGATTAATTTTGCAAAGAAATTCGACTTAAATGAATTATGTATATTTATTTTTCATAGCAATAAACAAATCTTTGTATTAGGTGAATAATTTTGCATCTAATTACTTTTCGGAGTGCGAAGGGTTAACTTGACAAAATGATATTAGAGATAAGAGGGGTTACTTGTACTACATTGAACTCCCGCAGTAATAACAGTTACTATTGAAAGAGATGAGCCATCAAATATAAATTTTCAGAGAAATTAGAGACTGCTTAAGATGCAGTTATTAAAATTTCACAAGTACCTTAAATTTGAAGAGTAAATTTCAATAACAAGTTGTTACAAAAACCTAAAGAAAAAAAACTCCAGAAGATGTTTAGGAAATTCTACTTAAAAACAGACTTTTATTGCATAAAAAATGAAATAAATCTTTTTAAAATTAAAAATCATTCAACTTATGTTACAATACATACTCGCCTTTTTACTACAAAGACTTTAATGTTGTGATTCAATCCATGCCTGAAATTTATTTATTTAACTCTTGGAAACACAAGTTCAACTTAGCATTACTATTTATATCTACAAAAAATTTGCTGCAAAAAGTATAAGAAAATTATTTTCTTTTAAATAATATGTGAATGTATGATAAACACTGCTCTCAATTAAAAATAATGTTATATCTCTTGTACCATAATTATCCAGGTAGTTGTGGTAAGGAACATTTAATTTGGGGCTTAATCTCTGGTGTGCTTTGAGAATTTTTATGCGTAATGCGATATAAATTTTTTTCCATTTTTCAGAAAAGGAGCCAAGTTTTCAAAATAAGTACACCAGGAAAAAGTTATGTGATATCTTTAGAGATATTCAAAAACAAGAAATAATCAAAAGATACGAAAGAGCACGCAGTAAGTTTATTTCAAAAGTGCTTAGCAAAAATACATGAGATCGTGGATTATGATTTATAATATAATATGTTTTCTCTAAGGTTTTTGACTCATATAAGACTGAGAAAATTACAGAAAATTTTGTATCTTTAGCTTTCTTGTATCATTTATTTTCTTTCTTTATTAATGTGCAAAATGATAAATTAAAGAATTCCTATTTTGACTTTCTGATACACATAATTTTATTATTATGATAAAATACTGAAGAATCAAGAACCATGCATGTCAAATAGATCAGGAAACCTTCAGGACTCTGATGTACACCGGTGGACAAAATTAAAAGATGGAAGGCATTTTCACACATTTCTTGGAAAATATCACATAACACCTGAACAGTTGGTTTCCATATAATGGCAATATGGCGCTGGTGTCGCTGGTATGAGTTTACATATTTTGGGGGGCGTCGCCAAGCCAGCAGGAGGTATAAAAGTCTGCAGCCACATGCTCAACTCATTCCACTCTACAACACAGTTGCGATTTGTATTGTGTTTCTTGAATTATTTTTCAGTGAAACGAGTGAACATCATCGCTAGGGCGAAGGTATGAGATGGAGAATTGTGGGTAGACTTAAAGGCAAGATAGTCCCAAGCTGTATGCAGCTCCAAAAGTTGTTTCGAATTTGTGGAATCAGTTTAAAAACAATGGGACAGTGTCCAGAAGACCAGGACAAGGTCGTCCGAGTTTAACAATACCCAATGAAGGCCAATATTTGTTACTTACAGCCAAGCGCCAGAGAACGTCTACAACGACACAACTGTCTAGGGACCTCGCTGCTGCCACAGGAGCATTCGTTTCAAAAAAGGCAGTTGCCAGGAGGCTTGGTGACAGTGGTTTGGTTTGTATGCCAGAAGGCTTGGTTTGTATGCAAGCCCACCATTTGTATCCTACTCACTTCTTCCCACAAAAGAGAGCGTTTACAATAGTGCAGACAGCACCAACACTAGACATAGCTCCAAAGGGCTAATATTCTCTTCACAGATGAGTCCAGATTCCGTCTACAACCTGATTCTCGGAGAATATTTATATGGAGGGAGCCTGGGACCCGATACCATCCCAGTAACATCATGGAAAGGGACCATTATGCTGGTGGAGGACTGATGGTTTGGGCAGGGATCATGCAAGATACGTGCACAACACCCCCATGTGTTTGACACTGGTTCCGAGAATGCCCAGAGCTACAGGTAGGAGATCGTATAACCCTATGTGCTTCTTTTCAGGGGTGCTGTTGGCCCTGAATTCGTTTTTATGGACAAGAACGTGTGACCACATAAGGCTGTCCTGGTTGAGGAGTATCTGGAAATCGACGATATTCATAGAATGGATTGGCCAGCCAAATCTTCTGACCTTAACCTCATGTTTGGGATGCTCTTGGAAGGGCTATTGCGATACGCCAACCCCTATCCAGAACCATTCCGGAATTAAAAACTTCCCTGGTGGAAGAGTGGGAGGGTTTTCAACAAATAATCTTTAATTCTCTTATTAACAGCGTGCATACTCGTTGTGTATGCTGTTTAGCTGTCAGAGGCGACCACACACCATACCAGAGGCGACCACATACCATACATGCCTCACTTTCCTTTCCAGCTTTCATCATGAAGGTCAGTACACATAAGACTGTTGGCAATAACTCTTGCCACTGAATGGCACGCTAATTTTTGCCTTGCACACATTATTGTCATACCCTAAGTTATATCCATACTGAATTTCATTTATTTTTATCCGGTATTTCTCGAGATATTTGGGAAAATACCTTCTATCTCTTAATTTTGTCCACCAGTGTACGAAGCAAGTGCCAAAAAATTGTGTCGAAAATCTCCACTAGAATAAACTACAACTTGTCAAATCATTAAAATAGCTACTTTAATTTATAGTTGCGCAATAAACATAGAGCAACTTTAATTTCCAGACTCATGGCAATTCTTAGTACTAATGACCTCCAAACGGAGCATTTTATCTTTTAACAAAAGTATTTGTTACTGGAAATTCTTTGAAAAAGTCTTAAAGTCCTTACAATTCAAAAGTTTATTGTAGCTAAACAGTACCACACTCTGTATAATAAATAAGGATGCTCATTCAGCACTAAGACACGAATGCACAAACGACAACGAGCAGTATGTACTAGTTGTAATATTACCTAGATGTCAGTAGTAAGGGGAAAAAGGGATGCAGAGGAATTTAAAACTTTCTTAATGATCCTATTTTTATTCATTAAAATGATTCTTAAATTACTTAAAATGATCTTGGTTTTTATCCTTTTAATAATTCTAATATGTCATAAACTATTTCAGTACTGCATCTAATATTGGATATGCTTCTTTCTATGTAAAAAATCAAAATCCCCCTTTGTAGATGTTATTTACAAAAACATTTTGCATTTTACTTTAAATTTTCAAGCATTTTATTTCATTGCCGCATGTGTTAAAGAAGATTTCGCGTATAAATGTATTGTTCTTAATAAATTATCCTTCAAAACGTTAATTGATAGTTTGGAGAACTTCCAGGTGTTGTGTTTTAATTTGAAATCAAAATTTAGGTGCTACATTAGATCGAATTCATATTTCAACATTATGTGAAGTGATATGCAAAAAAAGCTGCTCTTTCATTTTCAGAAGCAAATCTTTGACTTACTGCAAAACAGACACAAATAGTTCGAAAGAATGCTGGAAAATATAATCTCGCAATTTTCTTTTCATTTGTCCATGTTGATAGAGACATTCTGCTATTTGAAATAAGAAAGCCCACATGCAATAACAACTAATTCAATTGTGAGGCAACACTAGCAAATAAAAAAAACAGTTGCCCATAGCTTCTATAGTTAAAGGAGAGTGAAATATCGATAAACACAAAATTTTTATATTAATATAATATTAATTTTCTCTTTCGATATTAATAAATCATTCTACTTTTGTTTCACAGAGAAAGATCCAGTTTCATTTATATCCGTACCTTCCGTAGAAATGACCCGTTTTAAGAAACAGCTTGCCTTTAAAGCAAAAAGTCCATCAATTTCGGAGGAAGAAGTAATTTCAAGAAAAATGAACGACCAAACCTCTTGCCTTCCCCGTTGTGAAAAAATGGTCTCCCGAAGTTTCTCTTCTGATTCCAGCTCTGGAAGCCATGCAGAAAAAAATAGAGGCCAAAGTGAATCACCAGGTGGTAAAGTGACTTTCAGAGCATCGTGGTATCATAGGTCACCTCGGAAAAGCCAACTGAGCATTAGTGACAATTTAATAGAAAATAGAGATCTTAATCGAATGCAGTTTGGTTGCAATTCGCCGCAGAAAACAAACCAGAATAAAGGAACTCCAGTTTTAAAATCCACCCAATTACAAAGCAGTATGTCTGTTACTCGAATCCCTCCTACTCTTTTTCGACCCCGTCGCAGTTCAAGCTCAACTTCTGATCGCGGAATGTTGTTCAAGTCACCATTGAATAATAAAAACAGCAAACAAACCGATAGTAACAAGTCATTCAAGCATTGCGTTAATTATAAAAGTTCAAGATTACCCTTTTCGTGTAAACAAGATGAACCTAGTTATTCGCCATGTAAACATTTCAACTTATATCATATACACGGAACGCGCGAACCTCTTCATGCGAATGCGGATTTTGAAGAAAATAGAAGTAAGTGAACTTTCCTGTGTTTCTTTTGCCTTATTTTCATTTCCAGGAGAGTTGTGTTTTTTTTTTCGTGTTAAAAATTTTATTAAACTTATGAGACATTTATAAAAAAAATATTCTTCATGATAACTTCTAAACATGCATCTATTTTATTAAAAACATTTGATGCTATCATTTACTTCTTATGGTTTTGCAATAGGACAAACATTCTGATAAAAAATATATCGATTTAGAAATTTTAATTTAGTTATCAATTTAATTTATTATAAATCAGTTGATAAATATATATACCAATAATATGTATGTATAATGCATATGTATAAACTTTATTGCATACTCTCCGTCCTCCACGTAAAACTGTGGATATTGGGAAAACCGTGAATGCTTTGCATGACATTGGCGAACGGTAATTAAGAAATATAGGCATTTGTCATGAATCTGAGATATTTGTAGAATAGATCGGGCCACTATACCTTTTTACCTATTGATTGAAATCAAAATTTAACACAGAATTACAGATATAGTCACATTTTGGGGCGCCTTATTTCAAACTGATTAAAGAAAATTTTTGAAAGAAAACTGTAATTTAGTAACATGATCACTTATCTCATTAAATTCTTATTTGAGTTACTGGGAGTATATACATGCGAAGAAAAATCGACAGATGACTAACTCTATTGACATTTTTTTTTAAATTAGAGAAGAATCAATTATTTAGATGACAAACATATTCACCAAATTGTATTTGCTTAGCTTCTTACATTTCTCTTATTATCGAATTCACTTTTGCTCTATTTAGAAGACAAGGATTTTCTATGAATGGATTTTGTTTAAAATTTGAGAAAATTATAGAAACTGAAAAACAAATTTCTTCTGCCTAGCTTAAAGCGTTTTGAGTTATTATTTGAAGGGGGGGGGTTAAAATCAGAAAATTTGAAATGTAGAGGTGCATCACACTTTCAAATTTAATTTTTTTACCAAAACAGTACTTTCTCTATACTTCTTGTACGGGAAAATAATAAATATATAGTCTAATGCACTCTATAATTAAAAAAAAATCGACGTACCAAGAAGCAATCATCCGAATGCTTTGAAATTTCGTATGCACGAATGTTTTGACCAGATATGCAAATCATTAAACTTGTTGTCCAATCAATGTATAGTTTCATCTCCAACGCATCGGAATTGCGCATCCAGCAGATGTATTTAAGGAGCAGTTCTTCTATAATTATTAAAAATTTCGGTTTGATTGCGATTCAGATTACCTTTCAAGAACTAAAAAAAGGCCACGCCCCAGGGTTCGCGCTTATCACGAGCAACTGTCAGAGTTTGACGGAGGTCGTATGATTGGATTGAAAGAGGCCGGTTGGACAAATCGGAGAACCGCTCGTCATTTGAGTCGAAGCGATGTGGCGATTCGAAGATTCTAGAAAGGATGGGTGGAGCAAGGTTTGGAGTTCAGCGTCAAGATGGTAGTGGTAGACCTAGGGCCACAACGGATCGTAAGGACAGAGAGATCGTCTGATCAGCTGTCACAGCGCCTTCTTCCTCTCTATCAACCATCAGACGTTCAACCCAAACATCAGTGTCCACCATGACCATTCAAAGACGGTTGAGACAGCGAAATCTACGTTCGCACCGACCGTTACGCCACCTACCACTCAAGCCTGCGTACTGCCGAGCCAGATTACAGTGGTGTATGGCTCCATCAGGCTGGAATGATAGTGATTGTGGAATGATACTTCCAAATGTGTCCTGACAATCACTGAAAACGTGTTTGGAAATACCCAGTGAAGAGATTATTATTTATTTATTTATTTATTTGCACTATTGCACGTCACACCAGCCCTCAACAAAGTATTATGGTCTGGGGTGCCATTTCCTTTGATAGTCGGACTCCTTTGGTTGTCATAAGAGATACAGTTACTGTACAGCGGTACGTCAACGACATCCTAGGACCTGTTTCGCTATCGTTCCTTTTCAGTGTCATCGGCTGTATTTTTCAGCAAGACAATGCCACCCTACATACGGCGCGTGTTGCTATGAACAGTCTGAAAGCTTGTTAAATACTTCCTTGGCCTGCTAGATAGCCAGATCTCCGTCTGAATCGAGCATGTCTGGTATATGATGGGAAGGCGATTGCATCTGCCACAGCATGTTGATGACCTCGTTCGACAATTGAAGTAAATTTGTCAGGAAATACCGCAGGAGACTATCCGGAGGCTTTATCGGTCTATGCCACGCCGTGTGGCAGCTTGCATCCAGACTAGAGGCGGGTCAACACCTTATTGAACTCGCTACTGTAACTCTGAAATAAATTATTCAATTTTTCTGAGATTTTAATCTTTTACTATTCTGTACATTGTTTTTCTATCCATAAATTTTCGTCTTAATCGGACAACTCCTTCTTGATTCATCGATTTTGTGTGTGTGTTATAGAGTGTATATTTGAATGAAGCAGACTAAATAGTTTATAAATAGAGTTAGTGTGATTTAGTTTAGTCATAATCTTAGTCTTAATCTAATAATGATACTGACATCAAATTCAGAAAGCTATAATATGATATAAAATTAATTGTATAAAATTTTAAAATAAATAAAAAGAAAAAGACTTAATTCAAATTCTAAAATATTGAATGCAAAATACAAATATATATAATATGCCATTCGGACTTACAACAAACAAAGGATAAACAGTTAAATGAATAAATTAAAAATAAAGCCTTTTTATAATTAAGAACTTTATCTCCACGATACTCAACCAGCTGAAAATAGAAACAATTGGGGTTTTTATCATGTCAGTACGAATTGCTACCTACCTACCTTGAGTTTATTGTGTTTGGGGGGGGGGTGCGTAAATGTGTGTGTGTGTGTGTGTTTACTATTAAGGTGATTAATCCATTACTTTTAATAACTTTCAAAACTGATTATTCGATTCATCACATAGACCGGTTACTTTAAATAACTACCTTTTATTACTAACAATAACTCAATAACCACATTGACTACAACATACACATTGTGCTTCAGAACAGTGGAACAAGCGTTTATTTCTTTAACTATTGCAATTAAACATTTACTTTACAGTTACAAAATTTCCTTAAATAAGATTTTCTGTAGTGGCTGATAGTAAAAAGTTTTTAAAATACAGCAACCTTAGTGTAAAAATAAACAATACTCCTAAAAATATATACACAACCAATTTAGTGTAAATATAGAAGATATACATAATCTTATATTTATATATGCTCATTCAAAAATTTAATGCTTCTATCAGCAAAATCTGCAGATATATGCTTAAATTATCAAAACGTAAAAGGTTTTATCCTAAATTTAGATGTAAATATTTATTATATTCAAACTTCAATATAAAAATTCGTAGCAACAAACATTGTACCTTCAAGATATCTCAAATACGTACTGGTTCGCTGTCGTCTGCCTGTATACCGTACACTTTTCTTGATAATCGGAGCTCGAAAATAAGGCAATTCCACATCGCAATGAATTAAATCAATAAAATCTGGATTAACCATCAATAATAAAAATGGGCAGTTTTACTTTGTCTCAAATTTTGGATTCAATTGCTTCAGAAAAAAATCTTTAAATTGAATACTCCGTTTTCTTCGGAGTGATGCTGTGATGCACTAAAACATGGCGTATAGGACTCTGAAAATAAAAATCTGAGCACTTGAGGAGTCCATGGCATTTTTATGCATGGTACGGCAAGATGGAACATTTATTAGCGAGAAGAAAGAAAATGAAAGCACTTCCATCGGTATTTTCATAAATTAAATGAGATCTCGTTGACAGCTGACAATTATCATACAATATTAACACAGAGACTGTCACGCTGAATTTCTTACAATGGGATTTATATGGGCCCACTGATCACCGGTGACCCTCATGGAAGTCAGGGTGTTAAATTCTCAATATTCGGGATCTTTTCAAATTATTATCGAAATATAAAATAATATAGCATTTCGAAAATAATGAATTTACTCTAGTTTTTGTTATGCATAAAAAATCTATTTACAACGAATTTTTTTCTATTTTTAGCTATTTTTTTTATCTTTATCATGCCAGAACATGATGTTATTTTGGAAATGAGGTTTGTGGTATCAACAAAATTCCATAGACGAAAAAAAAAAGTCGTAGGTAAAAAGTAAAACAATACGTAGACGAAAAATTGAAAATTGGTTATCTGCACGAGCATCTAAAAAAACAGCTTTTAATAACGTGTAGCCATTGCATTTACAGAAGCTCCGATTAGAATAAATAAGTTAAAGACTACAGCATATAAAACCTAGAAAAATGTCGTTTTGAGCACGTAATTATATAAAATGAAATAAATAAGAAATTGAATATTTTTTTAACAATAAATGCATGACAAAGTTTTTTTAAATCGTTTGTAATACTAAATTGACTTATTCGAAGAAACAATTAAAATAAATAAAAATATAATTTAACTTGCACGAGCATGTGGTGCTTGGTCGTTTAAGAAATTATGTTCTGACATGGTACATTGAAATATGCATAGCAGATTTCATTTTAATCTTTTTTTTATTATTTATGAAATTTTTTCGATTTTAAAATGACTTTCACCACCACTTCTTTCTTATCAGATAATTCGAGCGATAACAATACAAGCGTGTGCACGATTTTTTACGAAGCAAAAGGAGATTGGATAAATGAAGGTCAAGAGTCCTGTATTTGTAAGTTACATCATATATTTATTTCCTCAAATCCGGCTGTGAAAGACTGGATAAATTCAAAAACTTACTCCCATTTTCAAAATCTTAAGCTTACAGAAAACGGTTACTAATCAACAGGTATCTGGGTGATTCAGAATGTCGAAAGGAATTGTCAAAGCTTTCAAGGAAAACTAATATTAATAAGCTTTACGTAGAAATAAAGGATAGAAAATTCGTGTGTGCTATAGAAACAGAAGAAGAAGAAAAAACTGCCAATATGGTTTTTTAAACAAATTTATTTTTCCCTTTAAGAATACTGAGGCATATTTGTGCAATTAATTACATTACTTTAAATTAAAATTATTCATTGAAGGAAAATCTATTCGAGAAAATTCTGAGAAAAAAATTTCTACCTCTCTGAAACGCAGCAGATGAATAAAAATTCAATGAACAAAAAAATATATTCAAATATTATTTTTTAAAAAGTCTTTCTTAAAAAGGTGTGCATTAAGCCTAATTTACGAGATCACATTGTATGTTAAGCGGGGCAGTACCGCTTCAAATAGCAATGCATTTTCCAAATACTTAATCCGACACATTGATTAAGAAGAATATGTATGAAAAATATTTTTTGTATCTTTTTTTTTACTAACTTAGTACGCTATTACATTCTATACTCACCTTGGGTTTCTGGAATGGTGATTGGTTTTCAGTGCTCAGTTGGTACATAAATAGACAGCTAACCTCTACCAATTAGAGAACGTGCCCCCTTCAGGAAAAGTTGTACCGTGATCGGTGGACCCTTTGGATGAAATCTCATTTCCTGCCAATGCTGACGAAAAGTCTAAACCTTCAAACTTTTATGCGTGCTTTCGGGCATATCGGATTAGTTGTTTACGGTTTTTATTTTGTGTTCACTAAAACAATTTTATAAGGAAATAAAAAAAAGATGTTAAAATATGCTTTAAATATTTCTTTTCATAGATAAAAGTCTTCAAGACGAGGGCAAATATCATTCTAAAAATCACATTAAGACAGTAGAAGGATCGCCATGCACTGCATCTCCAAAGTTCGCTCACAAATGCTTCAGCGGAAACTCATCAAAGATCCATGCCAAAGAAGATTTAGACAACAGCATCAAATGTTTCGCTAAATGTCACACAAAACATCAGGATGAGCACGAAGTTTCTATAATGACGGGGATCGTATCCAATTACAGTAGTGATAAATACGAAGATGATAAGTATGAAGCAATGAAAACCATCGAGAAGTTTGTTAATGAAGAAGCTCTTGAAAAATTCAGTAAAAGATGTGGAGATTCTATCGACAAATTGAACTACAAAGTATTAAACACAGCCGCACGCCAACAATTTCATAAAGAGATGAATGATTGCTGTCAACCAGTAAGAAATAACGATAATAGGAAAAGAAAATGACAAAGGAACAAAAACTGGACTTGAAGCATACAAAAAGAAATTATTTTATTAAATAGTTGTTCACGTAATTAAATTAAAATTTAGCAGATATTCAAAACGACTATCTTCTGATCATTTTATTCACATTAAGTACTAATTCTTAGATGTTCACTGAAATTCTTATGAAATTTGAAATTGGAATCTATTCTTCGAGGAATAGATACTCGTTCTCAGAACTGAGCAATGCTTCGAAACATAATTTTCCAAAAGGAATTTCGAATTCTTTTAAGGTAAAATTTTTTCAAGAAATGCTCAAACTGATGGAGCATTTAAAAACATTTTCTATTGGGGAACTCTGAAATGTTATATTTAATTTTCGTCTTCTAAAAAACTGAATATTTATTAATAATTTATTTATAAAAAGAAAAAACGTATTAAATATAAAAACTATAAAAAGAAATTGGCTTCTTCACTTTTCTAATAATTAGAAATAAGTTATCTGGAAAGGCATACAAAAATTTCCCCAATGTTCAACTCATTTCCAAAAAGCTCATTATATTTATTTCAAACACCTGAAGCGAAATAACAATTCTTATTAGACCATACTTTCAAATTAAATTGAAATATAAGGCAAAAATAGGCTTTACATTTCAGATGAATTTTCGATGAGTAGTTAAATATAAAAGGAATTTCATGTTTAGATGCATAAAATAACTGAAATATCAGTAAAAGAAAGTCGGTCGCTATCGCGCAATTTAGAAATCAGCGGATTTTCCAACTCTGTGGCTTGCAATGGGCGAACCAACATTGCATTCCAGTACATTAAGAGTTGTTATAGTACTTCTCAGTTCATAAAAGTGGAATTCAACTAGTTTTTTTTTTAATTACAACAACAGACTTTAATACAAATTTGTGAAAATTTTACGGTGATTTGAATTTATAAGTCTGCAAAATTTATATCTCTGTAATTACGCAATTGTTAAATCTAAAAATTGATGTATGCAATCTGTATATTTCTGGATTTTAGAATCCATTAAAATATGCTAAATGATAATTACAAATGGTATTCACAATTATAAGAGAACAAATCGATAAAGAGATATTTTTCCTTGTCATATTTATGCAAACTTTTGAAACAAAACTTGGGTAATTTTGAAACGGAGCTCGTCAGTTTTAATAATAGCCGAATTAAAATGATAATTTCGGGCCTCGATTCCTATTTTTAAATTTTCACATCACCCCGAAAAATGTAACATGCGGCAGGCTTGCTTCCTATGCAATTCCTAGGTAGACCTCGTTTCAAACACAGAATTCCTCTTCTTCCAAAAAAAAAAAAAGGATCCAATTTCTTTACCTATTTGGGATTCACTATCTAAACTTGCCGCATTATGAATATAACGCTTGATTTTGTATCTCATCAAATCTTCCATGCATCATACCCATATAGACTATGTACCAATAAGTAATTCAACCTCTGTGATAAAAATAATAAACACAAATAATTCATATTCAGTATTTGGTAGATACTCCACCAGAGGCAAATACTGCCTTAACCATCCAGGACATCCTTTCCACAGGAATTTTGACGATGGACGCTCTGCCTTTTTTCCATTCTAATTGGAGAAGACAAATAAGTTCTTTCGACAATTTTGGACGTTTGCCGCACCCTTTAACTTAGAGATCCAACTTGTCCCAGAGGTTTTCCATAGGATTAAAGTCAAGATTCTGTGCTTGCTAGTACTGTCGATTCACCCTAAAATCACCATTCTGATCCATGGTGGACTCGCAACCTGACAAAAGGCGTTTTTATCTTGGAAATAATAGTGATACAATCTGTAAAATTACCACAGAGTAGGAAACCCATTGTAGTCTAGAATAGTAGAGCTTACCATGAATTCTATCAAGGGTTACAGACCATACCACGAGAAATATCCCCAAACCATAATTCCATCTCCGCCAAAAAAGAATTCTCTGAGCACTATGCATTCTGACAAAAAGGTTTTCCTTGCATTCGCCAAACCCAGACTGATCGACTCATAACCTTTATTTATCATTCCAGAGAAGGTTTCCACTCATCCACCATCCAATTTCGACGTGCTTTGCATCACCTGAACCGAGAAGAGTGGTTGAATTTTGTAATCGAAGGCTAATGATTGGCATCATGACCATCCACACCAAGAAAACAAGATTCCTTGCGGATGGTAAATATCGAAACAATTGTTCTAGATGCTTGCTTGAACTCCTAGAATATTTGGGCTATCGATTTGGAGTGATTTTTCCGAATTTCTTAGGACAGCACTCGTAGGTCTCTATCTCTTAGTTTCCTGGGTTTACCGGGTTGAAGTATACTCTGACGATCACTACTCACCTTTAACTTCTTAATCACCAAATCCACTATCGGTTTTGAAATATTTAACTCACTAGATATGCCCCTTAAGGATTGGCCGTTTCTATAAAATTACGGCTTTCTCTAAGTTTTACAGCTCTGAATTTTGTAGCATCTTGCCCGCGACTCACGCCAGTAATGTTCCCTGCACGCTCTAAGCTCAAAAGGCGTGACGCAGATCGGGACCGAAATAACCTTCATTTGCATGGGTGTCCAAATACTCACTGGTAGATAATGGATGCATGATCTGAAAATGAGACTCGAACTTGCATCCTCCTGCACTATTAACTCTACGTAAAACTTATTTACGATTCCCTCTCTAAACTTCCACACATTATGAAAATAACGCTTGACTTTCGATCGCACCAAACATGCATCAAATCCACATATATGGCTGGTCTAGGTTTGAGACTCGAACCTTCAGACCTCATATCATTATTAATTTTACTACTCAGCAAATACAACCACCATTTCAGACCAATTTTATCATAATTCTTATTTATTTGATTCGATATTAAGTAATCCAATTTCATCATCTGTCACTGTACATTATTTCGTAAATCTCTGAAAAATATTGTATGGTTTTTTTTATCATTCCTTAAAAACAAAATGAAATATAGGTCACACGGAACGATAACAAATCTCTCTCAAAGTTTTCATAAAAATATAGGTTACAAATGAAATAAGTCGGGAAAATCACTTCATTCTATATAGAAGACATTCAATGCAGAAGAAAGAAATGTTTCTCTTTTATTCCATTTACGGAAAACAAATTCCCAGCCAATTCAATTTTCCCAACATTTTTGTCATGAATTTTGGTAAGGGAGGGGAAGAAATTTAATCTCAGTCGCATTTGTAATTGTGATATGACTTTTTTTTAATTCTATTTTTATTCCATCTTTGACGGTTTCATTTTTTGCCTTTCGGAACAATCGTCCGCGCACGCGACCGAAGCATAACTCATCGTTCGGAATCCGACAAGAGTCCCATAATGAGTGCGAGGGGAAATTGTAACGGAAGTCGTAATCAGTTTTGCGTTTCTGGACAAGCCGATTTTTCCAATCAAGAGTCCGTGTCACGGCTATTGATCAAGCTTTAACTGTCACATGGCCAGCGAGGACGTGGGTTTTAATGAGACTTTTTTCCAAATACAGCTGGACGGGACAGGAGGGATTTAGTTGTCCGTTAAAAGAACCACCCACAATTGAAGGGTCTATCCAAAAAATTAAAAATAATAATTAAGTAATCTATAAAAACTTCCTTTTATTTATTAAATGCGTAAGACAATCCGTTTAAATAAAGTAATGTTATTAAAAATACGAATAATTGCTTTCTTATAACATTTAGTTGATCCTATTGATTATCGATTTATTTTAACTCCAAAGCAGTTATCACATTTTGTTTTGAACATTCAGTTTGGTTTTATGGCGCAAAGACCATTTTTGGCCATTTCTACGATAAACACAAGATTTGTTCAAAAAAAATCCTTTTATTGCAAAATAAATCTTGCACAAAAAGGGTATCAAAATTTAAAAATAGCTCAACACCCACTTATTTTATTATTATCCAATATCTTTCGAGAATGAAAAAAAATTTTGGTTTTGGCTTCCACCCAGCAAATCATTTAAAATTACATTGTTGTTACCAAAATGGTTCAGTCTAAATGGGTTGAAACTGGGACACTCCCCAAGAATATATAATATGGGTAAAGAGCAATGACAATGTGAACATATGGCGCGGAGGAGGGGGGGGGAGGTCCGAGTTGAAAAAATATTTGGGAGTCAATCTGGAGAGTCCAGTTCTAAGTCGATTTAGCAAAACCGATTTTCTTCGCTTTAAGTTATAACATTTAAAGGACACTTACCGAAGAATGTTTTGGATATTTATTAATATTTATTTACATATATTATTAGAAAAAGCACGTAATATTTAAGCATGATCAAATTAAAATTCTTTATTTTAATTTCTATTTTAGTTAAAATATAAACTTAAATATTAAAAATTCTAATACATGTCATTGGATAGAAGGGATTCATTTGATGATATATGACATAGAACTAATTCGACAATTTTTGCTTCTTTTGTTTTCGCTTATTAAATTCTATTTTACTCTCCTACAATGATATTTTTTAAACAATATTTAGGATTTAAAATTTTTAGTTCATTTGATATCACATTTGGCTTTTGAAACATTAGAATAGGGGAAGTGAAGCTTTGATTTAGGCATCACTTTATTTCGTGTTATAAATTATCTTTGTGCTACAAATTTAACTCTGCATCTGATACTTGCTCATTCTACAGATTTATTGGACATTTGTAGAATTTAGTTTTAAATAAACACTTGCTCTTGTGAATCCCTGAGTCTGAACCGTATAGAAGGTAAGGCATGGCCTTTCACTTCTACAAATTATTCAGTCAAAAAGAGTTGATGCCAATTTTGACAGTAGGTCTATTTTTCTTCTTCTTCTTTTTTTTTTTTTTTTTTTTTTTGCAAAATTTATACATATTTAGACAACTTCAAATGCTTCAGATATTTAATTTATTTAAAAGATATCAATACATTATGACTAACCTTGAGAATATTCTATGATTGTATTCTAATATCTAAAAAACTTTTGGCAAAAATGTGCAACTGAAAATCTTGATGAAAAAAACGCCAGGAATTTTATTATGATTTTCCATGAGAAACTAGAAAAAAAGTCTTTTTTAAAAATAAGAACAGGATAATAACAAGCAATAGTCTAAAATATTAAAAATAATACGTTGAATTTTTATTGACTCTCAGTGTCAAGTCTCTGGCTATATTATCTAACTGGAATCATCCTCTTCTTACATACAGGTCTGCAACTTTATTGAACACAATATCGATAGCTGCTGTTCATACTTCTTATTCCGTTAAAAAGTTACAATTCGTTTAAAAATACTTTATAATCCTAATTAGAACTATTTTACTGAACGAACTAACAAACTCCATACTTTTGGTATTGCAACTTATTTTTCATTATTTTCTTTAGGAAAAGTTCTATTTTTGAATTCTTAAATATGGAAACAAGAATCACATAAAACGTTGAAAACTACAACAAATAAAAAAGAATAAATCTTAAAAATTTTAGAAAGTAATTGATTTTAAAGATTTTCACTTCGTAAGTCCCTTCAGCTAGCAAGTCTTTATTTTAGTTATGATTTTCCGGAAGTAGATTTTCACCCTTACAAAGCATCATGGGGAAAAAAAGCTTTCTTTCCTGAGTCAGGAGTACACAAAAGATAAGTCTTCATTCACAATAAGGTCTTTATTTGTTTTACTCATCGATGTGTTTGAAATTCAAACTGTCTTTGGCAAATTTATTGATTAATGCCTTTTTCATCTGTCTGCCATCAGCAGTTCGTCACTGTATCTGCGTTTTCAAATATAATCAACGGTCTATGGAATATTTAAGATTCAACACTATATTTCATACTTTATATTTACTGACATAATAGAATAGAATTACTTCACTAATAAATCCTCCTCATTGCCCGTGTCTAATGAAAAAATGTGATCTGCTGCTCATTACTGATACATGCTTTGTTCGGAAGTTAAATCTCTTCATCAGTTGGATGTCAAAGAAAATGATCTGCCAGACGTAATAATCTTCTGCACATTACCAAAGCTCTCGGTCAGTGGGTGCCTCCACGAAGGATCGGACGGCCAATAAAGGTACAGTCCCTGGGTTTTTATTTGCGTGAGGACAAAGGCTCGCACGCGAAGCTTTTTTAACGAGATGGCTGCACATTCTCATCATCATCTAATATAAACCTCATTAGTGTCATTTAAAGGAACGTTTAGAACGCCATTCTGAGAGCCGTGTCACCTGACCACGCCCTTCACGGTCTTTGGGATGCTTTGCGGAAGGGAGGGAGGAGAGGAAAAAATTAAATGAAATATTAGACCCAAATAAGGGGCGATATGGCTGCCAAATACTAATGCTTAGACTCGCAGAAAGTATTCAACTTCTAAAATTCTGCCCGTTTAACAAACTTTTTAAATGGACGAATAATATTTGAAGAGGTTAACTTCGATTTAAATTTTATCGAAATTTATTTATAATTTTAATTGATAGGATTATAAATTAATTAAAAGTTTATCATGCAACTGTGAGATATAAAAGGTTAGTTTATGAGTGATCATATTTTATACATTTAAATACGCTAGGTGTAGATCGAATTAAAGAATAAAGGAATATTTTCCTTGATATATCGCTTTCCTGGATGTTTTAGAAACAAAATAATATAAAAATGGTAAGAGTTGAAATCACTCAGAGAATAATTTCATGAAACATATTTTCACCACAAATTTTGTTTTCCCCTGAATCGATAACCAATTTTTTTCACTTCATATCTTTTACAAAATGTACGAATAAACAATACAGAATTTCGGGGGGGGGGGGGAGATACAGATGATAGACATGTATTAAACCTCCTGGATCTCAGGGGGTTTTTTTTCCAATTAAACCATGAGATTGTACCTGATCTGTAGTACTCACAAACAGAAAACTGAATTGTAGTACTCACAAACAGAACTTTGAATTGTAGTACTCACAAACAGATACTTGTCTATCTGTTTGTGAGTATTACAATTCAAAACAAGAACATAATACGGAAATGAAATTTGGCACACATTTCTTTAACCAGAAATTCTAAATTCTATCATTTTTTGGATGGTATTGGTTAACCAGAAGCTTATTTACAGTCTGTCATGCTGTTTATGCAAAAAGCTAAGTAACATTTGAAATATAATTGTATCGTCAAAATTATTTATCCACGCTAAATTTTAAGCCAATTGAGTCTGTTCTTGCGTATCTGAACGGGATGATTCCAAAACGCAATTAGCAAGCTAAAATGTGAATTATAGTCTTCATATCACAATTATAATTGCAAATCAAATTTCTTAGCTAATCATTCAAAGAGAAGAAAAATAAGTACTCAATTCTCTTTACCAGATACGGAACTGAAAAGAAAACGCTTCAAAATGAAGAAATATGTGGAGGAATCGAAGGTTGGATACTCTTTGAGTTTTTAAGCATATACATTTAAACCTCTTTTTGATCCCTCGAACTTAATGCAAAATATGAGCAAATTAATTAAGTTCAAGATATTTACCCAACCAGGAAAAATGATTTTTTTATCTTGGCTCTGGTTTCAAACAATTCAATGCATGTTTCCACAATGCATTGAATTAAAAAAACTGTTCTTTCAATTATTGGATTGTGATTCCAAGTTGGGTGGAGTAGAAAAAGACCGAGAGCAGGTAAACTATCCAATGCCCATCTCTCCGTTTTCAGATTTTTCAACACTTATGAATGAAAATAATATAAAAAAGGTTCGTTAGATTACATTTCAATTTTCGGAAAAGAATTTTGTTTGCTTTTTTTATGTTTCAATTTCCTTTTTTTATTTTATTATTTTAAAAAGATTTTTCTAGTGGAAATGGATAGACGATGGAAAAGTTAAGAAACTCTGCTCTAATATTAAAGTTTTATAATATATACATGAATAATCAGCTATAAATATTTATATTAAATGGTAAATTTGATATGATGAAACATTATACTTTAATACTTTATATAATAATATAATAATTTTAATATATTTTATACAATTTTTTTATCATTATGTTTCAATGTAGTGAATATAACCCGATAATGAAAGAAAATTAAGATCACGATTTTAATATTGGAATCAGTTGTTCATATTATATAAGAAATAAGGAAGTGATGTTACAGCACGTCATAAGACAATATGCAGATATGAGAAACGAGCAGTTCCTTTTTACATACTAAGTAATATCAGGTGAATTGATGCTACTAAAGAAGATCACGCTTAAAATAAATGAAATGAGTTTATGGCTACTAAAGTAACACGGTTTAAATGTGTATTAAATTCTTTTCACAAATATTTCATTGTCGAAGACATGCATATCAAACTGTACGCAAATAAATTTAATACAAATTTAGCTAACCAATATTCGGGCGAACAGACTGTTCGCTGGGGGCTGTTATCAGCTTAATAAGGATCCCTAAGTTGCATCATTACAACATGAATACTACATAAAGATGTACAATAATCATAGAAGTTGTATGTAAGGTAGATTCTCAGAACTGTTTAGTTCATTTAAGGAAGATTTGGGGCAGAGTAGATGAAAAAAAAATGTACCTTGAAGATCTTAAGCATTTATCCCGAAAATTGAAAATTTTGGATTTGAAAAAGGAAACTCAAGCTACATAATTTCGACCTTTTCAACCTGTATAATATATGGTAGAAAAATAAGAATTGGGAGCAAATCCACAAAGAAAGAACTAAAACACAAGCGCAATACCCAAACTTAATTTACTTGAGAGTATTTTAAACAAGTTATTGAGGAAGGAAAGAGACATTACCCAAGGAATTAGAAAATTTAACAGGTTACTTTATTTTTATAGCAAATTATAAGTTTTAGATTTAAAATATTAATTCTTCGAAATCGTCCGAAGAATGAGGAAAATTAAAAGATTATTCACATCGCATTGCGTCCGTTAATGGAAGAAAGGCACACAGATGGCACAAAAAAGCATAGGAGTTTAATCATTGACTATCTTTATTAGGTATATTAATTTCAGTCCTAATTATGCCATAATATCAAGATAAATTCTTCCGCACTTTTTTAGAAGGAACACTTTTTTTTCCGTCTTGTTTTTCATAGAATCTACTTATAAAAATATTTGTGAAAAATATCGCATAAAAGTGTGCAAAAAAGGGTAGTACCTTCCGAAAATTATCAGAAAACGGTAAAACAGGCCGCAGTGACCAACTTCCACGCTCCTTTTGTAATAAATGTGAATTTGTGTTTTAGTCACATTTTTTTTCCAAACGATGGAAACCAAAACCTGACACAAAATCTCTAACTATAATCACAAAATCATAAGCCGGCTTTCTGGCACAGAGTAGCGCGTCTTTCTCGTGTTCTGGGAGTCCCGGTTCAGGTATGGCTGATCTTCTGTGTGCTATCTGTGAGATATGTGACTGCGCCCCCCTGTAAAAAGGGGATGTTCAAGCGATTGTGATGAGCGTGTAGCTAAAAGTCGTACTCTTGGCCCTAGTTGGCGCTACTTGAAACAAGACGCCTACCTTCGGCTTAAAATATGCTCATGTATCAGCGGGCTTGTCCATGGCAAATGTCTTAAGTAACAACTACAACAAAATCATGTATATAATTTTATATATTTAAATCACTGCGCCTTCAAGTTATCGCGTTTACATGCTTCTAAAAATACAGACAAACAAACACTCAACTTCTATTTGGATTTGCAACAAAATTTAATAGACATCAACAAAACAGATCTGCGAAGCGAATTTTATTACTTTGTAGTTATTATGTTAACTTATATTCATACTGCAGTTCAGATAAACTCCTTCCGAATAAGTCACAAAAAGTCCATTCAATCGGAGGCAAAAAAGATTGAAAATAAAACAAGAAATGGGCAGAAATTTAAACACATCGAATTTCATCGAGTTAAAATTGGGTTTAATTATTGCCAGTTGGGTAATCTTTAGGATTAGCCTGCATTTCTTACAAAAATATTTTATTTCAGTGCTCAAAAAAATTACCTTTTTAACGATATCAACTCCATTTCCAAAAATTTTTTCTTCAAAATGTCAATATTTTTCTTAAGTTTGTCATCAGTCAGTAACAGCGATTTGTAGTAAACTGATTTAATTAAATTCACATTTTTTAAATAGTTTCATCAGACAGCAAAAGGATTTTTTAAATAATTCCTTATTGCTTAACAACCTTAATCCTTCTTCTTCCCTTAAAAATTTTTTTAAAAAATCAATAATCTTAACGAACAAGTTGATATCCTAAGACGGTTAGTTGTTAAAATACCTCTTTGTATATAGGAAATGATCCAGTTAAAATGACTTTCTTATTCATCCATTCCGTTAAAATGCTGTAAAATGAACGTCGTCTTGTGTGAATTCAGTATACAAAAATTCTGATTTAACAGAACTACTGGACATTAAGTATATTTGACATTTTTTTAATTGAAGGCGCATTACTTAAAGCTTATTTGAGCAAGTTTTGTACAACAGGTTTTTCACTAAATCAACCCGAAGACAGGTGAGCCTTCTGCCTTCGATTGACGGCGAGCCGGACAATTTTTAATCCATCCCCTCCTTCCGACCATAATCCCAAATTAGCGGTTCCTGTAACGAGCACCTTGGGGCAAAGGGGAATTGTATATTTATTAGCGGAGCGTGATCCGTATTATTATACTTAAAGAGGTCACCATTAGCAATCCCGTGACGTGATTAGCCGAAAGTAGTTTTAATTCGCCGGACTCGCCCCGATTTTGTTACAGCACTCGGGAGACCGTTAATTTCCTTTACGAGCGACAAGATTTCCAAAAGTAGTTTTTACGCTCTCCAATTGAAGGAAATAGTCATGTCATTTTATGTGATACGGAAGCTTGTAGGAAAAAGAATCTTTTCTTTGCAAAGTACTAAAAATGGTTTAAGTACAACGCAACAAGCTGCGAGACAGGTTTGTTCTGGAACAGTAAATTTGGTATTCATGATTCTCGTCCACTGGCGGGTTGTCTGAACTATCCACTACTTTCATAAATTTAATAAATAATTGCATTAGGTAGATAAGGAAGACCATTGTTGGTAGCTTCACGCGTCACCTCAGCAGTAAGCTGCATGGTACTACTTTGCAGTCGGCCACAACAAATCTTGTCGATAATACTGGATTCAGTGGTAGCAAAGAGGTCAGCTGTACACAAAAAGAAGGTACTACTTTGAAATGCGATAACCTCTTCAGCATAAATTCCATGAAAGGTCAAATGCCACCGAGTAGTACTTCAGTATCTTGACCGATCCTTCTAGTTTTCAGGATTCAGTTGGAATTTTTCCCAAAGGAGCTTAATGATTCTTGACAATGTGTGAATTCCAATGCCTCAAAACACAGGATAATTTTTCATGCACTGGAAATATAAAAATCGAAACGTCCTTTTCAAATGAGCAAATGTTTACTTCGAATTTCAACTATAGGCCCAAAATGGCTTAAGCCGGGTTTCGTCGAACGAGAATATTAAGGGAGAGATGGCCCATAGCGTTCTATAGTAGCAAACGAACACAAACTTCAACGTTAGTAAAACCATACAAGTTGAAGCCAATGTTTATTCTTTTTTTTAAATTAGCTATCATTTTTTAAATGTTTATATTGCATGCCAACCAACAGACGTTCAATAGTAAATTTGGTGTATTGGTTATCTCCTGGTACTTTTCCTGTAAGCCTCTATTTCATTTTGAAATAGTGTTAATTTTTAAATGTATGTAACATGTGTTCAACTACGCACATAGGTCTGATACAGATACATTTTGGTGCCACTTCACTTCACTTTAATTAAACAGTTTCCTTTACATGTCATTTTAAAGCAAAATGAAAATTGCCTTTGGAAGGATCTGGTCACTCTAAACCACAGTCATAGGAGCCCTTCTAGCACTCTGTAAAACTTTTGCACTGCACCAATGGATGGTGCAGTGCAAATTGATGTCAGAATTTTACAAGTGACAGGCCCAATGGACCTTTTATGGAAGCGGGTTCAAACTTGAAGCTCATTTATAAAATAGCCAAGACCTTTCAACTAAGACTCCTTCTTCTAAAAAAATACTCCCGCTAAGCAAAAGTTTGTAGAAAGGTATTCGGTTCCGTTAAGTGGGTTGAAGTGTATTCATCTAATAGTGATGAAAAATTGTTTATATTTTTCACTTGTAAATATGCTAAACTTTATGCAATTAAGTCTTTATCTTCTATTTATCAATTCAAATTCATTTAAATTGGGATGATTAATAATTGAGAATGTATAATGATTAAATTTATATTTTTAAATTAATTAAATCAGTCCAATGTATTTAAATAGTAAAATTTTTATCAATAAATATAATGAAATTAATATTCTATTAGCAGTTTATTTCTTGACGGAAGAATGGAATTAATTGAGTTACTCCTTAAAAAACCTTCGTGTCTCATCACCTTTATTGATAATACTTCTCAATACATCAATAATCTGCGCAAATTTTTAAGAGGAAACATACGAGTATTTAAGTCGTACCATAAAATGTCTGAAACCTGAATGGCCTGTCATTAAAAAGACTAGCTAGTGCAAGCCTAGTCTCCAAACAGTTAGGCACCTGTATAGACGGTACCCCCTCTCATGGTATTTCAACTGGTAATCCACATCAAAATGTTGTCTAATGCAGGCTAAAAATCAGCGATTGACTTCTTGATTTAATAAAGCGACTTAAATTATTTGAGGAATAGTCTATCAATAACTATTAAGTAACATTTATTTTCCGTTCTAATATAATTAGATATCTAGATGAAAAATTTTTCATCGATCACCTTTGATTTATTTATAAACTTCAGGAGTTTTTAAAAATCCTTGAAAATACATTATACACTGTAGAGTTATGAAATGTGAATCTTGTAAATTGAAAAATAAATTAAGTGAATTACGTAATAAGGATTTATTTACAAGTTTGTTATACAATATCAATACAATATTAATAATTCTAATAAGATTAACATATCAGAAAATAAATACTTTCATACATCCATGTAAAGGAAAAACTTAGGAGATGATAAAACCTTAACCGAAAAATATTCATTAGCACATATTAAATAAGATAACGTTTAGATAATAGATCACAAACTAATTTAAGAGAATTCTAATAATGGTTTGCTTTGTTCAGAAAAACATTGTTTTTAAATATTTACGCGAATTATTACATGTGCGTGGCAATTACAGAACATTATAATTGATTTTTTCAGTCACTTCTTGATGGTTTGGAACTTTATGCATTTGTATATGAAGATGGTTCTGGAATTTAATCAGGAAAATCAACGCAAACTCATTAAAGGCGTTGAGGGCAGGGGGGTGGGGGGTCGATCTCAATATTTGTGAAAGGGCCGAACATTAAAATTTTAAAATAAGAAACATTTTTTTAACTAAAGAAACATAAAAAAAAACAATTTATTTAATAGCACTATTGGAAAAATAACTTCACTCAGATGCAATTTGTTCTATTTTCATTCATCGAATTAATTCAAAATTTCAAGTTGTCTCCATTAATGTCCTGACATTTTGCATGATTTGTCAAATAGATATTAACGATAAAATACAGTTATGAATAAATAAATAAAATATTTGAACGTTTGAATTTTAATACATAATGTTTGTTATCTACAGCCTAATTATATGCATACAATTCTTTGCTGGCCATATCCGTCGCCTAGATTCCTTAAAAGACAAATCAATTACTTTAACTAGCAACTGGAACTAATAGCTGCAATCTCAATCGAACTGTACCATAGTTTAGAAAAAATTACTTGCATGCGCTTGAAGGCTAAAATATGAATGCAAGATATTCAAGAAGTTAAATTCCTACGTCAAGGAGCATACATATGATTCACAGGATAGCTAATCAGCAAATGTATCAATTTATGTTTTATTGACTTTATTAAATTAACATAAGAATACATAAAATTATTAAAGCTCACAAAATTTCGCATCCTCAAAGATAATAAATGCTATACAATACATTCAAACCACACTACATTTCACGTGGCCACTGATAGCCGTCGCGTCATTAAAAACTACTAAACTGAATTTTTTCGATTTTTCAGGAAATAAAATCATGAAAAGTAATTTGATTGGCAATTTAGCTTTCCTTATTAAAAATTAAATAAAATTTAAGCTTGATAAATTTTATGAAATTAATAAAATTTAAAATTAATTATCGATAGTAAAACATTTAAATTCATAATAATATTTACGTAATAATTTTTGTTAATTTCATACCTTTGACAAATGGCTTTTTTTTTTTCAAAGGCTCGGCAATCAAATGCTTTTTTCTTATATTTGAAAGGTTTCTAAAGGACAGGCAAACAGAGACATCAGCCATCCTTTGATGATAAATTATTTTCCTATAATTGTATGAATATTAAACTGAAATTAAAGCTAGAATATTTCTTATCCCTAATTTTTAAACATCATAATAATCTTTTTTTTTTTTGTTAATTGAAAAAACTGACAAAGTATACAAAAGTAGATGTCTGTTGGCAATTGAAATTCAAGTTATTTTTAAATAATTGAAATTTAAATCAAGGAGAGGTTAAAACTAATTTTTTATCAATATTCATTTTTAAATTAATGTTTAAACTATTATAGAGTATATATAATTAATCGTTTTTCAAAGAAAATTTGGCTATACATCAATGTATTCAACATCTTAAGTTGAGGAGCTCCAGGAAACCCATTAAAAAGCATTTTTGTTATTTCAAAATTTAATGGTGCGCATAGACTTAAGCATTCATAAAATTTAAAATATTTAGTAACTGGAATATACAACAGAAGATTTGATTCGTATAAAGCAACAAATCTATAAGCAACAAATATAATAATTATTTACAACGTATTCTTTTAAAAAATATTATAATTAGAAGTTTTAATAACATTTATTTAACTTAATTTGCTTTCAATTCATAAATTTGGAATTTTTAAATCAATGTTTATTCATTTCGATCTATTTTACAGCTAAGATATTTTCTACATTCTCAGTGACTCTGCTTTAGTTTAAATACTTTTCAAAATACCGGTTACTAAATTTTCCTTTAATACCTTGCAGATTACACTATCAGTGCGTTGGAATTAGAATTGGTAAAAGAATCAATAACAATATTCCATAATATCTAAAATAATGAATTAAATAATAAATAGTAAGAAATAAAAAAATTATATTAATAAAAAAGAATATTTTAAAGCTATTTTTTATTGAATTTTTTTTTCATGTACGTTTCCTATTGCACACGAAGTGTTTCGCCATGATCCCAATGCTGTCTCTCATAATATAAACACTTTATTTTATATTAGAGTTTTAATTAGCCACAGAAACCTGCCTATTTAAGGTTTAAAAATGCGACTACCTCGCTAAAGTAAAAAGCATTGCTTTCAAGATTGAGGGGCTTTTTTTTAACGCTTCAAGAAGGGTTCCAAAATCTTAGCGCATTAATTCTTTACAGTGAATTTTACAGATAGACAAGAGTGCGTTTCGGTATTTAAAAATTAAATATATTATGAATCGGCTGTGACAACTTCAGATAAGCGACGGAGAGAACTTAACGTACTAAGTTCCACAAGGGGGGGGGAACCTTGCTAGCTGAAGGATTCCCTGATAGCGAAAAAATTTGTTAAATGCAAAAGAACGTAGATCTGATACTCATGGCGATGTGTCCAGATGTGTCTGTGCGCCTTGTGTGGCCTGAAAGGAAATGGACATGTATTAAGAGACGCCCGCCTTTCAAACCGATAAAAGGGGTCCGGCGGCTGATGATCCTTCTTTTCTTCTGGGGGGGGCACTCCAATAATGGAGGGGGTTGAACATCTGTGGGTTGCTAATCGATGCTTTCCCCTCTCATGTGATTGAGAAGGTATCTTAGGTCAGATGATCCAATGAAAGTTGGTAATTATGTTGATTGGTCATTTTTCACTAGAGACGGGCCTATGAGACCCAAATAAAAGGAGACGAAAAAGATATTAGAGAAGGAAGCTGGTGGACTAAGTGAGCGTTAGTGATTGAAGCAACAGGAATTCAGCTTGAAATTCTGTGTGAAATTCTCAGGAGAGAATTTGGAGTATATAGCAGGCAGCCTCTCCCTTTAGTCTGAGTCCACATGAAGTTCATCTGAGCTTGTGAATCACATTCGGACTGCCGTGCGTCCCGTCGAAAGTGTGAAAGCTCATCCGAGCTTTGGGAGAACTTCAATTAGTTAGACAGCTTTATCTTCTGAGCTGCTCTTGCAGCGAGTTCATCAGCTTACGTTTCCGGCAATCCCAACAGGTTAATCAACGAGCAGATAAGCCCTGAATCTCGGACTGAATCTTGCGGGAGTTTCACGATCTCCATCTAAGCTCTTCACCTCAGGGAGAGTTTTCTAGCTCTTCTGGAAACACAGAACCTTCCCCTGGTAGAGCTCTCATTTGATTCTACTTATGTGTTTGTAATCTAATTAACCAAGAACAGGTGAAACTGTGTGTAATATAAATAACTAGAAATAAATAAATTTTTATTTTTCAAAGACCTGAATTTGTTTTCGGTGCAACTCACCAGTAGCCCCGGCCCAAGACGTCACACCAAATTTAACACCTTAAATTGTTGAATACACTTCTCATTATTCAGCGATTGTAGCAAAGATCGTGCTTTTAAGTTTGAGGAATAATTTCTCAACACAAAATATAAATTGAAATTAAGCATCCAGGAGAAGCAGAGGCCAAGATTCATCAATTTAATCTTTGAAAATTGATCTTAAGCATTGGTGGCTAAACTGTACACATATTATATTACTGTTGTTGTGTTTCTCGTTTATTATTCATATCAATCTATTTTAAGAAATTATATAGAGAATAAAATGCAGTAATACTCTACAGTTTTCAGTCAGGAAAAGATGTTTCTCGGTTTGTTAATATTCTTTTAAAGGCAAAAAAAAAATTCCAAAGGCTTGACGATGGCTTAAAACAAGCAGCATTTCATTATGCCCGAAAATGCTTCCTCTTAACATCTTATCAACGGATATCTGAAAAAAATTGTTAATACAGATAAAATATGAATATATTCGTTGCAAACAAATCAAAACATTTAATGGTACTAATAATACCGCTACAATCTAATCTACGCGAAGTCATTCTACTAATCAGCCGCGAAATTAACAAAAAGTAGAATTTTTTCAGAGGTTTCAGTATCAGTGTTAAAAAATAAGGAAAGTTTCTCGAAGAAATATTAATGCATAAGAAAGCATTAATGCATGTAAAGAACAATAAATTAATTCATTTGTTAATATTTCTATTTAACTTCACTGGAGATTCCATTGGGTTTTTGCAATTCGTTTCAAATAAAGGACATAAGTAGTACAATTACGAATACTTTACAAAATGAATAGGTTATTTAAATAAGAAATAATTTGATTCCAATTAATATTATACTTTTATACTATTACATTACATCTTACTGAATTCTTGTGTTAGGTTTCTATCCATCCCCTAGAAAAATTGATTTTATTCGATGATGGATTTGGGACAGAGAAGACAAAGACAAGATATCCAGGCTGTTATCTAAAAAAATAACATATCGAAGAAATCATCATCTCTTTAACATTCTATTTTATTTCGGGCACATCTAGGTTTTTTGACTGCTAACAGAATATATGAGTCACATACACTTTAAATCTTTAAACTAAAACTCCATAGAAAAAGGGTTAAAAATTAATATTGATAGAAGATGTCTTTGGCACCACATTATCAGATCAAAACATGTTTCACTGTAAAAATCCATCGCCCCAGACGGCAGAGTTTGTAAACTTTTCGATGCAGAAATCTGCAAGCGTAAAGAGATACTGAATGCGAGTCTGTTCAGTATCACGTTGGGTCTTACTTTCCGAATAAGTTCCAAGAGATACTTCTGTTAAGACCATCAGGGTTGATTTCCTCGTTTGTTTTAATTCTGAAAAGATGGATCCCAACAATGAAAATAGTTGCGAAATTCCGATTTACTAGAAATTTTCTTGCATCACAGTCAACGAAAGTGTCTTAAAATACATATTTTTTTATACTTTCAATTAAAATTCGGCCTTTATCATTCATGCTTTCTTTTCATTAAAGATTGTAGTGGATTCACAACATAAATGCATTCTGCACATTTTTTCCAACTCCCAAAGAAAATTCTACAGATTGGTCCATAACACCGTCGACTATGCCAAGAATTTCAGAACCTTCGGGTATAATAACAAGCCATGATGAAGTAGAAGATAACTCTCCTCGTTCAGACCAGCACCATAAATGATCTTAGATCATTCTGAAAATTATCAAATAGTTATAAAAGATTGGTTTTTTTTAAATTTAGATTATTCAACACAAAGTACAATTACAGATCTACTGCATATACGAAGAAAAGATTATTTTAATGTAGACAGCAATGTCTCACTTCAACATATTCTTTAAAATGGATTCTGAATGAATTTAGAAATTAGTTTACTAACGATTAATAACTTCTTAAAAGTCATTAACAGTTTTCGTAATTGTTAAAAAAAACTTTATTAATAAAATCCTTTCGTTCGACTGAAAAAATATTGATATTCCATTCGTACAAAATATTATGGTTTTCTCCAATTTAATTTCAATTCAAAAATCGTACTGTATCTCAAATGATGAATCTTATACATTTCAAGAAGAATCCTCATGGCTATTTCAGTTGAATTTTCTAGTTCAGTTTTTTTAAAAAATTAGAAACCATGCAAGCCAAACATATCGCAATTTTAATTTAAGTGTTCGAGTTGTGTATGACGAATCCTCTTTTCAAAAATGATTCGAAACTTAATAGATTCTTATCTAGTTAGTTATCTAAATAGATTCTTCGAATTGAGTTAGTTACGTAAATTTCTTTAAACAAATACTAGTGAATTTACTAACACATCGTAAATAAATGCTCCTTTTATGGCTATCTGATGGCATTAAACCATATCATTAATAGAAAGGAGTATTAGAAATTAAGGAATCTTGGAAAATGGCATAATAAAATTAATTTTGGCTTCTAAAGTGAGGGATAAAATTTCAAACCATGATCAATTAATGCACTATAAATGCTAGATACTTTAAATGATTTCGGAAACAATAGAAAATCTATAAAATTGCAAAAAAGGTACCGAAATTCAGTGTTTAGTATCTAAAATAGGGACTTTCAACCGTTTTGAATATTTAAACAATTGTAACATGAGGTGAAAGAGAACTAATCTTTAAAAGCGAAAGAATCGTAATTGTTATGGATAACATTTTCAAGGTGGGTGCATTTCATATGAAATAGAATTCTGAGAAATTTGAACTCTTTAAGCCACTTTATTATATGTTAAATTCTACCAAGATAGTGATTTCGTCTTTGATTCCATGAGTATTATTGGAAAGCCAAAATTTCGGCCAGGTCGGACATGAGAACCATCCCATAATCTGAATGTCATTTCTCTTCCCAATGATAGATATTTTTAGCAAGAGCAGAACAACGAATGTTTAGATCATATCAACAAATCACTAATAAACATTAATCTATCATTTTCAATTATCACGAAGCGCTTTTTGATATCGTATCACTTTAAACTGCTTCAACATCTTCATCGAAGTTCCGTCATCTGACTTCCTCTTCTGTGAGCTCAACTGTTTCCAGCTTTCAATTGCCAACAATTTAGAGTAATCTAATCATTTTGTCATGTCACCGTTTTGGATTTCGATAAAATCAGAAACTAACAAACCAGAAATAACAATAATTTTTAATGCCTCGTTTAAAACCTGGAAGAATATTTCAGAAGATATGCTTTAGAATGACAATATATTAATTTATCGTACCTAGCTTCTCTTTTTCCAACTAATTATCACCATCACTTAAAACAGTGAAATCTGTATTACAAGTTAATATATTGTTTCTTTGTATCTATGAATTTTATATATTTGGTTTGCAAACATGAAATTTTTCACACTCATTTCGGTCAAATAAAAGTATTTTATAATCTAGATGCTAAGATCATGGGTTATTGAATCCTGGCACTAGAAATTTCTGGAAAAATAGTTATTTTGAGAAATATTTTGCTTAAATATATGAATCTACATTTCTATCTCATTTATCTTTTACTAATCACATCGTTCGTAACCAATATAGAATTTTAGAAATTGAATATTTAACAGAATTAAAAAAGAAATTCCCCCCAAAAATGATAAATATCATACATGTGTACATTTCGAATGAGCACAAGAACTGAAAATGGATGTTTATATCCACAGAAGTTGCAAGGCTCATTGCAAACTTACACAGGTTTCTAATGCACCTTTTGTCAATTATTCTGTAGTAGAAAAAATTCATAAAAACAAAATTAATGAATGAATTTTCAATTGATTATTTATCTAAATAAAGATTCCAAAAAGAATTTAAAAAATAAATAAATAAAACGTCAAAATGATGCAAATCTTGAATGGTGAGTCAGAGGCAACATCGGAATGCAAAGGATTAAAATCCTATTTTCTTAGGAAAAATAAAAAATAATATGAACATTTTTTGAAATTCTTGTTTGAGTTTTCGTTATCTTGTTCAAGTAATATGTATATAATGTAATCCTTAATTTTTAAAATATATTTTGACTTTGATAATAGTTTTTTATATAATTTAAATTTTACATAAACATAATTTTCCCTTATTATATTTCTGTTAACAAAAATTCGAACTGACTAAACAGGTTTTTTAGAAATATTGAATTTAGATAACGATTTATGTAATAAAGCCTAGTTACAAACTACTTCTGAAAGTTTAATAGAAAAAAAAAATTATCAAGTTACTTTTAACTTCAAAATGGATAATTCATTTAAAGCCGATGTAGAGTTCCATTGATAGGTTTCAATTTGACGAATCAAGCTTTAAGATTAATACCATAGAAACATTCAGACTTTTTCTTTCTTTTTTTCATATAGGACGTTGGCAGAACAAATGAAACATTCGTAACAAAGAATCTTGATTATACCAAGGAGAACATTTCAGCCGAAATAGAGTGGGCCAGATCGATGGACTTTCGAAAATATCTATAACTTTCGGCAAAAACTGTTTCAGCTTAGAAGTGCAACCAGCTTTAATAGTTCATCTGATTGATATACTTTTACTTCAGCTACCGGGAAACTCTTTTGACTGGTGATCGCTGATAGTTCTAGTGTTAATAATAATTAGAATTTAAATAATTTTAAATTTCTAACTAATGTTTTGATTGAACTGATTGAAACGCAGTAACGTTACTTTGTTTTACCTATACTACGAAAAGGAATGCTTTGTATTAATTACATAAAATTTAGTCGCGTTATTCAAGCTTCCCATTTTAAAGAAGCGCAAAGTTCTTTCCCCCCCCCCCCAACAAGAGTTGAAATACAATTAACTGATTTGTTTGTGTCGAATCGAATTAACTGGTTTGATAAGTAGGAATTTTTAACGATATATTTGTATCGGATATTTTCTGGAAATTTCGAAACGTAGTCATGCACATAAAGTATTGTTATACAAGAACATATTCTCACATGCGAACCTTTTTATATTATTTTAAAATATAAAGTTTGGTTTTAGTGATACCAATTTTATTTCCGTTCAAATGCAATTTTCTCTAACAATAATTCGTAATTTTCACGCAATTTAATGCATCATATAAGATTAGAGTATTTTAATAATAATGAAATGTCCAGATACTAAAGTTCTTATTTGAGATGCAAGCCCTAATCCTTCAAGAGCTTAAATACATGAAAATGTAATTTTATTGGTTAAGCATTCTTTGCCAAGGCGACTTAAAATATGAGCACATGTTTACAGGATTTTTTATTTGAATACATCTTAACATCTAAACATCTTAAATATACATCATGAATATGAGTGTAAAGCATTTAAATTATCTCGTAAATGTTCCTGAAGTACGTGGTGTTTTGAAAGTATTTTCGAAAATTTAGCGACAGTATTACTATTGATACAAAATTCAATATTGTATATTTTAATAATCTTTCGTACATCTGCTTCAAATTTATGCAGAATATGATAAACTGTTTTACACGTAATGAAGTATTTTAATTTCAATAGAGTACTTTAAATATTTTTCCCTTTCTATGCCAATGTGTGGTCGAAAATGAAAAATTTCGGCGTAAAAAAAAGGCCTTTTTATATATATTTTACTTACCCTAAAAGTTTTAGTTAATACATCCAGGGGCGTTCTGTTCGAGCAGATATACAGACGGTTAATGCATCGAAGGATTTAGTATTAAATTTTACACAGGTCTAGAAACCTAATCATAAACCACCATGCTTCATCCGTCTTCTTCTTTGCGTTTATTCAGAGCCGGCCTCCTCTATGAAGGGGCCCAAGTGCAAGGTACCAATTGGCACCCTACATCTTTTAGAAAGTCGAAACATTCAAGTACAAACATAAATTACTACTTCATGTTTGTTTGATTCGTGATGCTATTATTTACTTCAGGAAAATCACAATTTTTCGAAGCTTAGTATAGCAAGTGCAATTTAAGCGTTGACCGAAGACAATTCTTTATTAATTTTAATTTGCTGAAAAAACGCTCAGCATTTATTACCAGTAACTGACAATGTAAAGAAAAGTTTTAACACAGTAAATGTATCTAGAAATAAATCATTATAATTAATAATATATATTGCAATATGTGTAGAGCATTATTTACATCCGTTTCATTCAAATTCTAATCCCATAGCAAAGCGATTATTTGATTTGGTTTTCTTTTATATCATTATTATAAAACGTTAAAAAGATTTTAGAACATTTTTCAAATGCATGTCTTTCTAAAGTTTTTATATCAGTGATTAATTTGAAATAATTTTAAATTTCTCTTCTACATGTACAATAACATTATCAATTACAGAATAAAAAAATAATAATAAAAAAACATAAATTCCAAAGTTGACTTTTTTATAATTTCATCTTCAGCCGTTCAGAAATCTAAGTGAACTTTTTTTCGAATTCGTTTTTCAGGAAAATGTTATGATTCAAATTGCGTGCGATTGCTTTTGCTTCGTTTAAAAATGAGTTAAATTTTGGATTTCCGTTCTACACTTATTGATGAAATTAAAAGCATTAGTCGAGAAAAATGCTTTTTACTTGAAGCAGTTTATTGATAGTGCTAATTTTGGGCAATAATGTAAACTATACCATTAAACACAAACAAATGTAATTTCTTGTATTGAATCCAATAGATTTTTAGCTTTGAGTACCGCGATATTATTATTTCCCTCAATAAATTCTTCTAAGGCATTACTAATTTCTTTGAACTGTATATATGCTGCTTTAATAATTTATATTTTAGCTTTCTAATGAGTGTCACATAATGATTTAAGAGTCACGTTTTAATTTTTTTGTAGAATTTCCCATCTTTTTGAGGATTCAGAAAATATGCAATATATACATTAAAATATCCAAAAAAATTATTGCTGAAAGCGGCATCATCATACATCAATAACTTGAAAGAATGACATAGATTAGGCACATAAATTGCATGAGATTTTGGAGTAATTATTGTATATTGTACTCTTTTATATTTCCCTTTCTTCTCGCTACTATTGTCGTATGCCTGACCACTACAATCCATGATATCCAAAAAACGTTCACTTAATATTTGCAATAGAACTTTTGCTAGTCCTTTTCCAGTCACATCAATAAACCCTATAAATGGCCATCTTTTCTCCTCAAAATTTACAAACCAAATAAGGACTGAAGTATGTTTTATACTATAAAAATCAGAAGTAGAATCCATTGGATATTGTAAAATGGGGTTAGTTTTGTATTGTCTTTAATTTAGTTAAGAAATTCATTTCCTAACGCAGGAACAATTTGTTCTTGTGGTTAAAGTGCTAAATCATGAACAATCCTATTTTTACAATTTTTTCTATTTATAATTATAAAAAAAATAGTATTACTAAATAATTCGATAAACTAATATAATAAAATATTTAATGTCATCCATCAACAAACTAAATAATTTGGTGGATTCTCATATAAAAGAGGAAAAGTGATATATAATCATAAGCTATGATATTTTCAAACATTTCTTTTTTTAAAAAAAAGGCAAAATATTAGAGCGCCACTATGGCCTCATAATATCTCAGTTTTGAAATGGGAAGCTGAGATCTAGAATCATTTAAAATGGAATATCTGAGGCTTGACCGAATTAAATGTACTCCTAGAATTTGAGAAGCCTTGTGGCCTAGTAATAATGACTCATCTTCAAGCTGAGATCCAGAATCAGTTCTTTTAAAATGCAGAATGTGGTTCTAGTTCACAATAAATCCACCGTAGAATGCAAGTGTCATTGTGGCCTAACAATTACGTATCAGCTTCTGTATGGGTAGCTGGGGTCTAGAACCAATTCCATTTAAGATACAGCAAGGGTCTAGTTCAGATTAAATCAGCTTTAGAGCAGCAGTCTTTGTATATATACGGTTTGAAGATTTGAATGTTGTTTCAGATTTCTTTCTCATAATCTAGTAGCAGTTTTTAAAAAAAATTATGAAACTTATCCAGAAACAATTACATTTAATTCTAAAATGAGAGCTTTATCAAACTTAATTAAACTAGAATCTAATCTAACACTTCATTAAATATGATCATTAATAAATTAATGAACAGTTTCTTCATCAAATTCACAAAACACTCACCAATGAACATCAACTTGAATAACACGAGGGGTGTTTCACTTAAGGAGCATTCAATTTTCCTTTTTGTAGGGTTGCTAATGAAATTTGTGAAATACATTTTGTGCAATTATTGCATGAAAAAGAAATTATAGTTTCATCTATGAGATATCATAACTAATAGAGGAACACAATTATTAATTAACTAATTTCCAGACGCAACAAGAAAATAAAAAAGTGTGAGGAAGAAAAATATATCAATAATAAAACAGGTGTGAGCATTGCTAAAATAGAGTCAAGTATCTCCGGATTTCGTAAATCCTTAATAACTTTTGTTTACAGTATATTGATGAAAGCTACATTAAATTAAATGTGGTTCTGACGAATTGATTGTAAACTGCTGACAGATGAATGCATTTTCTGACAAAGAAAAATATTAAACAAAGAGATGATCCTAACAAAATAATGAGATCGTAATGAATGACATTGCTTCAAACTTGGAGCATTTTTTCCTTTTTTCTCTCAACCAATGTACAATATCAACCAATGAAACTTCGATTAACAAGAATATTTCTTCTCGTATCTTATATGTAATGCAAAACCAATTTTTTAATAAGAACCCTTTTAAAAAAGGACAATGTATTTCATTCAGAAAAAAAAACAATACTCAAATAAATTTATAAATATTTTACAATATATTTTCCAACGCTATTTATCTTTACCAACACTTCAGAATATTTTCGAAAATGAATCGCAACATTACTGCCTAGTTAAGATCCAACTTTCTCAACATCAATGCAATGATTTTCTTTGTTTTCAATTTATCCCTGATTATACTGAAAAATTGTAGCTCTGCTTAGGCTATTATTTCTCACACTCTGGGCCAAATCTCATCGTCAATTTTCCCCCTGCAACGTAGAATGAAGCAACACAAGCTCCGACTATGTTCCTCAACCAAATCATCCATGTTGTTGCTCCACAGCTCTATAATCTTAATCAAAGGCACAATTTCATCAATTAAGACTTCCATTATATGGTTTCTCTAGAGAGATTCCCAGTATATAATTCATCTGCTAGAAAACTGATCAATATAGCTTCAAATTTCAATACAATTTTAACTTCTAAGAGATATATATATTATTTTAATAACTTTTGAGAAAATATACAGAGTGGTTGGTCACAAAGACTTTTCCTGATTACAAAATATGTATCTGTATTCTGTATGTCCAAAATAGTATAGGATAACGCAAGAGAAAATATAATTTTAAGCTTTTGAGCTTCAACTGCCCTCTATCGTCTTTAATTAAATATCATAGTTGATCACTGAATCACAAATTAAAAATGTTTATGATAAATTAGAATGTTAAATTTATTCATCATTTTTATAAAATTGCTTGAGAGTAGAGTAATAAATCTTCTATTCATTTTGTCCCCTCCAAACTTTTAACATTTACTGCTTATATTTCTTATAATAGTTACTTAATCCTACTGAAGCACTTAGCTGCTAATACAAGGTTATTATGAAAAGACGGATCTCTGCTTGCCATATAAATTATCTAGGTCAAGAAATTTTGATTATGTACAATCCTATCACAAAGAATACTGTAATTCAAAAAATGCATTTTTATCACTATATTTGTTCTCTCTGAAGGAAAAACAACTCTCTCTTCATAAATTCCTTCATTTGTCCTAATATGCTCTTTTGTCATTTACAAATACTGACTGTAGCTAATATCCAAAATGAAATAGCCCATATATTTTTTTACAAATTAAGATGCTTCGACTAAAACTGGAACCTTTCAATTCTAAAGTAATTTACATGTGTTTCTGATAGAGAAGAGAAAACGCCATTAACATTCAGAGGTGTAATAAGGTAGACTGGCAAGCAAGAATCCTAAGTACCACTGACAAGTAACATGAAATTGTTTAGTAACATTGAAAATTAGTAACATTTAAAGAAAATATGTGCTTATTATTAAACTTTCAATCTATGGATTTGTAAAAGTTAAGGTGATTTTAATATCTTATTTCATCTTAAAATTTTCACAATTCAAACTTCTATTTAAATTCCTTAACTAAGCTTCATCACTGAGATTAACAATCGAGTCATGAACATTTAAAGGTATATTTCAAAATTAATATACAGTGGCATCCATGTTGCCATAATACAAACAAATTATGAGAGTAGGTTAATTATTTTATTTGACAAAATTACACTTTCTAGATTTTGTGACTTGACTATAAAAGAAGAAAAACCAGCTCATAAAAAAATTAAACAAGCTCATTTTCATATTTAGGTATAGAAAAAGTTCTTTCAAATTTAAACCTATAGATATAAAATTTATTATTTAGAATAATTAAAAAACGTTATCCACAGATAGTTAAAATTTTCATCATAACCTACTGCTTCACAAATTTCTTTATTTAATATTAGAAAAGTCTATTTTTGCATAAAATAAGTTAAAGCAAGTTGGGAGTTGAAATTTATTACCATAATCAGGGAAACAGTAAGACACTTCTTTTGCAAAATACACTCTTTAAAGGTGAGTTTACATTAAACAGTTATTTAAATCCAATAAAATCAATGCATGTGCAGAAAAAGTAAACAATAGCCTTTTCTTCTTTTTTTCTTGTCAGGAAAAGTTTTTGCTACTGTATAATTTTTCCATACACATGATTTTACTGAATTGGCTGGTGCTGGTTATGAAATTGTCTAGCATATCTCACAGATTTTTAAACATTTATTGAATCATCAAAGTAACTTCTTTGGACTTAACTAGACAAACAAAATAAACACGGAAAATATATTATTAATTTGTTATATTAATCTAAAATTTTTACCTCAAAAGTAAACAACAATCCTTACTATAATTTTATATTTTTTTATTCAAAGAAAATGTTTTATCTGTATCAAAATTATGTATTAATGTGAATATTAACTATTAACTTTATGATAATTAAATATTAACTTTATTAATGTGATAAAGTTATTATTTAATTGCAACCAAACAATTTAGGAAAAACGGATATTGAATGTAATAATAACATTGACTAAATATTAATAATTGGAAAATTAATTTAAGTTGAAATATACTTCCGACTTACATAATGTAATAACAGTATAGAGATTATCATATAATTCACTACTCCCTGATTAAAGAGCTTAGAAATAAGGAGCTTTACTTTTTTTTGAAAAAAAGAGAGGGAGAGAATTTTTTATATAAAATTTTAATAAAAGCTTTTATTTATAAAAAAAATGGGGAGAGTCAAAAATGCATTATTTACAATTTTAATCAAATAAATAGACAACTTTATAGGAGCTATCATCTTCGATTTCGTTTAATAGATTTTTCCCACACTTTTTTATGTTTTAGATACAGCATCATTGCTACTTGTGCATCTTGAACCTGCAAGAAATAAGGTACACAAAAATCAAGAATTTGATAATACAGAATTTGATTCCATAATGAATGAATAATTCTCACTAATATTTTATTTTCAATGAGTCTCCCCCCCTTATAATATAGCAATATAACAAATTATCTCTCTTTTTTTAAAAAAAGCTTTAATAAGTATGTGTGCATGTGTATGCTTATAATTTAATTCTCAATCTTTTTACCTTACCATGTCTTGTTAAAATGCAAAACATGTGATACTTAGAGACAAATCATAAAATATGGATAGAGTTTAAGTAAACATAAATTTTAATAATTATTTACAAATATTGACCAACATATGATATAGCAAAACTCTAACTTACTATTACACTCTCTGAATGAATGAGTGAAGCAAGCATGCAAATCTGATTAATGCCTAAGATTTCATGGAATTTGTGTTTTATTCAATTTTTCCCTCCTTCAAAAATGCATGTCAATAGCAAATTAAGTATTATACAATTTATATACAAATTTAATGCATATAACAGAACAGAAAGATAAAACATTTCCTCCAAAACTCGTTTCATCATAAGATATGCTAATTTCATAACAAAAAAAAAACTAATTTTATATTGAACTTATATAGATGGGAAAGAAAAATTTCTTATAGCTCTTATGCATACAAAGTTCTCATCTTTGATCATGAGCAAACTTAAAGATGTATCGCTTGCAATAATTAAAAAAAGAGATGCATAAATCTGATAAAACGATTATAGTACACACATATTAAACATTTGTATATAAAAAGGATTCCATGCTGCATTTTCATAAACTGCAACAGTGGAAACTTCTTTCTGTTAATTACAAGAAATGTTTTCTACAGATTTAACTTTAAAAACGTATTGCTCTATAAAAGAAAAGTGTATATGATGAGCAGCGCAGTTACAAAGTAAGCTAAAGTGACAAGACCATTTTAAATTTCCCTTCCAAGTGAGAATTATTATATTCTGTCCAAAACAGCAAATGTAAACCAGTACTAGAATAACTTGCTCATAAAGTTTCCAATTGTAAAGTCTTACATTCAAATTACACCTAATAAATACCAATACATTTGCTCTATAGTGAGCTGGTATAGTTTTAATTATAGTAATTATCAACTTCAATTTTAAATGAAAATAATAGAAATTTAAGATACTAGAGTGGAAAAAAAATGTAATTTAAAATATCCTCTCATAAAACATGTATTTCTCATAAGTGACAAAATTTTAATCTTATTTAAATATAAAAGCATTTGGAATAAAATGGTAGAAAAAAATTAAACTTAAATTAAAAGTAGTTTTTAAAAAAGTAATATTCTATCACTAAATGGATAGTTAAATTTATATAAAGGAAATAGAAAGAAAAAAATGTTTAAATAATTTCATTGAAAGATAGGCACAGAGCGGAAGAATTCATAAAGAATAGTAGAAAAATCTAAAATAGTTAAACTGAAATAAGGAAGAAGTTTTACCTACTGCAGATAACATATTTAGATTAACCCATTGCTATCATGATCTTCAGCTAACAACAATAGAATTTTACCAAAAATATATTTATTAAGTCTGACACATTAATTTGATTCTATATATATGCTAGTCAATATTGTGGGTAGTAGAAAAAGGTTATAAAGAAATGAGGCACAAAATACAAAAGTGAACAAATTTGAAATTCGTCTGTAAGCAGAATCGAATAGAATTGTCATATTTGAAGCATTTATACTCTATAGTTTGGTTTTCCTATTATAATGAAATACCATACTTAAATAAGTCCTTTAGAGATAATAATCATAGTTTGTTACTTATTCAACATTTCTTATTTTATTGAAATATCTTAGTGATCATTTCATAATAATATACTTTACTTTCCAAAAACATCAAATATTTTCAAAACAACATAATTTATTATACTATTACACATCTTTTTGTACATATATAGCTTAATCAACAAAAAATTTGGAAAAAAATTAGCAATTAATTGGGATTCAATGGGAATTCCTAGATTTCCAAATTTTATTATCAACAAATTAATTTCATTAGAGATATTTAATAATATTGAAATGGATAATAAGTTCAATAAGTTTCTGCATTTTTCAAGTGTGGAAAAGGGGGTAGTCAATTATAAGAAATTTTTCCCCTTGTTGTAAGATGATGTAATACCAAGCAACTTTTTTCTTTTACTATGAATAAATATTGTTTATTAATTATCAATTAATTACTAAATGCTACCGAATAGTCATCAATCCCAACAAATAAAAAAATTAACAAATATTTTCTATGCTTTGAAAAAACAAAAGATTTGAGTCACTTACAGAATTATGCTCTCCTGATTGGAAATCTAAATTAAGGATCACAGATGCCAATTTCTTTAAGGAAGGTGTTCGACCATTTGATAACTCCCGGAAAGGTTTGTATTTAGATGTATCTCTAATTAATGAACGAGGATGGCCAATGAACAACACCTAAGAAACAAAGACATCATGAACTAAATTTTCAAATCTTTAAAAGCAAAGTTATCCAAAGTTTTGAATGAAAAATTTATGAATAACATTTGAAATTTCAATAATAGCTGACTCATTCATATAAGATTAAAAATCCTTTTTACTATCTTAATTATACATAGTATACTACCAAGTCATATTATTTCAAAATAAAAATAAATAAATAAATATTCATACTACAATGATTTTAATTAAGGTTATTCAATATTATAACTATTTCATACTGAAGTTTTTTCAAAAAAAGAAATGCAAAAATTACTGTAAAAATAAATCTATATTAATAAAAATGCAACTCGAAATGCGTTGCTAAGCGCAAAACTGGAGAACAGCTTGACGGATTCGGCTAATTTTTAAAAAATATTTTCGTTAAGACACGAGGATGGTTCTTATGGAGAGAAAAATTAAAAAACTGCATGGAAAATAGTTAAAATGATACTTTCCTTACTTTCCCGCCAAAAATCTTCATTTCCTTTTCCAACTCCGAGTTAGATAACAGGAAGTAATAAATTATGATTTGTTTAGAAAGAAATACATGAAGTCAAATGGTCTTCATTCATAGATAACGCGATGTTTAAAAAAGAAAGAAAATAGTTGCTTTTATTATTAATCAGTATGAATATTTAATCTATGCCAGCTCAAAATAAAGTCTGGGCAGGGAAGAAGAAAAAAAAGAATAACAAAAGGAAAAAAGGGTTTATAGAAAGAAAAGTAGTGAGGAAAAAAGGATAGAAAAGAAAAGAAGGATGTGTGTGTCACCATTATTTCGTCTGTGCGAGGCATTTTCCAAGCTGTTTTTAAGCTTTTGCATATCTTGAAAACCAATTGTGTCTTTATTTGTTTAGTGTGTTCACATTTATGAAAATTTGAATATCATTATTCTACAAAAACAGAATTTAAAACCTTTCCCTCCACCATTTAAGTAAAATATCAATTCCGGGACAATCATTGCTTGGATAGAAAGAGAAAGATGAGTAGTACAGTGAACAGATCATCTGATGAAAATAATAATAAATACTATAAATGAATTATATGATCATCAAAATTTGTTTGGTTTAAAAATATTTTGGTGAAAAACCTGTTATGGGACACTGCTACATAAAATATTAGCGAGCATTCATACTGGCAAACCGACTGGTCGCCAAAGGTGGCTAGTTATTCATATAAATACAAACTCTTTATCTGATTAAATGAAAAAATATTTACTTTGAACAGAAGCTGCAAATTAATAAAATCAATTACAAAGTTCCAAGGAAATTGCATACTCAATATTATTAACAACATAAAGTTCCAACAAAAAAAATTGAAAAACAAATACAATTATTTCATGCTGAAAAATTACTTCTAAAAAAATTCACACAAAATAAAAACTGAAATTTTAATGTGAAATTCCCCTAATAACTAATAATATAAGAAAAATCTGGAAGCATAATTTGATACAATATATAGCCCTTTTCTAACATTAATGAATAGAAGAAATAATTAATATTTAACAATCTGTTGCTATACAGTGTACTTACAGAAGGTGTGTGTCTCTGTGTTTCGCTCAGTTATAGCTATTAATAATATTAACTTCCTGACTTTCTCCCAATCCAGAATCTCTTTATGTGCATATTGTATATTGAAAATTGTCTCAAAAATTACTTAGTAAAAAAAAATTGATCTTATGAATTATATTTAATTTTAAAAAAAGGAATGAATTTCTTTTTTAAAAAAAAAAACTTTTAAAGCAGTTTATTATCTTTCTTACTTGGAAAAAAATACAGGAAATTCTAACAAAATATCTTGTTTTCAAAAATGCAAAAAAATTCTAGGAAACATTGAAACTAATCTTTGGGCCAAATTATATTTTAATATTTATGATTTTTGCTCAAATTTTAAAACAACTCAACCACTCATTAGTGCATTTTGGATAAGTATTTGAATTGTGTACAGCTGTATAAATTCAAAAATAGTATGATCAACACACCTAATAATGTGAATTTTAGCAAAGATGTAAACAAAAGAAATTGCTAAAAATAACTTTCAAAGTTGATTTTTACAAATCATAAGAAATCTATTTAAAAACATAATTTTATATATAAATAAAAGCATATTAATTTCAAAATGCCTTCTTCCCAATAAAAAATAATATTCAAATAGTATTTATATTTTATTCGTACCAAAAAAATATAGTTAATATACATAAAAAAATAAAATGTAAAAATATTCTCTATCTCAGAAATATGGTTATTGACTTGAAAATCCTAATTTGCCTTTCATAAATAAAAATTATATGGTAAAATTCAGATTAAAAATAATAAAATCACACTTACGTCAAAATCATGTTTCAGATCATGCCCAACAACTCTTCTACCATCGATTATGGATAATACATCTTTCTGTACTTCAAACAAATCTTTCCCTAAGGCAAATAATAATAATAAAGTTAAAACACATGCTTTATAACAAGGAAAATTATTTTTTCCTTATGAATGAGCTTTAATCAGTGCCATTAGCACATAAAGGTAATAGAAAATTTTTAGAATTTAAACATTTTAAAAAGGTATTTAAATACTTTTAAGAAAGAAGAAGAATACTAACAACCAACAGTAACATAATTGTTTTGATTATAGATATATATGTGTTAATGTGAATTCCATTAAGTTGGGCAAGAAAGCATCTGATTTTAGAGAAATATAAACTTGGAATGTCATCAATAATGGATGAAATTTTTTTGTAATTTAAAGAGATTTTATTTAAAATATTTTTGAGCCAGTGTCTTATGAGAAATTGCAAATATGAAAACATTTCTAGTGCACATCCAAGCAAATGTTATATAAAATAAGATTAAGACACACAACCTCTTCATTAATCTTCACCTCCATGAAAGAAAAAAGTTAAGAGTATTAGTCAACTAATATATTACCTATGTAATTTCTAGTCTATTCTATTAACACATTTTACTTCCAACTCTATCCACTGTTCAGTTTTCTCAATGAATTTAATTTTAAACATCAAAAAAGGTTGGGTACTTAACATTTTGAGCAAGTGCATCAGCTTTATATTCAACTTCAGCGATTTCCTTTCTGAAGGTAGATTCCTTTTACCATAAATAGCCATGTGCATAAATGCAAGAGAATGAGCTTATGTTACTTAAATTAACTCGTCATTTTCAAGAACAAATAAAATTATCTCTGAAAAGAAACGACCCCCATCCCTATACAGGCAAGCAAAAGGAAATAAAAGACAAGTCAATTTAATTAAAACTGAACTCAATGCTATGACAGTCCATAGGGAGTGAGGCTTATAGTGCCTAAATCTGCTTTCTTGACCTAGGGCCTTGGGGTGCAAGACATATGTCCCAGTTAGGTGGTTAGCCTAACCTAGAACCTCCAGTATTTAAGCATGTTTCTAAGTTCTCAAGCATTATTGATTCTCAGTTTATCGACCCGCTGAAGGGATGAAAGACTGAGTCGACCTTGCCTAGCCTGAGGATAAGCCAATTTAATGAAAGGGAAATATTTTCTTCATACAATCAGTATTTCCTTTAAGTGAAGAAAAATCATACTGACTTTAAGACTTACTGGAATTTTTGCACAGATGGAAGATTAAATATCACAAAGAAAGTATATTCATAATCGAATACAGTGAATTTTTAAAAAATAAGCACATGGGTTTTAAAAACAAGTACTTTTAAGAACTTTTAATGATGCTACAAACCGTGATACATATGCATTTTAAAATAGTTCAGTATTGTTTCATATAATTTTTTTTTACTTATATTTGCAGGTAAATTTGTGAAAACATATTTGAAAATTTAAAGAAAAAAATTCTTACAAATAAAACTTTAAATTAAATATATTTTTTTAAAAAAATTAAAGTGAATTAATAAGTAAGATAATTTATAAATGAATGAATGAAAAAATAAGAATTTCATCCTTCAGGTAGCCAACTATTTTGATACTATGTTTTCTAGCCCTGAGAAATGAGCAATTGAGTCCAAAAAATATTTTTCTATATAATTTATTTTAATTATGATATTAATTTTTCTTATTTTTATACAAAATAAAATTTTGGTATGTAATAAAACTATTACTAAGCATATGTTTTTAATATACTAATATAAATTAGAAACTTACTAAGAGGTTCAAAGCAAGAATGAAAAAACAACTTGAAAATAAGCATAATATACAAAATGTCAAGTAAAATGTTCACATAGTGTTTCTATATAAATTTCAATAAAATCTATTTTAAAAAAATCTTTTTTTTTCTTTTCTTTTTTTTAGTAACAGCAAACTTCTTATAAGTTACTTGAATTACTTTCAAAACAAATGTGTGTGTGTGTGTGTATATATATATATATATATATATATATATATATATATAAAATTTACAGTGAATAAAGATTTTTTTTTTTAATTTTAAGAATGTAGTATAATGTACTGATTTGATTTAGAACATTAAAAAAGTAAATAAAAAGAAGCTTTTGTCTAATTCTTTCTCCCAATAAATGAATTCTTTCTACCAAATATTTGTTTGCTGTTATTTTGTTACTAATGTATGGATGACCATACAAGATACAATCTTTTTTAGCAAATAGATCAAATTAATCAAGCAACAAATAAATTTATATTTCTGAAAACTGATGACCCAAATCCTGTATGAGAAGAAAGTTTATTAAAATTTGATTCAAATAATTATATCTCAATACAGGTGGTCAGGTTGTGTCAACATCTTCAATTACCTTTAATAAGGGAAGGGATATATTAGCTCTATAGGATACTTAGGGTTTTTTCATGGTGCAAAAGAAAATAAAACTTCTTAGCATCTACATTCAGACTAATTGGTTATATTTGTATTATTTTATTTTCAGATATATGTTTTTTTCTCAGTAGAATAAATAATTTCTACAATCTTATTTCAAGTTTTTGAAAATACAAGATCTACGAAATACTTATTTTGCAAATAACCATTCTGAACTTTTATTTAAATCATCTTCTAAAAAATTAATTTTGCACTGCATGAAATTTCTTGAATAACTATAATAAAATTTCATCAAAGAATATTTTAATAATTTTATTAAAAAAAATTTGTAATTTTACTTTATGAGACCGTACAATTTTTTTAAAAAAAATTATATATAATTATAAAATTATTATAAAATTATTCCACTAACACTAAATGTAAATGCATGCATCTATTAATGTTTTATAGGATTCTTTAAATAAATTTTAGCATTCAATACAAATACTCTTTTAAGGGAAGAAATTATTTTAAATACTTGAGTTACTTTGAATTAATTGAAACTTAACAATTTCTGTACTTTACTCAATTGATGATGATGATGATGTCGTGTCCGCTTTTTACCGCGGAAAGAGGGGTGCAGTAGCTTCTGAGGGTCTTCATACCCTCAGAAGCTACTGCTGCACCCGAGGGCAGAAGTCTGACTTCTAGCTCATATGAAGATGAAACACACAAACATACGCTTGCACAGCCCCTTTTTACAGGGGGGCACATTCACACATCTCACAGATAGCACACAGAAGAACAAACATGCCCAAACCGGGACCTCCAGAACACGAGGCAGACGCGCTACCTCTGTGCCAGCAAGCCGGCACTTTACTCAATTATGAGTTCTAAACAGAATTATCATACAAAAATACTTGTTATATGATCTTGAAATTATAAAAATTATGTTTTCAATGATATAAATTTCATTGTGCAATTCTTCTGTGTTTTAAATATCCTTTTAAAAAATATTTTTGAATATACTTGCAGGAGCACATTTTAAAAATCATAAATCAGATATAATTCTTTAAGTCTTCTGTATTTCTTTTATTAAAAAAATGATACATCTTAAATAACCTTTTTTAACAATGAAAAAATAGAGATTTCTCAAGCTTGAAAATATTAAATCTTCTTTCTCTAGAGTTTTAAGATTTAAGTCTAATGGGGAGGGCGTTTAAGTTGATAAATTTAATTTTTTAAAAAAAGACCCATACAATGACAGAAAAAGTTTTTGTTTTTTTAAAGGGAGATAATTTTATTTAAAAAAAATGGCAAACATGCAACTAAAAAAAAAATGGGGAAAAAATATCAAAAAAATGTCAATACTTCTAAGGAGAAGAAGGGGAAAAAAAGGGCATAATTCGGGGAGGGGGGTCCCTCAACATAGGGTAATTTTAAATTCAAAGTTAGATGCAACATATTAGATTAAATATGCAATTTCAAGTGAGTTAATAAATGCATTTTAATAACCAATGGAATGAAATGTGTATTCCCTAGTAAAAAGTCACTTAATTAAGACCTACAACATACACCATTTTTTATAAACACAAACCTATATTCGGGGATTTTCGGATCACAATTGGGTTTATATTCAGACATATAGTCAAACACTTTGCAGAAAAAAACTCTTTTTAGAATCCTTGCCTAATGGTGACCTTAGATATCTTTATTTTTATATTTAATAAGATACACAATTTCCTTAATTTCAGAATAAAATCATATACAGCAATAAGTAATAAAACATCATTGTTATTAACCCTATATCTACTGACAGTACATAAGTACTATTTAAATTTGAATTATATTTTCGTAATATGACTATTTTTGACAATGGTATTCTAAAAAACAAGGAGAATGTAACCCGAATAGCAAAAGGTTAATATAAACTAAAAGTAGGAATGAAAAATATTTAATTAAAATTAAACTAACTAAGATATTTCTATAAATTAAAATTTTTCTCTAGGGTTCTCTAAGATTATTTTGCAAGGAAATTTAATTATTGGTGCAAAAATAAAGTTGGAAAATTGATGCCAGCATAATTTTGTAGATAAAAGGTTAATAAAACATTAATATCCTTATTAGTACTTAAAAAAATTAGCTATATTTCCACTTTCGGAAATAAAACTATAACTAAACTTATTATAAAATTATGGTTTACAAATAAATAGTTCTAAGCATCTTAAGAGACTAATTATTTTTTATATGTTAAAAACAAGAAAAATATATTTAATAAATAAATATGTATTTGCAATAAAAATTCATTTTTAAAATATAAATTACCGTTCTTTAAATCTGCAGGTCTAACACCGCTAACTTCAGTACGATAATCGGTGATTTTCTCTTTGGGTTTCACATATTCATCATAAATGCAATTTCCAAATGCATTTACAATAGAGACTCTAGCAAGTATGGAGTCTTTCCCTTTTGGTCCAGTCCCTACCATTTCACAATCTAGAGCCACCGTCTTTGTTAAGCTAAAAAGAAAGAAAGAATTATAAATACAGATTATTTATCAAGCACACTAATTAACTTTTTAAAAAGTACATGATACTATTGTGACAATTAAACAGAAATCTAAAAACAGAAAGCATTTTATTTCCATAATTATTTACTGATTAATCTTTATTTGAAACTCATTGTGGAATTCTAAAATAATTTTTACTCTCCAATTCAAAATCACAGAGTATTTTATGTACAAAATTGTTATTTAATCATTGTTTTATTAGTATGTAATTAAGTTACAATGATGATAAATTTGAGCATTTTTATTTAAAAAATAAAATTTTAAAATTCCTTCAATTTCAATTGATTTGTTCATTACTAATAAAGTTTGTAATAATCGGATGATTTTTTTTAAAATTTTATCTTTTAATAAAGCTTAAGAAGTCAGAATTGTGTATGAAAAAATTACATTTTATTTTCTTGAATAAAGGTTAACTCGGCTTACAAATAAAAAAATTGTAAAACAATTAATGGAAAAAAATGATACAAGTCTTGATCGTAAACATATTGTCTCTTTTTGATAAATGTATTTTTTAAATAAGTTTCTTATTTAGATGAATTGCATTCTAAAATTTTAATATTTCTCTAATTTAATATTCCTGACTCTAATTTAAATCAATAAAGAATAAGATAAATAAAAAAATATATCATTTTAAAATCCCTTGAGAATGCATTAAGTACAAATTCAGAGTATTCTTTTATCCACAGAAGCTATCCTGCAAGTAAAAGCAATTTATCAGTCATAAACAGCAAACATTTATCCCTTAACACACTTGATTAGAGCTTGATTTACATCATGCATCCCTCTTTTGAAACAGAAACAAGTCCATCAGCAAAGAACTCTCATGGTTAAGTTAATACTAGTAGGGTTACGTAATTTTATCATTAAATGCAGATACATCTGTGAAGAAACTGATAAAACTCACAAACTTTTACTTGATGACATAAACACAACTATAAGGCTTACTGAAATTCGGGCATAGATTTCACTAAACAATAGAAAAGTTTAGTGAGTTGTATAAGACCTTATAAGCAATGTTGAGGTATATATGTCAAAATTGGAAATTAGGTGACTTTTACCTCAATAATGATGACAATTCTTGGAAAAGAGATGGTTTTGTGTATTATCAGTGAAGATCAGAGTTTTTTTTTTTCTAGGTAACAGCATGAAAAACATTACAATGAGTAATATTCATATAAAAGATTTGCATATCAACATCAAAAAAAGATTAACTTTAGAAAAAAATTATGGAATTATAATTATGATTAATCCATAAAAACAGAAAAAAGTTATAAATCTAAGTAAAGAATATACAAAACATTTGCAAGTAAAAGTATTTAATAATTACATTTGCAATATTAAAAAAATACAGCACAGTGAAAGCAACAATTTTTATAAATACCCATTGCAATCGATTCTTTCTGTTTCTTCATTATCATTGATGTCAGTATCTGTAAAATTTGAGTCCCTCCTAAATTTAAAATAATAATAATAATAAAATGCATTAAAAATGATTTTAAAAACAATATTGATTTCACAAACACAATAACAATTTTTACATTTGTAAATAAGCAAAACACAAAAATGCAAGCACAAAATAAAATTAAGTAAGTGTTCATTCTTATTTATCACCTAACTCCAACATAAGATGTAAATAAAACTATATTTATAAATATTTTAATCACATTTTAGTTTGATTTTTTTTTACATAATCACAAAGAAACACAACATTTTATAAAAATTACCTTTCATTAAAATCAAACTTGAATTCTTCAAGTGTTTTCATCTTTTTAGAAGGATTCTTACTGTTTTTTTCAGTACGCTTTTTCTTATATGACTTTGAAAAGTGAGAATGGCCTGCAGATTTTGAGTCTTCAGAAACTCTCTCTTTAGTATTTTTTTCCAGCACCTGAAAATAAAATTCAGTAGCATAAAATAATAAATATTGACGATAACTTAATTTACTAATAACAACATTTAAAAAATCAGCTATTATTATCAATTAAATAATTTCAATACCTATAAGTAATTTGCAACACAACATGTTTCTCAAAGGAAGTAAGCAAACTTATATCAATTTCTGAAAACTTTTTAATATGGATAAATATGTTACACAAATTTTCAAGACAAATAATATAAATTTGTCACCTCATTCTCACTTACTTTTTGTGAAATAATGGACAAGCAGTTTCGAACTTGAGCTAAAGTTTGAGAAATGATATCGCACAATATGGTCGAGAAGTGGACAAATGTGATGAGAATTCCCAATATGAACTTCTTAGTATGTGAAAGAAAACTTCTTACCTATTAGAATATATTCAAAATAGACTCGTGCAAAATGAACTACTCATGAGATCATTTTTAAGGTACTTATGGATATGCAAATTTCAGTTTATAAATTCAATAATAAAAGATGTTAATAAAAAGAAGTCAGTTTTGATCTAAATGTTAAAAATGTCCTTTTGAAAATAGCAAAAGAAAAATAAAGAAATTCTTATTATAAATAAAGATCATTTATGTATATAGCAGAATTACTTTCAGGGACAAAAAGAAAAACAAAACAATATAGAATTCAATAAAAAGGTTTTCAAAAGTCTATCTTGCGAAATTATTATGTTTAAAATATTATTTTGAGATCAACACTAAATTACCAACAGAGTTAATATTTAATAGAGAAAAATACATGTTAATCTCAGTAAAAATATTTAAAATTTTGTAATCTTAAGAGTATCATTCATATTTACTTTCACAATTTCTTTTTCCACACAAATAAAATAAAGATTTGTAATACCATTATGTAAATATAATTAACACATCTGTTTTAAAATTATATTCTTAAATAACAATATTTTCCTTGAAAACCCTACTTCTATTAGGTAAATTAATATCTTAAACTGGAGTGCTTAATAAACCCTGTTTTCATATAATGGACTGAAAACATTTTTTTTATTAAGCTGAAAATATATATATATAACCAACATGCAAAGAATAGTAGTGATATATTCTCATTCCATATTGAAACATGGATTTAATATTAAATTGATGCAATTTTGTAAAGTGGCAGATTTTGACTATTTGAGGCCAAAGTTGTTAAATAATTCTGAGGCCTCCCTGTATGTCATTATATTAATTAGAAAATAATATGAACAGAACTTTTTGCACCTTTAAATTCATCTTTATGTTTATTTTATTTATGTAATAATATATATCAAATTAATAAGTTACTATCTTTTATTTCATTTTTTATATATAATATAAAATTATAACATGACAGGGATCAAAGCATATTTTCTAAATGCGATGGACATTAGAGTGCACAAGCATTCAAATTTTGAAACTGAAAAATTATTCTTGACAAATACATAAATTTAATTTTTACTTATTTAAGTTTCTAAAACATATTTGGCATTTAATTTTGTTATGATATTTAATATTCCCTTTCGTCTACATACAAGATCTTCTGTACTACCAATTTGAATTTTTTCTCCCCATTTGCCTTCATTTCATAATTATCAAGTATTTCTAGTAATACAAACAAATTGAGATTTGTTTGCATTACTAGAAAGGTTTGTTACTTTTCATCATATCATGGATGATCCCATCAGAAATAGAAAAGAAATATATTCTTAAACATGTAGAAATTTTTCTCAGAAATTTATTACCTTTATATCAACCACTTTTAAAGACTGATAAAGGCTAAATCACAAAACAAAATATAAAACAAAAACTGTGTGCATTTTCAGAAACATCCATGATTGCAACAATATAGAAATACTAAAGATATTACTTTAAAATTTTATTAATTTGATCTTCCATGGCTGTGCCAAGACCTACAGCTGCCAATTCAAAAGGATTAAAAATGAAGCAGAAAATTGTTAGAAACAATCCAAGATTTGAATGTTATAAATACATCATGCATTACATAAACTTGTTACATACAACATGTATTTATGTTTAATGAAACTAATATTTTAATATTTCTAGAATTTTGAAACCTCAAAAGATGTTCATTATTTAAATATAATTTGTTAGATTAAACTCTAATTAAGTCGCCCCACCCAAGATAAAACTCCATTTTCAGAAACAGAAAAAGCAAGCTAGAAATTTCATAGTTTGACATGAGAAGAAAGGGAAACTAATGAATTAAAAAAAGTGAGTCAGAAAAAAAGATTAAATCTGTAACTTTAATGGTCATTAGATTATCCCCATATCCAAGTTCACTTATATAAAAGCTGCACTATTTAATTGACAGTAATTCTTCCTCAATTGAATAATACCATTTACTTGAATTTTATTCCAAAATAACAAAATATTTTATTAATATTAACAAATTATAACACATATTTTGATGAGCACTTTTGCATCAAGTGCATTTTTTAATTCATTTAATCCCCCCACCTTTTTAAATCTATATTGGGAAATAAATCCTAACAATGATGCCTCAAGATTTTGTTGTTCAGTGTGTTTTAGAAATTTCAACAAAACGAATTCAAATTGTTATATATCCCTTATTTACTATAGATATTTTTAAATAAGAATTCTTAAATGTTTTTTTTTATTTAAAATATTAAATGAATTAGAAAATGCCAAGTCACAAAATTAAAATTATCATTTTGTTATTTATTATTTTTGTTATTATAATATGTTTTTTTTTAATTTACACTTAAATGTAGAATGAATTCTCCTTGAATCATTCAAAAATAGTAGTAGATAAAAATTTATGATAGTTGAGAAAAGTATTTTTAACCCTTTGACTGAGTATTTCTTTAATCTTTTTCTCTGCACTGAAACTCATATAAAATGAAGATATTAGCCTCTGCATAAGATAAATATGTCCAATTTTTTCCATTTTCCGGGGAATAGGACATGAGGGCTAAATATAGCCTCTCAATCACCAATAAAAAATATTTTAATTAGAATTATTTAAATTAATTATAAAAGGTTAGAAGGATGCATATGTCTCATTAGCAATTAAAGGGTTAAATACTGCATTTGTCTGTCACAAGGCGACTATCGTTTTATCCACACTTAAAAAATATTCATGGATTATGAAGCTGATAACTTTAAAAATTCAGCAAAAAGAAAATCCCCAGAGAATAAAATTTTCTAATAAAAATGGACGGTGGGAAACGATAATACACAAAAATCTCTACTCTCTTAGGTAGATGCCATCCCTAATATCAATAGAGAGATCATTGTCATACCCTTTTGTCAAAGCTTCCAATAGCAATGATTTCCTATTTCTTGTAAATGAAGGGTCCCCCCCTTTATCTTATATTAGCTGAAAATATCTTATGTTTTGGTTTTTCCCATACATAGTTATTTCCTGTTGTAATTCATTTTCATTGAGTATTTATTTCTTTTTTTTAATTCCTACTATTAAATCTCCTATTCATTAAAAATTACTTTTCTTGCCAAAAAAATTTTTTCCCCACCACCAAATAAGCAAGAATTGAATTTGTTTCCCCCTCCACACCATTGAGGTAAGACTTAACGTGTTTTTGGCAGATTATTTCAAATGATTTTATTTATTTTCTTAATATTTGATACATTTAAAATTAAGCAATATTAATTACTCATTAATATATATTAATTACTCATCACAATATTAATTATTCATTTTAAAGTACTTACGAAATAAAATAATACAGAATAAAGAAAATTAAAATTTTCTAATCTCTATTAACATAGAGAATACACGCATTTTGCATTACCTCATTTGGCATAGAGAATACACGCATTTTGCGTTGTCTCAATCAGCATCGAAAATTCAATTTCAGTATAATTTTTTGATCAATTATTTATATAGTAATTATAATTATTAGGCCGGGATAGCATGGTTGATAGGGCGTTGAACTTGCATGTCTTGGGCTAAGAGTTCGCATCCGTCAGCCGAAAACTCTCCGTGCGTGGGATGGACGTTACATCTGTTGTGGTCACAAAATCCTCCGAAAGTAATACCAATGGGTCAAAGATGATCGTTTTCTGTTCCAGATTTAAATTACAAGCTATGGCTCAATGAAATGTATGAATGATGTATATCCCATAAAATGAGTTTATGACGTATGTGAGCTAGAAGTCAGACTTCTGCCCTCAGGGGTCATACCTACAGAAACCACTAAACCCCTCCTTCCGTTGTAAAGCAGAACACAAGAAAAAAAAATTATTTTATAATAAAAAGTAGCTAAAATAAATGTTTCCCTAATTACATAAGTAGGAACTGATTTTTAAAAAATTGTTTTTTATATTTCTTGTTTTCCCTCAGTAAAGGTGGGGGGGATGTGTGTTAAGTCTGATATAATAAAAAATACTACAGTTTCAGTATTACAAAAAAGATGTTGAGGCCCCAGGTCTTCTCAAGTCACAAGGCGACTATCTCCACCATCTGTGCAGAAATCCGCCACTAATTCTGCCAAAAAAAGGGAGGGGAGGGGGGTTAAAGTGCCATATTTTATTTTCATAATAGAAGGAAATTAACACAAATCTGAAAAGATCCTCAGTACATTAAGTAGCATGGTTATAAAAGAAAACAAATATTTTCTTATCAAAAATTTCAATAATAATGGTATTCGAATTCCTTCAATTCCTCAGGTACGGAATGTGCTAAAATAGGCAAGTTTAAATATTGATCAACACAAGAAGGTTATATTAAGATGAATATTCAGAATCTTTAAACATTATAGATCCTCTTGTTTTTTTCAAAACTTGTCTGAATTGGCAAAAATATTTCAATGCTTACCGAAAATATCCCTTTAAACCACAGCAGAATGGATTGATTACATTAGTATCTATTAAGCGTTTTTATGGTAACTTCAAAATTAAAGTAATTAAATATTTTAATTCATATAAAAAATGTAATATAATTAATGAAGCTACAAAAGCTGAAGAATGTTACTTTAACACAAAACTGTAGAATCTAAAAAAGTTTTTCTATAAGTTTCATACACATAAACCTCAAATTATATTTTTTTATAATAGATTAAATAATACAAACAGTAAATGATAAATATCAATTTAGACATTTGTTTACAACCATTTACACAAATATAACAGAAAGGCGATAAAAAAAACATGTGATTTTGATGAATGGCTGTCATTTATAAGACTTCATCTTTTTGTCATTTAAATATTCTTTAAAATATGAAAAGTTTGATTATAAAATCAAAGTTACTTGCGTAAGTCATACACTTCAAGCAAGTTTAAAGTCATGCTAAAATGAAACTGAATGACTCCAGATAACTTTTGAAGTGCTTAAGCAAATTCATTTAATGACAAATATAGTTTGATTCATTCTTTTTCATTTTTTATTGCATATCAAGGTGACACCATGACACAATCTCTGTTTTATGATCTGAAGGGGCACAGAGGCAAAGCACGATTCTTCAGATGATTTCAATATGTACAAGGTTAAATCTATTTAAAGGGTCAAATGTTCTCCCACTAGTGCGAATATGATATCTAAAGAGAAGATGTTAACTCAGGAGTCAACTGGTTAAAGTTCAAAATTATTAAATCTATCCCAAAACTGAGCAGCAATATAATTAAATTAAATAAATTATAATAACACCATGAAAATGAAGGGTAATATCAAACAAGTAAAATTTCATGTTAATATAGTTTAATTTTAGGAATGCCAGTGGTTTACATCATTGAATTTGTTTTACAGGGAAAACAAAGCTACATAATTAATGGTCCACTGAGTTGCAAAGCTTTGGTATAATTTTTTTTACGTTTAGAAAGTCTTTCTTTTGACTTTTCCAATATTTGAGGTTACTTTATTTCACTTATATAGTTAAAAATCAAAGGTTCCCTTTCAGAATGTAAGTTATATATATATATATATATATATATATATAAAAGATGAATAAAAAACAGATATGTACGTGAAAAAAGGAGAAATCCGGCCTGATGACTTTCTCAAGGGTCACCATCAAGCAAGGATTCTAATAAAAAGTGGAATTTTTTTCTGTAAATAGTTAGACTATTGTCTAAAAAATTAACTCTTTTATGATCCGAAAAATTCCAAATTTTAAAGTAAAAGAGAGACATCAATTTTTAGCATAAAAAAATAAATGACAATTAGGGAAAAAAACCAAAAAAAAACTCACAAATAAAATTCTAGATTGAAGGAAAGAAATATATAACAAAATACTATATACAATAAAAAAAATACTAAATACAATAAAAAACAACACCAATATTAGCAAAAGAACAAGTAAGAAAATAAGAAGTCTAGAACATACCCTTAAGAGAGAGATGTGCACCCAAGCAGTGCTAAAGAGCAAATGAAATAGACTGGAAGAGATTGAGGCGAGTGCCGAATCAGGAAGGAGATACTGGAAAAAAGCCGCCTGGGCCAATTAGAGATTAGCAGAGGTCGTCAAAACACACCTAAATGGACTCTTCCAAGCTGAGGGGCAGTTACTTCCTGGGGTCTGAAGTAATAAATCTATCACCATTCTACTTTGAGCAATTGCTTTGCGGTTTTCCAACAACAAGTTGCATTTTCTAATATACTGTTCTAATATACTGACACCTTTTAGTGTGAAACGTTTCGTTCATCGACTTTTTGGGGTATTTTTTTCATCACCAAATCTTTGATATTTATTTTATAATATAATTTGGAAAATAGTTTTTTTTATTTATATTAGATTTCAAACCTTTGAAATAAAAACTGACATTAATATCAATTTTAAAAACTTCTTTATTTTATTTTTTTGTATAATTTACCATTATACTTTTAAAATATGAATACAATTTTTTTTGGCAAAATTAAATAATACGTCATACATATGAATGTAATTTCTTTTACATTATAATAATATATGGCATGTATATAGTATATATGAATGCAATTAGGATACTTTTACATGGTATAGATGTCAATGCAATTCAGCAATAGACTAGATAATGTTTTAAATCTTTATTTTAATATTGAAATAAAAACATCCTTTGGCTTTAAAAAAAAAATAGTGAAAATAGCACCTTTGGAAAGACATTTTGAAAATAATACTTTTTTTAACCCCTTAACTGGTTTATTTTCCTTACTCTCTAATAAGATGACACCTTCTATTTTGGGAATATTTTCTTTTGATTCAAATGGAAATCCATGGAATACTTGGCTTATCTACATATTTGAAGTCATTTTACTATTGAATTATAATTGTTATAAATGATTTATTTTTTGTTTACAACTATCAAAATTCGATAAATTGATGCACATATGGCGTACGGGCAAAGCAGTTAACACATTCGCTGCCACCAAAATTTATATATCCATCCTCAGAAGCCGAATTTAAAAAAAGTGTTTTAATAATTAAAAACAATTCCTAATATTTTAATAGCAAGAAAATTTTATAGCCAGAAAAAAAAGAAAAACCTTTTATTTTCGTGTTTAGTAAAAATAATACTTCACTAACGTGCCACAAAAACCTCATCGTTCAACCTCCAAATCCGAACTAAAACTAAAGCAGTTTACATATCAGACTCGATTGTCGCCCCAGAGCGTCACCGACATGGGAGGTAACGCCATGCTGACGCGCCAGCAAATGTGTTAAGGGGTTAATACTGAAGGCAATAAAAGGCTTTTATAATATAAACGACTATCTTAATTTTTGAATATAAATATTATTTTGAATTTTCTATTGTAATACTAAGAGATATTTTTTAACCTTTAATTAAATTTTTAAAGAAGCTTTCATATATATATATATATTTTTTCCTAAAAATTTATACAATCTTGCTTCAACTTAAGTTATCGAAAAAGAGTGCGAGATAAAATATACTATTCCAAAAGTGTTTCTTTTTTTTATTTTGCAACTAATTTTTTCTAATCTTTTAAAAAATTTAGTAAACCAAGAGACAACATTACGCTAAGAAATATATAATCTCACCTATCAAAGTAATTGGATAAATGAGATAACGTGTTTTTAAAACTTTATTTAATACTGACATAAAAAAATTGTTCAGTAAAATATATTTCACAAAACATATACATAAAATATATTTCGCAAACACATTCTTTCAGTTTCCAGCCTGAGAATTTTACTTTAGTTCCTCATAAATATTCTTTTTTTTTTTTTTTTTGGTGTAAGCCATCATGCTAAATTTTTCACGCTTAATTTCTGATCTTAATATGTTATTTATTTTCTATAGTATTGTTAAGAAAAGATCTAATTACAAGGATATAAAATGAATTTTTGAACAAAAGTTCCATATTAATTTTCTATAAATTTACGTATAAATGAATCATGCGTAATTTTTTAGTAATCACTTTTCAATCATTGAAATAAAAATTGGAACAAATGTCTACAAAAAAAAAAAATCATTATTTTTCATCTTATTAAACTGTTTAAACACTATTAGAGCAACCGTTTGTCAAAAGTAGATAATATGTATAGATATATGTCAATATTAATAATACTGCTTAATTTTTTTGTGCATCAAAATAATTCAGGAAATAGATGGGATGATTTTAAAACTTCATTTTACAATGACGTAAGAAAAATAAATGAAATTCTAGAGAATGCTAAGCATCAAAACAGCTAAAACATTTAAATAAACAAAAATACCTTCATCTTCGCTTCACAGGTCAATGTCACTTCATCAGTAACAGTTATTTTTTAATTTATCACTGAATTCAAGTTTAATTTCACTCATAATGAAGAAATTATAAGCTTTTAAATAAACAAAAATTACTCTGATAATGGAAAACGTTTCACAACAATTTTCAGTGTGGCATTCTTGCAAGGAACTCAATATTTACATAACTTATCTCACTGCAAAAAGGAGGGGGAAGCAAACAACCCAAATTTTTGGAGGGTCTTTTAATGCTATTTGAAAGACGTCATTTGTATTCGTCATCTAAACTTCTGACAACCTTTTGATGATAGATTAAGAAGCTAGAAATATAAAACGATTGCCCTTCACAGTAACAAGAGTCACTACCCATTTTGTGACAAAATTACTATGTAAATAGGCCACAAAGTTAATGCAATAGTTTGTCTTTATATCATTACAATAGTATTAATTTTTAAAACAAGCTTTCTGATGTTTAACCAAAACAAATTACTTATCGGAATTCTTATTATCATTTATCGTTAACAGAAAACTTCTTTACAAATAGACATAAAATCCTTCCAATTTTGAGAGAACAACAAATGGAAATAAAAACTTAAAACCCAACATAACCCCATCCAAAACATAACATATGTGCAAACAACCTATTTTGTGTATCCTTCCCCAACCCTAATGCCTTAAGGCAGAGGGGAACCTTCTGCAAAAAAGATGTAATCATCAGAGATAACACAAACTTCCTGCAGCGTCTAACACAAGTAGCCAATTTTAAAACCCATCTCTGCTAAAACACAAGCAATTGCCCAAAACCAACCGACACGGAGATTAAGGGTAAATTTCTGAAACACCCCCAAACTACTCGGCTGGCATCGAGAGGGTTAACCCACTATTTATTTGAAAAGAAATAACTTTATACACAGGGTTGTCACTCAAATGAAGAAAAAAAATTTCCCATGTTTTTTCTGTGTGTAACCCTGCAGGGTGGTGAGATCCAATCACCATGACAGAAGCATCTCATCCTCTTTTCGAGGTGCCCGACCCTGGGGCAGGGTGAGGGGCGACCCTGGGGCAGGGGGGTCCTTTGGAAAGTAAGGGGCACACTAAACTGGGATTTTATCGATACAGCTATGAATATTTTGATAATACGATACATTAATGCTTATAAATTTTGGTCCTCAATCATTTCATTTTAAGCCTACAAAACAGATAAGGGTCATTTATGATAAGAAATATTACATTCATATAAATTTTCCAACAAATAGCGAGGTAATTGAACGAATAATCCAACAAAATAACGAAGTAATCACCGCTGGACGAGATCGGAGTTTCTTATTTAGCAAAGAAATAGAAGATTTAATTGAACTGAATCAATATTGAAGTGTTATAAGATACGGAATGAACACAAGAGCTTCAAAGAAAAAAAAATTTGAGAAAATGCCATAATTTTAATTTCATAAAGTTTCAAATAAAAAAGTAAATTAAAATTGTGTGAAAAACAAACAGTGTGTAGCAAATTTAATTACCTGCTGTAATTTTGTCCAATTTGTTATACCATCAAAACATTCTGGTTTCACAACTGCTTCAAGACCGTTTTCATTAATATGCTTCTTCTTTCTTTTACGTTTTTTGCTTGATTTTTGATGCTTAGAAGAAATTTCCATTAAAAACACTAATCAATACAAAAATTCAAAAACCACATGGATTTAACTCACCGATTTCAAATCAAATACAAAATTTAGTAAAGAATCTCACTTCACTTTAATTATCAAAGTTGATACAAAAACGTTTTGCCTTGTATCAAAATATCCACAAATTAAAAATGAAAATAAATGAATAAATAAATTTATTAATTTAAGCTGTTAAATTTAAAATTGCTATTACAACAAGAAAATGCTGCAATATGAACTTGATTGTAATTTATTATTCAAAGTAGAAAAAGCCTGAAAAGTGCAATATATGATATGATTATGATTCCCATATATTATTGCTCCATAATCTTTAGTATTTTTATAATTTGAATAACCTGTTTTTAAAAATACATATCACATGCAGGATGCAAAAAAAACCTAAAAATGACTTGATTCAAGATTTAATGCAATGCCACTACTCGTATATTTTTGTCTAGTTCTATTGCACATGCGCATTGCTAAAAATGTCTTTCATTTTCTGCATATAATGCAATGCAAACTCCGACCTAATAAACTGCACTGATGTGGTTAAAGAACTATTTGTTTTAATTGTAACTCTTCAATTAAAAAATTAGTTAAACTATAGCTTTTAGAACGGTAAATTTAAAACTACTGCCAAACCTTTGGCAGTGGAAACTAACATATACCTAATTATCTTGATCAATTTGAGTTGTAAATAACCTGAAAGTGAGTAAAAAAATTTTGATATCTATCCAAACGTTTTAACGTTTGTTTAACCTTTTTATTCAGCTTTGTTATTTTTTCATCAAAATATCTAACAAAGACTAATTAAACTTTTTATAACATTTTTTTAAAAAAACGTTGTTAAACAGCTTTGTATAAAAATATAAGTTAACTATAAAAGAAAGCATGAAATACAGTATGTTGTTTTAAGTATAAAAGTTAATCACAAATATGGTAGAATACTTTTAGTATGGGGTTTAGAATTTATTTTACTTCCCGTTTTCTAATTTCCCTTTTTTAAGGGTTTATTTCTTTTTTTCAACTTGTCTAATTTTGTTTTAGAGCAAATACCTAATTCTAAGATTAATGATATGGAAAATGTTAGATCACAAAATGTCCTTGATTATTCATAATTTAAATACTCTACGGATCTATCAAACAAAAGAAGTTCATACGTCAGAAAAATTTATCTCCACCAACTGTAGGTTGAGAATTTTGCTGCAGTAAATATTTTCTGAATTATTTAAAGAATATTACAGGTGCTTGGATAAATTCCTTACATAATGTAGGGGTGTTTTTTTTTGCTAAAAGTTAATTTGTAATATATATATATATATATATGAATTCACATCCAATATTTTACCTTATGAAACATGGCAGTGCAAGTTCTATATTGGATGATTGACTTTGGACCAATGTGAATTGCAGAAGAGTAGATAAATGGTGAATTGAGGGAGAAATTTGTGTTTTTGGCAGTTATTTTATGACATAAACATTGTTTTATTACTTATTGTTTTTATTTACTGAAAAGTTTCAAATGATAATGAAGAAAATGCAAGCTGAATTTATCTTGATGTATTCTTCAGTGATATTTTTTTTACATTGTTATCAATTTCTTCACTCTTATTATATAATAATTCTTTGATTTTAAGCATATAAATTTAAATTTCTTAGAAATTGATTTTATTGAAAATTTCAGAATCAGTCATTATTTTAATGGTATAATCAATGCTTCTTAACGTAGATTTTCAGACCTCATTGATTAAAC
>JAOUZG010017157.1:1077818-1097187 GCA_026289955.1 Argiope argentata | reverse complement strand
ATAATCAATGCTTCTTAACGTAGATTTTCAGACCTCATTGATTAAACTATATTTAAATTAAGGAACTTACAAAAAATTTTCATAATATAAAAAATATCAAATCTCTATTAAAATCCTAATATTTTGACTAATCAACGTTTTTATCTTATCTATTTCTTTATAATACTTCACCAATAATCTTACTCATTTCTCACTACAATGCTTTCAATTATTAACTAATTTATTTTCAACCAACTGGGAAATATTTATTACTTAATTTTAATTTAATATCCATTATTTACTAGGTATTAAAAAAAAGATGAATTGAAATTCATGTAGTTGCGAAGAGTATTATTAATTTCAATGAATATGCCATATAATTCAATTATCACTCTAAATTTTAGATTGAAAGCATCCTGTATATTCTATACATGTGAAGCATTAAATTTACTAACATTTATCTCTGTTTTTAAGACAATCCATTCTTGTGATAGATTACAAATGTTCACAGTTTTGTTTTATTTATTTATAAAGGTGGGTTTATACCTCAAATATCCATACTATATTATAATTGTTACTGCTGTGTCTAAGAAAGACACATATGCTTTATATGCAGAAAAATAAATTTCTATTTGTAAAAAGCTGTTTTCAGCAAGTATTCCTGAATCTACCAGCCTTCTGTACACATATACTGAGATGGAAAGGAGAAATGTTATAATATAGCTCATTGGCCAAGACTTGGTTGAGCTTTAAACAATATCATCCAACTTAGCAAGGAACACATGGGAATTGAGAACAAAAAATGTGTTATTAAGATAAAGGTTCTGTTATGATGTAAAATTCCTTCTTCTGTATAATATTACATTTCCTTATAAAATAAATGCAATTTCAATGACCTCTTCCAACCAAATCTTTTTAAAAATTAAATAAAATTTAAAAACCTTCTTTATGGAAGGAAGGATGAAGGTTTATTTTCCGGCATATGCTCCTGAAATGAATTTTAGCTTGTGCTGGGTTAACAAATATCTATTCTTCTTTATGCTTTGTTAATTAAATTGACTATTTTGGTTTGCCCATTCATGTAATGAATCACCATTCTAAAAAGCAGAATGTTGCAAAAGTAAACTATGCAATAAAGTAATCACATTTAAAGATTAATTTACTCTGGATTTATTAGGAAATATATAAATATCTAATGTTTTAACTTTTTAGCCTTTATTAGGTTGAGATTTCTCTTAAAAATCTGTTTTTCAAATTTTATAAATAAATGTTCTAGTGTTTTTTTTTTTTTTTAATTCTTAATTTTAAGCTTGAAACACACTGAGGAAATTATCAAGGTCAATGAAAAAGTGTCTGTAGATTTACCTATTGAAAACTTGTTTTTATTCAATGAACAATAATCATTTACACATAGCTCAGAAAATGCCTGTCAAAACATTTGCTCTTCATAAATCACCTAATGTTTTTGACAGGATCAACATCACAGAAAAACAAATATAATCCTTTGGATTCAGATGGACATTGGATGCCAAACACTGTGTGGTCATCTATCCAGAGTCAAATATTCATTAGAACTTAGTTGTACTAAATAAAAATTAATTGTGTGATTGATTGTGTTGACATGTCAATCAGAAAAATCCATTGCAGCATCTGAAAAAAAGTATTAAATGTGGTGATTGTTCAATTTGAAAATACCTTCATACTTAAAACCTATACATACACACACACATATTCTATTAAAAGATTTGTGACAAGTGAAGGTCGCGGTACGAACCTGCGACGTTTGGGCCTGTAACTGAGTATCATACCGATCGAACAAAAGGGACCCTTCAGCTCGAAGGATATTATGTGGCTTATAAGGATGACGCTACAGTACTCCCCTACCAGTGAGTCGGACGGGAGACGAACGATTTGGTGCTTCGAGTTAGCAACGGCTTTTTGTTGAGTAAGAGACGGCTTTGGTGCGTTGAGTTAGCGACGGCTTTGTTGGCTGGTAGATGGCGCCATGACTTTGCGGAAGGTTGCGTTGTCAAGGTCACCAATGTAGAGAGTGAAGGTCGCGGTACGAACCTGCGACGTTTGGGCCAGTAGCCGAGTAATATACTGAATCGGGCAAAAGGGACCCTTCAGCTAGAAGGATATCTGGCTTGTAAGGCAAACACTACAGATTATTGAGAATAATATTTTTATACATTTGAAAAATAATCTTTAGTTTTCAAAGAAATCTATGGTTTTAACCCATTATACTAATTGCTTTCATTTATTTGTTTAGTTTCAAATTGTTAAATTTAGTTTAAGAGTTTAAAAATTTATTATTCAATGTTGAAATTTTGGTTGATTTGATGCAATTTAAACACTTTATATTATGTATTAGACATCATTGTGGTATTAGATGTGTACAAATGCCTAAAATATTACAAAAAGTTTTTTTTTTAATTTAAATATTATGTTAAAAGTAATATATTAAAATAATTCTATAATTTAAATATTTTGGGTATCAAAATAATGTTTCAATCAAATATAAAACATTTTTATTTGTGTGCAATAAAATAACTATTTTTTGTTTAAATTCTTATGTCGGAAAAATTTAATGAAGAGGGAAATGTTTAAATATAAAATCCCTTAAAATACATCAACTCTAAATACAAATTTAAAAAAACAGTTTTAATTATGAAAAATATGTATTATTCAACAACAAAAAGTAACTATTTTATATATAAATCTATTCGGTAAGTTAGGTAGCAAATTCTATCAAAAGATTTTTCCATAAAACAGGAATGCACAACCTTTTCAGGATGAAGGGCCAAAAAATGAAAAAAGATCATGTTGAGGGCCAAAGCAGCTACATGAATGTTAAAACATGTTATAAACGTGAAAGTACTGTTTTTTTATGGCAATACACATTAATTATAATTATTACTTTACTCGTGCACACATTATGCAATAAATAAATGAATAAAAACAAACATTATAGATATGATTAAAATTATCACACAAAAAAAAGATTCCTACTAAAAAAGATGGCAAACTTGAAATAGAATAACAGAGGAAAACTTTTTTGGTAATTATACAGAAAACACAATTTAAATTTTGAAAAAAAAATTAATTATTAAAATTAGTAAGAATTAATGAGATAGCTGGGACTGAATATTTGAAGTTATTCATTTTATATTGGTATTAAGGTTGGTTGTGGCAATACGTAGAACAGAAGAAAGGTTCTCATCTGCTATTCAATTATTTATTTATGATTTGTTTAAATTCATTAGTGAGAAAGTTTGCACACAAATGTAAGTGCTGTCAAAGAAAGTTGCACATGCCGTTGCATTTTGCTTTAATCACGAAAATTCCTCGGGTAAGTCTATAAAATTTTAACATCGGTTTTCCATTGAACTGATTTTTAAAAAAAATAAGAATTCTATAAATAAATTAAGGATAACTGTATGCTCGCAGCCACTAGACATCAACAGAAAATGGAGAAGAAAATACTGCAATTTTTGTTAAGACATTTTTCAAAATCTGAAATGCAATCCTCAAGATTTGAATTTGATACTCGCTCTACATTTTCATGTATGAAATTTTTTCACGTCCGCGAGCTTCTCCTGTACGAAAACTAGTATTCGCTCACAGTTAGCCATGAAGGGAACAAACTGAAAAATCGCGTTATAAAAAATAAATAAACTTAATGAGCAACTGTAAATTATTTATTCTGTTGTAGAATCGTTTTCGCATCAGATTTTGTTCCTCTTTATTTAAAAAACTCTCATTTCATTTTAAATCAGTCTTATTTTATGAACAACATTCGCGGGCCATAGGTTGTGCATCCCTGCCATAAAGAATGTGATTTGAAGTTGGGATCTCCCCAACCCATGGCTGGCCATCTAGACGATGTGGCGGATGCTATAAACCAGGACTCCAAAATGATCAAGCACTAAATTAAAGTTCTGAACGGTAATGGTATGGTGGAATGAAGGGAGGGGGAAATCTATTGTGTTGGAGCATATGCAATTTACAGATATATTACAGTTTAGTGCAAGTGTGCAACATATTTTAAGAATAAAGTATGGTCATTTACCTCTCTAATTTATGCTCATTACCTACTAAATTATATTCAGTTTTTTTACTTTTATGTGTATGCTTTAAAATGTTTAATATTGTTAGACCTAATCATGTCCATGTCAAGGGAATATCTCTTTCTGCCAAGCTGTCAAAACTCAGTTTCAAAAAGGAAAGTAGGAAAAAAAAAAGCTGTATTTCAAAAAGTTATAAGTGCATCTTTTTTCATGTCTACAAAGTAATTCTGGCATTGAAACTGCCCCGACTTCAGAAGTTACAATTCAAGATTCAACTTGTAAAAAAACTTTCTCACAAACTATGCAATTTCAAAACTGAAAATCTTGAAAAAACCTTATTTTTATATAAATATGATTCAATCAGTAAGTAATGTCACAAATATGATCAAGTACATATAAATTATTCAGGTTTATGACCAAACATTATGAATGATTTAGGAAAATGTTTAATGATATAAACAAACCTGTCAGCTTAAACGAGTCTTTGCTTAGAATGCTGAAGGTAGATCATTTACTACCACTTACTACTTTTTTTTTTAATGTCAATTGGTAAAAAGCACCATTGCAGCTGGTTAATTTATTCAAAAACATAAGGCTGTGTATTTTGTTATAATTGTATTATTTACCAAAGGAAATGAAAAAATCTACTTTATTTATGTGTCTATAATAACTGGAAAAGGTTATTAACTGTAATTCACTTTGATGCTATTTTTAACATTAATAATCTTTCGTTTTGACTAAACAGGAAATAATCAGAATATCTAATAAAGGAATTGTCTCTTTATCAAATTATTAAGTTAATTGTCAAATTATTATTTCCTTAATAATCATAAATAGGTTAAAAAATACCAAAAATAGGATTGTGCATGATTTATCACATCAAAGACAAGAACAAATTGTTCCTGCATTAGTAAATGAAGTTCTTAACAAAATTAAAGATGATACAAAACTAACCCCATTTTACAATATCCAATGGATTCTACTTCTGATTTTTCTAGTATAAAACATACTTCAGTCCTTATTTGGTTTGTAAATTTTGAGGAGAGAAGATGGCCATTTATAGGGTTTATTGATGTGACTGGAAAAGGACTAGCAAAAGTTCTATTGCAAATATTAAGTGAACGTTTTTTGGATATCATGGATTGTAGTGGTCAGGCATACGACAATAGTAGCGAGAAGAAAGGGAAATATAAAAGAGTACAATATACAATAATTACTCCAAAATCTCATGCAATTTATGTGCCTAATCTATGTCATTCTTTCAAGTTATTGATGTATGATGATGCCGCTTTCAGCAATAATTTTTTTGGATATTTTAATGTATATATTGCATATTTTCTGAATCCTCAAAAAGATGGGAAATTCTACAAAAACATTAAAACGTGACTCTTAATTCATTATGTGACACTCATTAGAAAGCTAAAATATAAATTATTAAAGCAGCATATATACAGTTCAAAGAAATTAGTAATGCCTTAGAAGAATTTATTGAGGGAAATAATAATATCGCGGTACTCAAAGCTAAAAATCTATTGGATTCAATACAAGAAATTACATTTGTTTGTGTTTAATGGTATAGTTTACATTATTGCCCAAAATTAGCACTATCAATAAACTGCTTCAAGTAAAAAGCATTGCTTTCGACTTCACTTTTAATTTAATCCATATGTTTATTCCTCAAGTTAAGTCATTGTTGGAGTATTGTCTTTGAAATTTTAATATATTAGAAATCAGTGCTGCTCAGTTTTTGGTATATTTTGCAAAACATTTTTGCACAAAAAAGAATTTTATACCTTTTGTATGTTTATATATATATATATATATATATATATATATATATATATATATATATCACCCTTACTTCCAATATAATTGTTACTTCCAAATTCAAATTGTTTTCAATGTTTTATCAAATATTTAATTGCTCAGTTTTTTTCCATTGTTAGAAATCAGAAAGAAGAATTTTGTACAGTTAACAAGACGAATAGAATAATGACGTAACAATACCACAAAATTTAGGGAATCGATAAGTTGAGCATTATCTTGTTTAATAGCACTATGTTGTTATGAGACTGGCCACTATTCGAAAAGTTGCATGTACTCAGTTAACAGAATTTAAGTAAAACACAATAACACGGCTTTTATATTCGTCTGCTTGATGAAATAATGTGCATGAAGTTGTATTATAATGATTTTTCAAATATTAAATATAACCAATATTTTTTGGTGAATTAGCTTACCACCAGAAGCGACAGTGCGAAATGAACTTTCACTTGATCATTCCAAGATAAATGCATTACCCTAAAATAGGAATATAAGCCTTAATCAGAATCATTGTTTACTATATTAGTCACAACAAACAACGTAATCCCTAAACATTGATTCCTTATGTCAATTCCTCTCTTTTCAGACATTGTCTTTCTAATTCGACGATCATGGCTTTTAAGAATAGATGAATAATATTATATTTATTTATTTTCTCTCTATTTGCTAGTACATTATTAAATATCATTTTTTCTCCTTCTAGAATGGCCCAGTTCTCAGCTCTTTATTTAATACCTAAACTCACTCAGGCTTGCTCTGGACTAGCAGCAATGTTTCTGCTCGGACATCTTTGTTTCAGCACTGATTATAAGAAGATAGCAGACAACAGAGAAAAATCCCGGCATCAGCACTTTCCAAGGCAGTCTTTGGTTACTAATTAAGAAAAACTCTTAGTGTGAAAAAAAAAATATTCACCTACTCTGGATTCTGGGGTCAATAAGTAGCTGTTTAGAAAGTTATCAAGTGTGCTTACATTTCTTAATGAATAGCTATTTCAGTTCAATGGAAACAATCTTTTTGCAGATAAAAAGTGTGAAATATTATAATGCTATCACATTTCTTTGTACATTTTAAATATATGTTAATATAAATAAAAACTAGTTTTTCTGTATGTAGTACTTAGCATCGTTTTTAGTTTTGATTAATTTGTTTTAAGACACAATATTTGATAATTTAGAAATATCAAAAGATTTTCGTTTAAAAATTGTAAATAATAATAACCCTTTCCTTGAATAGTTAAGTGTTATTGATTAGAAGCAATTGCTGATTTTTTTTTCATGTTGAAACAATTATTAATTAATACAAACGTAAAAGATGCATATCTAAATCAAAAGAATTTACAGTTTAAGCAGTCATCAGAATTTGGTAAATATTTATGAAAATTTACAAATAAATGTAATACTTTTAGTGTATCTAAGAGGGACTTGCAAACTTCATTCAAACCTTCAAAAATAATTATGTTTTTACATGTTACCACTGTGGATTCACTCTTGAAATCAATTAACTTAAAAAAATAATAATGTAGTTCTCAATTCTCTTTCCTGGCATGGAGAATGTCAAGTTAGTATTCTATTATTTACCATTCATTTAAGAATTGTTATTGCACATCTGATGTAGATATATTATCCTAACTTTCAATTATTTAATATCACAAACGGTATGGCAGTTTGTGGCTCAAGTCACCTCTCACTTTCTTAGATATAAATCCGGAAGAAAAGACGGTGAGAAGTAACATTAATCTAAAAGAGTGCAATCTGTAATAAAATTGTTATCCCTAACCACCTCAAAATAAAAGGAATGGGGACCTTGGTTAAGGCTGAAAATGTCTACCTTTTTGGCGTACCATAGTTACGAAATATTAGCCTTTGATGTGAAATTAGCATTTTTATTTAATGTATTCTGTTATCTTTTAACAATTAATCACCAACAGGTAGTTTATAACATCCGAAAATCGCGTTTAGATACGTTTTTCGCCACCGATTGAAACCATAATTTGACACAGAGCTACAATTGTCCCAAAATCGCGCTCCAAATTCAATATTAAAGTTGTTTCGATTTTAGTTATCGCGTCTACATACTTCTGAAAGTACAGACGTTGTTGGAATTGACTCAAATTATGTGGGTATCTACTCTGTAATAAATTTGCATGCCGAATTTTATCCATTTAGTAACAGATTCCCTCTGAACAGATCATGCTCAAAATTAGATACCATCCATATAATCTCAGTGTTTTTGAATTATCTTTGTCACTGACAGGCATAATGGGGAAAATATGTTTTTTGGATTCAAGCATTTCTAAAATGAATCGATTAGTCAAAACCTCAAATTTGAAATTTAGGATACTCTATATTTCGTATTCAAGAAAGTAAAAAAAAAATTAAAAAATCGAGTTCATGTCATCTAATTTCCTAGAAAATGATTCATCCAAGAACTGCAAAATTCAGTGAGTGCATGTTTTATAGTCTTTACATAGGAATATTGTATTCATAACAGTGTTTAAATTTATTTGAAGGAAAATGTTTGATCCGATTAGATGTATCTACAAAACATATTGCTTTTATTCCTTCATTACCATCATTTCATTAAAAAATTTATTCCTTAGTAATCCTTGTGTTGTTTCGCTATCTATTTGATGATTTTTTTAAAAAACAGAATGGAGCAGTCCACAATAAAAATATTACTTTATTATTTACAAAGATTATTTTATGATAATGTTTTGTAATTATAGAAAAACTTTAACCGTGAACACTATTATGTTTCAATTAATGAACCAGTCGATCGTTTTTTTACTAGTGTACCTTCCTCCTTTCCTTCCAAAAGTATAATGAATAAATAACTGAAGTTATGCTCAATTTTTTTAATTATTATTTGTAGATATTTAGCATGTAGGTTGCTTAAGGATGGAAACAAACTCCTGACACTATCCTAGTACGATTAACATAATCTGTACTGTATATATGAAACTAGTTTTTAAAAAAGAAATAAATTTAATCAGATAATCAAAAATTGCATATTTCTTCATTTGCACACTACCTTTGGATAAATTAATTTTTCCGTTTGTTCCAAAGGAATGTAAGAAAAAGCAAAATTTATTTTCGTTGTATAGTTTTCATATTCTTATATTCATCAAGAGCTTTTAAAAAATTAAGTTAGGGTTTAGCTCAATTAGGTTGAATCCTAATTAATTACTACCTTAACGCTTTCAGATAAATGGCGTACTTAAAATCCTCATTTGGTGAAAATGTAAACATTGCTTGAAGTTGTTTCTCGAAAACTTGGCAACATATATTTTTCCAGAAAGAAATATGAAGTTTATAGGTTAAAATTTGCAATTTTAAGAGATTAAATTTTAATTTAAATTTCCGTACTTCATGCAATAACGCGTGTAGAAGTCTTAATATCAACTGCTATCAAAAAGCAAATATTAATGATTGTGAAACTTGGATAATATTCAAGTAAATTTCGTGGGGTAAGATGCTCAACAGAATGAAACAATCATAAAGATGGTCTCTTCTGTTTCTTGTTAACTTTTCTCATATACAAAGTATAGAAGAAGTATTTTGATCGTCGAAAAGCGTGAACTCGAAAGAATATGTCTGTCTGTGACTGTAAACCATTTTGAGCTAGACAAATGAAATTTTGAATACGGTCTTTATACCAAAATTGCAGATTTCTATCAAATTTTGAGCAAAACCCATTCAGAGAGAGTTTGTATGGTTTTTCAAATGGAAATCAAAACCAGAATTTAGAAAGAGAACTAGGTAGGTGAAATTGGATTCACAGATTTAACATATTTAGTGTAATCTATCAAGTTTTGAGGTACATCCAGCTGGTGGTTAAATTATCGTTCCGAACTTACAAACGCGTAGTACGAACGTAATGACTGAAATATCAAATTTGCTTTTGAGATTACAAGAGTAATTCTGTGTCAAATATTTCGGTTGGGAAAAACGTGTATAAGACGCAATTTCTATTTTTGCATGCTAGAAATTAATTGCTTAAAAAATTCTGTAAGGATCACACGAGGGATTCAGTAAAAATGCTAAATTCTTCCGAAAGTTTTTGTATCTATTGCAAGCTATATTGTCATGCTAGGTGTTCTCTAGGACACCTTTATGATAGAATACGCGAGATATTTTTCTTCAGCTATCCAAGTAGATTCACATTCAATATTTAAGATATTACATTTACGCCTGTTTTTAAACCCAAATATATCAAAGGAGAAACAAAACACTCTCCGATACCATTAGTTCCTTCTTGACATTTATTCTTGCCAATTTATTGAAGACGATTAAGACAATATATATAGATGCAAATAACTCTTGTAACGCCTCTATTGAATCTTGTTCTCTGCCCAAAAATATAGCAATTAAGAAGTTTAGGTAATGAGTGAATTTAAATAAATTTGATGTATGTCATTAAAGCTGATGTTATACAAAAGCCAGCATCCAAAAAGGGAAAGTGAATGATTTTTTTATTTACAACAGATAGAAAAATATTTAGTATGGCATGAAATATTTCAATGTTGATAAATAATGTAATTATAACTCGTACATTATCAATCAAATGCCGTATTATGTAGAGACATAATATTTGGTTTTGTATTCTACGTTAGACATTCTGACTTAAGTTCCAACTATTGTCTTATATCGTTTTTATTTTTGAATGATTTCAATTTCTGGAATAAGGTTGAAATTTCTTGCATTAACCCTTTAACCGTACTGCCCTTACTTCATACATACATCGCATTATCCCTTCTGAAGCTTATAAAATGAAATTAAATATTTCTATTGTTTAAAAAATTGAAATTAAATCAATTTCATAAAGCGTTACACATAATTATTTTGTAGATCCTGAATTGAATTACGAACGGAACTTGTAGTCTAATTGAATAATAAGGCAAAACTAATTAAAGGAAAAATTGAGCCATATAAATGAACGTTACTAAATAACCGTATGAGTCAACTGCGGTCGATCTTTAGTTGTTAATTCAATTTCTTTTTCACTTATTTAGTCAATCTGAACTACATTGTGCGCTTTTGAAATTTACAATCTGTAGATAATTACAGAAATTCGGCATCTCGAAACTATGCTAAACACTTTTTGATCTTTTAAATAGAATACTGCCCTTTAAGACAGTTAAATCGTTCAAATTCTATAAAACGATGAAAACTTTTTAGTTCCAATAATACACATAAATCTCCTGAGTGTGTTGAATGTACCCATCCCGATGACTGAATAATCTAATTCCTTTTCTAATGGGAAAAAAAAAAAAAGAATTCCAATAGGTACGACAGCAATTCCTTAAAAGCGAGTATTCAATATCTTGCTCATTCTAGGATTCGAAAGCCCACCGCACTCTTCAGCAGGTATCAGAAAGCGCCCTTTTTTATTGAAATAAACAAGGTGAACGTTGAAAAGAGAAAATATTTACATTTAATAATAAAGAGGATTCAGATTATTCATGAAAATGGCAGTCGTAATAACCGTTTTACCTTTCAGCTTACCACTCCTTAGGGGAGTATTATCTTCTAAGAGTGTTGCGCTTGAGATTCTGAAACAAGTGCACGGCAGGTCTTCTGAAAAACGCGAGTATATACTTGGGGTCAGTTACCAACTCGGCTCAAAGCCTTAGGGATATGTTGAGTCCACGCTACTACTTTAGATCGACCACTGGCTTCGTCCTCTTTCTAGTAGAGAGTTGATCCATTAACTGCCAAATTTTGTAAAGAAGGAATTTTGGTCCAGAAAAGTTATCTATATATGCATAAAAATGTGTGGAACAAATTAATGGTATTCAAATTACGTTTTGTTTGGAAAATATTTCGTATTTGAGAAAGGATATCGTTATAAAATGGTCAATAAAATCCCTTCTCTAACAGATTGTTACAATATGATCTTAATTACATTTATTTGCGTATTTCATTATTATACAGATATTAAATAAAGAATGAAATGCTTCAAAAACTTGGCAATTCTCTTCCGTTCAATTTACAGATAAATTTCAAAATTGTACGCTTGTTGTAAAGAAATATTAGCTCTGAATACACATTTTCTGCTAAACGCAATGCTTGCTAATGTGTGTAGAATCAAACCAAATTGTTAGGCTTACCAAATATATATATATATAATATATTTGGACCCGAATGGTGTGCGTAGGATTCCGAAATCTCCAACTGGAGATGGTGACAGCTAATGGGTTAAATATAAGAACAGGAGGTCGTTTTAAAGATTTTATTTGACAGTAAATCAAAATCAGTTAACAGTAGATTTTAAAAAGTCACTAATTTTGAACATAACTAAGCAAGTTACATCTATATACAATACACATATATAGTTATACTAAACAAAATTGCTATTTAATAAATACGAAACATAAGGATTACCTTTCTTCACAAAGAAAAACAAGAACAAACCGCCGAATTACGGAGGCAGAGGTCTAAACGGATCGAGAGCCATTAATAGAATAGCATCCAAGACTGAATCCATATTAATATTCATCAGAGCGGAGCAACCATAGTAGCGTCGAGCCCCGCGTTCTGCTGCAGCAGCAACAGCCTCCTCCTGCGACACTTCAAGCCGTAGTTGATCGATCTTATTGCCAACTAAGATATACCTGTTGTGACCCAAGTTTGCAGCATATCTGTGCATGCAGTGAACAGCACTGTGGAAAGTACTCCTGCGGCTTATATCAAAGAGAACGGCAAATGAATTTAGATGAACAGATAAATAGAAAGTTTGTGAACTCAACCCTTCAAGATTAAAAATAAAAACACAGAGATTGACATTCTCCTGCTCCCGAATATTCGGCCTCTCAGAAAGATCCACCAATATAAAACGGTAGTTGTATCTCGCGTCCTGTGGATAACGAAAAGTACCGTCAGACATATTCAAGAAGCGACGCACTAGTGTATTACGCCCCGTTCCTTCGTCACCTATGACACACACATACTCGCGCCTGAAGCGACCAGCCATTTTGTGCACGATGGTCTGTCTAAGATCTGGCAGACTGGACGATTTGTTCCGCCGCCTAGATATGCAGCGGTGAAGGGGGGAAGCCATGGCTCTCTTCTGACGAATTCAGAATGCAAGAACCCCTTTTTAAAGGACTGAAAGCTGGAATTTCATTCGATGCGGTTGCCAAGACATTTTTCATAAAAAATGAAAATTTCCATCTTTTGCAGGAAATCTTCACTGAGTTTTCATTTCATTTGGGGAAGCAGAACATGCTTCCTCTGATGAAACATTTCACATGTTAAGTAGCTTTTATAAATGAATCGTCACTGTATTCATTAAGCAGCTTTCTCACGAGGCCAGTTATTACGCTCTATAGAAGGCCACGCCTACCACAGACACATTATGTGATGCAGTTCACATGATCTTTTATAGGTAGGCGTCGCCTTCTATTCTGGACCATAATTGACCTGGTGTGAACGCTGCATTAGAGACTCGCATCATATCATCAAGAATTCTCTACTCATCATATCATACAAAACAAAAGAACAAATATTGGCGGCTAGAAAGAAAAGATATATTAATTAGATGATTAGGAGTCATTTCTTTTTTCTTTTCTCCCCCCCCCCCAAAAAATACGTCAAATTATACATTGTAGCCCATGTGCAACAATAGAAAATTATAGGGCAGCTTTTTTTTCTGAAATGCTTGCGTTAGAATGAGATGCAGCAGATGGCGACAGCCATCGTGGATAAATAATTGACTTGATATAAATGATTCTTCAAATTAGATTTATTGGATTAAATTATTGGCAAGTTAAATTAATATTTCTCTTCGATATTTCAAAAGTTAGTGTTTTGGAAAATTATGTGAAGAAATATATATCTTCGACGAAGTAGTGGATATTTTGATAATTCATTTTAAAAATATATCTTTCAATCTCAAAAACCAAGCAATTTTTTTTAGTCATTCAATTTAAAGACCTTTTCTTGGAATTTTTTAGGCTCCAAAATTTTCTACTGAATTTAACTTATATTGCCAACTTTTCCTGTTACTATTATATTTAATATACATTATAATGATAAAAAAATAAACATGTATAAAGAATTTTTTTTTAAGATTGTACGTAAATGTTGAAGTCTATTGACTTCAAATGTGAAAAAATATACTTAGAATTTTTGAGGCATAATTAATGTATTTATCAAAATTTATGAAGCAAATGTTTACTTTGTTTTTTTATCCAAAAAGTCTTGTCATTTTATACTATCTGAAACTTATTTTGCTTGCCATTTTTTAGCGCTTCATTGGATTTTAAGATTGAAATAATTTTTTTCCCCTCAGCTTAAAAATTTGCTCAACTGAAAACCTATGCATATAAATTGAACTATAATTTTTTAAAGCTCATTAAAACTCTTAAAATATTGGCTAATGAGCAATTATTTTTCAAAATCTAAAGGCATGAAGTATTTACATCATTGCCGATAAGATTTTGTATGTTACAATGGCTAAGTGTTGGTTCCACAATATAATTTCATCAAAATCTGCTGTGTATGTAGGGCTTTAAAAATCTATTTAAATGTCATTTTAACCCTTGACCTGTGAATTTGTTTAACTTCCTAATTGGATGATATATTCTAGTTGTAATTATTATAATACCCATAATGATGCAAGGCTGTTTGAGACAATGATGAATTTTTAAATAGCTTTTTTTGCATTTCAAAATACTTTCACTAAATTACAAATTAAAATTCAGTAATTTGATGTGCAAGTCAGACTCGTAATTTCATGCAAAGGGCTTAAATATGTCACTATCTAGAAATAGCGAATAACAATCTTCGCTCTTTCAAATCCGATGCGTCTGCATTAATATTTGGCGCTGAATAAAACATATTTGGATTTATGACAAGATATTATAATATATATGCCTTGATATTATATCTTAAACTTATATAATATACATATCATACTATGATTGCCAAATATCAACCTTTTAGGGAGAAAAAAAACGTTGTTTCTTTATATAATTCATCATAATTTTAGAGCTTCATCTCTAAATATGCTGTTCTCATGCAATAAAGAGTAATGTTTCATAGCCATTACTTTTTCACACGATTCCAATTTTGTAATTCCATATATTAAGTTATTTTCAAGCCTTGCTCCCATATAATGTGATGTTCCGAATCCGGATGTCTACTCAACAACTTAGAACGACTTGTATTCCGACTTTCCTCAGCGCGAATTAGGCAAATGTTCGCATATCATCGACCCGCAAGTGGGTACGAACGGTATGTGTATCCCATGAGAACGACGCCAAAAGTCACGGGAACAAGAATCATTCATTTTCTTTTACATGTTAACTCTTATTTTTATTCATTTAGTTAGTTTAAATAGTGAATGCATTCGATAAAATTGTCGTTTCTTACAATCTATACAAAATGGATGTTCCGAACACACTGAAAGTGAATTATAATTTTCTATTCAGTATATTTTTTGAGATTGCTAAACCGATCAAGTTTCGTTAATTGAAGACGAAATTTAGTCTCAATATGTGCATAAATAAAACGCCACTTATTTTATTGTCATTACAAATCCAAACTATTAAACCTATTCCAACTTCCAAGAAATAAAAAGTTTCAGCACCTATCACTAAACAGTTCACTTTTACTTTCCCGTATACGAAGTATCGACAAAACATTCGAACTCGATATTTTGATAAATCTCCATTTTTAACCCTTTGCAGTCCGAAATATTAGATGCAAAACTAATCATCTCATACAAATATCTGTTTATTGCTATGAAAAATAAATATACATAATTCTTTCAAGTCGAATTTCTTTGAAAAATTAGTCCTCATCTCTTAACCATTATGTAGGCGTTTTTAACAGTTAAATTTGAAAAATAAATAAAACGTCAAAATGACGCACCGTCTTGAATGTCGAGTCAGAGGCGACATCGGACTGCAAAGGATTAGGATATCCCTGTGTTCAAAAAGGCCCGTCTGTGACGAAGGTAACTGCGAAACGCTTCGAGCAGAACCCGATTTGAAATCCAGTCTGTATATCTGGCTGTACGTAGGTAACCCGATGATTTAGATTCTATACCAAAAGGGATAAAATTCAGTACTCCGGTTTAACATCTACAGTGTAGACATTATATTTTGAACCAAATCTAACGAGGGTCAGACCATCTGTCAATCTCTCCTTTCAGAAATATTTAAACTCATAAACGCATTGGTTTGAATGTATTATAATTTACGATGCGATTTTCTGACTACAAGAGTACTTGTGTGCCAAATTTTGGTTTTTTCTCCACCGATCGTAACTAACCAAAATACAAATTTGAATTTCGGATACTATTAACCTAACATGCTAGAGATTAATAACTAAAAATATCTTAAAAATTACTCACTACATTCAGTAAAACGGCTAAATTCGTACTTTGGAATAAGTATTGCAAGGCGTTCTCTGGGACTTTAAAAGATATTCCCTTTCTTAAAGAGTATGCGGAACGGTTTTGGCGAAGCCACTACAACCGTCTTATTTGTCAATGACAGCTTCATCTGCTGTAGATGAGCAGTATTGCTCAAATAAGCAACATAGTGACCACCGTGATTTTTTTTGAATAAATTAAAAAGTATAAAAAATGGATATATACTAAAACATCGTTCCTTTTACATTGAAAATTGCGCTTTTAACTTGAAAACTGATTTTAGTTTTGAATAAATGCTTAAGAAACAGGAATACTCAATTAGTTGTTTTCAAAGACCGATGAAGAATTAAACTTAATTGAAATAACTACATTACATTTTACTAAATACATTTTAATCAACAACAGTCAAAGTTGTAAGCACTCGAGTTGTTACACACAATGCTTAATGTAATTTTGTAGCTTATTCAACAAAAAGTTTAAAAAAATACGACTTGGAAATTATGAGATATTAAATGTTCTGGATCAAAGGATATTTTTCATTTTAATAATAAATGTATACAGACAAAAAGATTTTACGTATAATATTTTATATAAAAATCTCATTTAATAAATAGTATAAACATTAAAAAGAAATTTTATTTAGAGTAGCATTAAGATTTTTGAGAATTAAAATGAAATACATTTCAAATGTTATTAAAAATAAATAATTTTATAAATTACAATATACCGTAGCTTTGCGATAGCCGATTGAATGCATGACAATTTTAAATTTTTACATTTCACTACAATTTTCGTTCAATGTTTGTCGAGAGATTTTAAATGAAGGATATGTGCCAATTAGCATCACTAGAAAAGAAAAAAAATTAAGAAAATTGTTTCATCCCAAGCAAAACAACATTTAGTAAGCAATATTAAGCAATTTGCACATCGAAATAACAGCTTTTAACTCAAATTTTGATTTGAATTATGCCAAATAGCTCACTGGACGATACGATTCCTTTTCTAATACACGAATAAATATAAAATAAAAAGTCGTAGATTTTTAGAAAAGTGATCACTAGATTTCTTGTAACCAGATCAGAGGATATTTTTTAATATATCAACTTAACACGTACTTCAGTGGTTATAATAACCAACAATACTGTCAGAAGCCGACACAGAATCAACATAAACAAGATAAACATTTTAATCAACAACAGTCAAATATTTTTTATACAGTTAACGAGTTTTCACATCAACATATAGGATGCTTATTTACAGACTACCTGTAAATAAGCAAGAATTTTCGGAACACAGGCAGTTAATTATAGAGGCACAACCCCGAATGGATAGAAAGTCATTAAAAGGATTGCATCCAAGACTCGATCCATGTTGATATTCCTTAGGGCCGAACAATCATAGTAGCGTTGTGCTCCACATTCTACAGCAGCATCATAAGCACGGGTTGGTAAAATTTCATGCCGCAGAAGATCGGCTTTATTGCCGACCAAAATGAACCTGGGTGCCCTGCGACCCAATAACTCGGTGATTTTCACCATGCTGTGAATGGCGATAAGGAAAGTGCTGCTGCGCCCGACATCAAAAATGATAGCACATGATCTTAGGTGAGCAACAGTCAGATAAATAGTTGCGAAATTCAGTTCTTGAAAGTTAAAAATGAAAACGGTTAGGTTCACAGTTTCACTGTCGCGGATACTCGGCCTCTCGGAAAGATGCACCAAGACATGACGCAGCTTGTATCGTCTGTGTTCTGGATGACGAAAAGGACCGTCAGCCATATTCAAGAAGCGGCGTACTAACGTATTACGCCCCGTTCCCTCATCACCTATGAGAGCAACGCACTCGTGCTTTAAACGGCCGACTATTTTTTGAGTGATAGTGTGTCTTAAATCTGGCAGGCTCGACGATTTTCTCCGACGCCTCGAAATATAATTACGCCTGCGGGAAGTCATGGCGAATTCAGAATGAAAGAATACTTCTTTAAAAAAAAGGAGTTCGAAACAGGAATTTCAACAAATATCTGCTGCCCCCCCCCAAAAAAAATTATCACAAAAATAAATATTCTACCATGTTTTGAAGGAACGCCGGCTGCGCATTTCTGTTATTGCAGCACATCCATCAGCAGAGTTCCTCTCACCAAACGACTTGAATCCCAGCTAGCTTTTATACGCAGTCGATCACTGTAGATGATCGCGTCACACCATCAACCGATTCATGCATGCTCTAGTTTGTTCTCAAATAGCCCTTTTTGGGTCCGCATCTTTTACTTATTTATTTATTGGTCATGCATAATGAAAAGAAATTTTAAAAATAGCTCAATAATCTTCAACGAAAATGGGATTATAAAAATTACACAAAACAATGGTATTGATATTGATAAAATAGAAATAAATGCTATAGTATTAATTAGATGATTAGGAATCAATTATCTCAATTATTATTATTTTAATTTCCTCGTCACATGCCAGAATTGTATTTGCAGCAATATAAAATGTGGGCTTGTGGCATGCCATAGACGGTGTCGTTTTCCGAGATTTTTTACTTTCAGACAACAAGGATACGACACTGGAGAAAAAATTTTTGCGAACAATGTCAGTTGAATTGGAATATGAATGATCAAATGGTCATAAAATTTTAAAATAATTGGCCCTACAAATTAGTTCTGTCTGCATTAGTTACAGATTTGTTAAATTCGTGTTCTCTTTCAGATTTACAGAAATGAGTTCGTTAGTATATAATACACATATTTGTGATATTTGAACAGGGTTTAGGTATTTTATTTTGTCGGATAATGCATCGAATTTTCGTGTTAATTCATTTAAAAATCTATAAGTCTTTCGAAATAAACGATGAATCAAGCAAAAAAATAGTCAAAGTTTTTATTCAGTTTAAAAATATTTTAGAGAGAAGTTACAATCAAAAATTTTCTACTACATGTAAGCAAATCCGTTTTGTATAAAATAATCCATTTCCAGAGCCATGCCAATAAGTGCAAAATAATAAATACTAGCTTTTACCCGATACTTCTTAAGTGTGGAAATTTTAATGAGTATGTATGAGAACCGACGGTATGATCATAAAGTAAAATGTCATCAAACTGTATCATTATGCTG
>JAOUZG010017157.1:1024990-1067818 GCA_026289955.1 Argiope argentata | reverse complement strand
TGAAAGTTAATAGAAGGTAGAGATTAACGTAAAAAGCATAAATTTGCATTTTAAAAATAGTTGAATGCGAAATATATTTATTACATTAACTATATATCGATAGCAATTTTTCAAATATATCTGTTCCGAGTTCGCAATGTTTCAATGCGATGTTTAATCACAAGTCAGTATAAAATTGCATTCTGATTAATAATTAATCGAATTTTGAAATAAATACAATTTAAATCCAAGTCCACATAGACCCTTGTAGGACACAAAATTGGGGACAATGTTCTGCTTCTCTTTTCTTGATCGAACTTTCGTTCCTCCCTTACGTCGTTACTATCAAAATGCGACCTGGACGACTCTTCGGGCCCTTAAATCTTGTGACAACTTAAATGGTCGTAAAATATCCATTGTAGTGACTCCCCTCCAATTCATTAAGATGTCGAAACTTGTAGGGGAAAAGAAATACGTTAAAATGCGTCGGAAACGCTCTTCGAACAGTTTACTTCCTACGTCGTTATCCGTGCAAAACACAATAGCGTCGTTCTTTGCCCTAAGTTAAAATGCGCGCAAAGCGCTTTTGCTAACATCTTAGGGTTAAGTCGAAATGCGTGTGTAACCCTTAGAGAGCTAAAAGAAGATTTCAATTCATTAGATACCGAAAAGATTCCATTCTATAGCACTGAAATTTCAATGGAACTTATCGTAAGAAGCACCTATAGTAAATATCACATGACTGAAGAATTCCTCATTTTTTCTACCAATAAATTCAACTATTATAAATATAATTTATTGTTTAAAATCCCAACACTCAATCAATTTTCCTCAATGGGTTCGGAGTAAAAAGGCAATAAAAAAGTAATAGAGCATTTCATCAAAGGCAGACACAAATTAATTTTTACTCGGTTTGAAATTTATTCTGTAGGACATCTCCGCAACAGTGCTATTGACTTTCCTCCACTAAAATTGTTGGAAAAGATAAGCGATTGTTGAAAAGCCTACTTCTACAAATAGTAGCAATATTTTAAATATTTATCCAACATGATTTTTTTGCGATTTTTAATTATTGCTATTTATATAGTTACAAAATGTGTTTGAAAGGTTCAAGCAAAACAATATCAATACAGGTTTTAAATCATGTTAAGATTTTGATATGTTTATTAAAAAACAAGTAGGAATTCAACAGCATTTGCATACAAAGGTCAATATACAAACAAATTTGCCACATTTTGTTAGAAGCAAGTGAAATGAGATGGACGAAGGAGAAATATTTAATTTCATTTCCAAGGAAAAAGTGGGACGGTTGTGTGTGAAAGACAAATTTACAAGCACAATGAAAAAATTCACAAATCAGCAATTAATTAGGAACTATTACTATATAACAGGGAAAATGTACAAAACTAAAAATGTAATAAGCAAAGAAACAAACAACTTGAAATTAATATTTTTTTAAACAAATCTATCTTTAATTATAAAGTCTAAATTGACAAATTTTGTATGACCATAAGCAATTTTTAAACTTTGTTGTACAAATTATCAATATTATAAATAGATAAGTAAATAAATTTAGATTTTTTTTTTCATTATTTAAATATCAGTTAAAGCAAACATGCTCAATGAAAAAATTGAAAACTGCAAATCATTATTTTACAATAAAAGTAGACAAATGCAAATATTCCAGGCATATTAATGAATATTTAGTTGGCCTTTAAAGATTGTTAAAATTGTGCACCCTTTTCAAGCAATTTAAAATGACTTATCAGTTTCCTTGTGTTAAAGAATTATTTTGTATTTAAACAGATTTGATCATCATTAAATTGTAAAATATTGTTAATGGTTCTAAGAATTAAAAATAAATTTAAGAAAAATTGTGTCTTGATAATACAGAAGAATATGTTTCATAAATTATGCATATGCTGAAAAAAGATTATATCAAAATGATAAATTAAAAATCATTTTAAGCAAGCAAAATTATTTAGATTGAAGTTTTATAAATAAACACATTTTGAGAAAGAACCATCATTATTTATATCTGGGGACTCATTAAACTTTTCATATTTACTATCTCCTCCATGAATAAGAATTTTTTTCATGACTCCAAAAAAAAAAGTTATTTGATAACAAAAAATAAAATTATATTTAATAAATGAATAACCAATCAAAATTTTAAACTCAAGATAGTTTTTCTATACATTTACTTTTCTGAATCAAAGAATCAAGCAATTATACATAATGACAGTTTATTTAGAACTCCATTATTCAGATGCATGATTCCAGCTGAGATAAAGACCCTAAGTCAAAAAAACTAACAGAAAAGAATAAGTATCAAGAATAATCAAAGTTAAATCATTAAAACATATCATCAAAAACATGTGTTTAAATTACAATAAAAAAATTGAGCTCTTGTGCAATTTGCAATTATCCTATTTGAATTTTAATTAAAATTATTTGAAATAATTTTATTATATTATTATTATATAACTTTATTAATACAAACACATGATTGAGCATCTTATATAAATACTGATAAAATCATATTTAAGCCTTTTACTCTCATAAGCTTTGAGGGGAGGGGACCTACAACCACAGTGTTTTGTGGTTAGGGTCAGATTGATTTTCAGAACAAGTATTATTATGCTATAAAAATAAGAACTTTCAATGAATTCAGTATTTTTTTTTTCTTTAAAAGCATACTACAAAATAATCTTTATCACACCAAAAATTTTAAAAGAAACATTAATTACAAATATTACAGATTCGTCATTCAACCTGATAGTCAGTAGTATTTTGCTGATATAATTACAATTATTTAAAATTAACATGATGGATGTTTTTTCACGGATATGCAAAACTGTGTTTTTTTTTACCTAGATATTTAAAAAGAAATATTTACAAAATTGCCTACAATTAGAAAAAACTTTTAGAAAGAAAATGAAACTGCAGAATTATAATTTTTACTTCTCAAAGCAAAGAAATGAGCCCCTTTATTGCTGGGACAATTGCTTTAATTTTTCAAAAATAAAGAGTTAAAATATATTAAAATAAATTGTTTAGTTGACTTAAGTGTCAACAATAAATTCAATAGAACAAAAAAAAAATGCATTCAAGTTGTGTCAATTAATAAAATCAATATTTATATATAAATTGTCATTTTATTACACAAGAATTATCAAGACACTGTATGAAACTTAAGGTAGATACATATAATTCTTAAAAACTGTTAATAATTACATAAATGTACCTCAAGAAACAAAAGCAGTTCCAAGAATTCTATAATTTCATTTTCATAGCTTTTTAAAATATACAAAACAGGGAATCACCAGCTTTCTATGAACAGGTAAAAAATCTTAAACATAAAATAAAAAATGGTAAAGAGAGCATTGCAATTAGCATAGCTCAATTTGATATAACATTGATTGGCAACATTGATTTAAAAGATTGTCAAGTGATGGTAGGGAACAAGATTACATTTAACAAATCACATCAACCACAAATAACTAAACCACAAATGTAACATATGGCACTATTAATAATAAACATTAATTTTTCAAAACTATATCAAAACAATGAAACATAATAAAATTACAACGAGGTAATCAACTTCTCAAATCCAAACAAAATACTAATTACAATTAAATTGTTCAAGACACAATTACAAAATAAAATATGAGTTCAACAGGAAGTGACTTATTTTCTTCTTGTCTCTCAAAAATCACAGTGTTTATATAATACTAACACATTCTTTAAAAGAAAAAAAAAAGGGGGGGGGAGAATTTCAATTATCAAAAATATTTATAAATTTTATTAAGTATTTGAAAAATAAGTAAATTTTATATTGAATATAGTATATGCTACTATTTTAATATGGAAAATTATTAGGGATACAAATAAAAACAAGAAAAAATAGCAGAAACATCTAAAATAAAACTCATTATAGGAAAAACAAGTAAACAAATAAACAATAACACAAATGGACTAAATAACATATGCCAAATCTATCAAGTTGTTAAAGATAAAATTTTGCTATTCTTTTTTATTATGAAGAATCCTTAAATAATTAAGATACCCCCTCCAGTTTCAGAGACCTATTCCACAATGAAAAAGTACAGCTATTAATTTTCATGCCAAAAAAGCAAAGGGAAGAACATAAATATAGAAGACTTTATCTCTAATACATAGCAACAAGTGAGTAATCTTTACTGTTATGTAATAATCATAAATAAAATACACTAAAAATGCTAAGAAATTTGTACAACAGATTTCAAATATATGGGTCTTCTTTCCCAACAGCATTCTTAATCTTAGGTAAAATTAATATCTCAATAAACTTATGAATAATTAAATTCAGATTCTGTTAAACTGCATTTAGTAGTCACTTTCTAATTTCTAATAAAAATTTATTCACATTTTTCCAGAACTTTTTTTTGATAAGACAGAATTACAAAGGATCTTGGCAGTGATGTCAAAAGTGTTTGAGCCACTTCCTTAATTAATATTTGTTCTTCACAGATAGAGGGAGAGAGAAAAAAACATACATTTATAATCAGAAAGAGTTTTTTTGAATCCATTTATCAACATAGATGGGAAAGTAAACTTATATTTAAAAAACAACTTTGAATAGCGAAATTTGCTTAACTTTCAATAGATAAATAAATGTAATGATCAGAAACATAAAAAGGGATTGCCCAAATGTAATAAATGTTCCAAGAAACAATAATTGGGAAGGACGGGGTTGGGATGGGTGGTGAAAATGTTTTCAAGTGTTTTAATATATTTAGAGATTAAGGTAGCAAATTAATAGTGAATAAATAAATATACATAATTTATCCTGTTGATTTTCAATCCAACCTCTATTGCAAACTTAAACATTAAAAAAATTCAGGAAAGATTATATAAAGTTTTTTTTTGTTACAATTTTTGTAAACATGCATAATGAGGCTGAAATTACATTACCTAAAAAATAAAGAGCCATAAAAAATTTTATGTTCTCAGGAGTCAGAATAACTTTAGAAGGGAGGGGGATGATCAAAAAACATTTAATTTTCTTTTTTCATTTAAATAATCATGTTAAATTAACAAAAGATTATAAAAAAAATAATTATTTTTATTTAAATAAAAATTCTGCAAATATGACTTTGAAGGTATTAAAAAATAAATTAACATTATGAAGCCTTTTTTCATTTCCAAATTGTTATTTAATGTTTTGGGATGTTTAAGATGTAAGAAAAAGAGGAAGGAATAATAATTATTATTACAAAGAATAACTTCTATCGAAAGATTCTGAATAAATTTATATACAATACTCTTTGAATATGAGATTTCAAACCCAGAGGAAATTAACCTATTTTATAAGAGCTGCGCTTCAAATTTTAAAACAATAAAATTACTAGCACTTCAGATCAGAATGAATAAAAATCTTTTTTAGCATGGAGATCTTTGAAGGACACAAAAGTTACCTTACTGATATTAATTAAAAATTGTTTACAGCATAGACTAATACAACAGCTACATTGTCATTACAGAGCAAATATGACTTATCATTTTGAAAACTTTAAGACTTTTTTTAAACTCTCGTTTGGGAACAGTATATAAAAAGAGATTTCTTAAGCATCTTTCCTCTCAGTAATGACATGTCATAAAAAATGAATATGCAGAATATCATAGATCATGATCAATCTACAGTATTTTTTTAATCATGCAGATAAATTAATATGATGTGAAACTTAAATCCATTCATATGATTGATACATTTACTTTTAATTTAATTATTTAAAAAAAAAGTTTAAAAAAAGGTGGTAACAATTTTTTGTGTAAAGAAATGGGAGTAATTTCATCTGCTTAAATGAAGAAGCAATTAAATTATAATGAAAACAGGCAACTTGTAACTAAAGTCATGATATACAACCGATCAAAAGACAAAATCCTTCACTGAAGTTAAGCACCTTTTAACCTAATATCTACTGTCTAAAATTTGGAAATAAGCTGAAAATACCATAAAAAGATTAAAACGAAATATGCTATGCATATTTCAATGTATCATGTTTCTTGAATGGGCAAGCATCATGTGCGTGTGCAAATTAAATTATATTTTTATTCATGTTAATAGTTTCATTGAATTGGTGACTTTAGTATCGCAAACAATTAAAAAAAACTTTGTTTTGCATTTATAGTTTTAAAAATATCACATTTTTTTTATTTATTTCATTTTATATAATCATGTGCTCAAAATAGCATTTTTTAAAGGTTTTATTTGCTGTAGTAATTAAATTAACTTTTTTTAAAATAGAGCTTTTGTAAATGCAATAGCAACATGTTAATCAAAGCTGATTTTTTGAGTGCTCATGCAGAATTTTTTTTTTCAGTTTTTTTGCCTACAGATTTTTGTTGAAGCCAAAAACCTCATCCTAAAAACAACATCATGTTCTGACGTTGATAATAAAAAAATTAATTATATAGAGATAAAATCTTTTCAAGTCCAGTTTAACTCCTTTTATAAAATAAATGCAGACAAGATACATGCATTAATAACAGAATTTTCCAACAACAAGATTAGCATTGTAAAATATTTTTGTGTATTTAGAAAACACATGTACAAAAATTTAAAACATGCCCTTTCAAGAAATTGCCTATCAAGAATTCCCATTTAAATTTAAAAACTAATTTTTTTAAAAAATTTCTTTTAAGGGAAATTTTCTAATAATTTATCACATAGTTTCAAAATAGTATTAAAAAAAGCTTTACTTTGAAAGAATAATTTAAACGTTTTTGCAGTTTACATTCTCAGAAACAATATTATTTTCACACACACAAAAGTTACACTTTTTTTAATTAATATTGCCTTAACATTCGTGTATAAAGAGAACAATTCATTTAAGTCTGGAAATATATTCCAAAACATTAATTTTGAATAAAATTTTGCTTTAAGAACAGTATGTTAAATGTATTTTTAAAATAGCATTACAAAGCATTTTGAATGTCTTAAGAAGCTATTTTTTATCAAAAATAAACAAAATTTCAAAAAATAAATAAATAAAATTCACAAACTAAAAAAATATTATGTAAATAATAACCTTTTATATATTAAAACAATTTAGAAAAGCCCTCACAGTTTAAAATAATTCAAAATCATAAAAAAGTTTTGACCACACACACAAAAAAAAGGAATACCACAATTTTAATTTAAAAAACAATGCAAATAAACCCCAATAAATTACATTTTTCATATGAATGGATCCAAAAATGTTCTGCACAATTCACTTCATGTATAAAAGAAAAAAATACACTATATCTAATCAAAGGAAATACATCCATGTCACTTTTAAAGAAAATAAACATTTTCTTCTAGTTTATAAAAAATTAATTTTTCCTTTAAGTACAGTTTATTATTACATTGTTTCAGATCAAAATTTCCCAGAAAACACTAATGCTACAAGTATAAGCATTAACAAATTCTACAGATCATAACAATTTGTTAACAAAATATTTTACTGCTTTGTAAAACAAAATAGTGGGAATAAAAATTACTAGACTAGCGTATTGAGATCTACAAAAGCAAGAAATACAGTTTTATCATACACCAACCCTAAAAGCATTAAAATAAAATTTAAAAAAACATTAAAAAATCAGTTGAAAATTTTAGTAAAATATTGAAATGACTGCAAGAACAATACATGTCTCTCAATACCATGAAGCAACAATGAAAATATGTCTACATACACTAAATGATTTAAAAAGAACTATAATAATTAATATGTATTTGAGAAGTTACATAAAATAAAGAAAAGTATGTGAAACCATTCTAGTTATCATGAAAGCATAAACTAAGGGATGGTGTATCTTGAGTATTCACAATAAATATGGAAAATTAATGCAAAAGTCCACTACTATGCAGGACACCTTTCATATTAAAAGGTTTCAAAATTAATAATGAATACTCAACAATTAAAAGCCTGGGTTTTCCTAATGAATTATTTGTTCACAGTTCAACAGGAATCCACACAGGCATGACATACATCACATTCTAGGTACTAAAATAACTAGTAAGTACACAAATCAAAGTGTTGTACATCGTTGTAGAAGCTCAGTTATAAATTTCTGAAAAGGAAAATAAATAAAAATTAATATACCTTTTAATGAAATGCAATTTTAATTCATATGAAATTTAACAGAAAGATGAGAAGTACATTTTTCAGGTTTTAATCTAAAGATAATTCAACCTGATAAATAGAATTCAATTTTTAAAAGATTGGTATGCATCAAATGTCAGTCTTTCGATATAGAGTTACCTTTTTTTAAAAATCAGAATATCTCTAATATACAGTTTTTTTTGTTTAATTTTATTTTTTATAAATTTTCAAAAGTAACAAGATAACATTTTCAAAATGCACACCAATGCTGGGTTTACACTCAGATAGGTATAAGATGGCAATAAAGACAATTCCATTAAAATCTTACTATATTGCTCTTAAGCAATATGTAACAACATTCAAAACTCCTTAGTTAAAGAAATTGTAATAACAAATACACAGACAATAGTCAATTAAAAAAATTAAAAGGCAACTAACTTCAACAGCTTCTTCAGATTGCTTGACACCAACTAATTTATTCTGCAAAAAAATTAAAATAAAATGAAGTCCAGACATTACAAATTAAACCACATGATTACTAATATACTTTATACAATATAAATAAATGGCAGTTTTATCTATTTTTTTCTTACAAATTTATCTATTATTTAAAGTTAAGTGATAAAAATCATGACACATATTATAATAAATAACATTTGCAAAATTTGGTGAATATCAAAATATTCTGCCTATGAAATTCTCTTTTTCTAGTCAGTGCTCATTATATGCTACTAATGTTTCTGATCATAATTTGCCAAAAGAACTTGCAGACTATCTAAAAATGAAAACTTTTTGCTAAACAATAAAGAAATCCTCTTTGTGATTTAAGGCTTAAGATTAACGCCCTTTAACAGCCTACATTACACACACATACTGATATTTATCAAATAGAATTTTTCAACTAAGATATTTAAAATAGACAACTGATTTTCACTTTATTCTTTAAAAATTAAATGCAAAAGTGCATATAGGATAATTAAATATTAAGAACTACTAGCAGAAAGATAATGCCTCATGGAATATAAGAAACTTGGTTCAGCTGTTTTTTTTTTAAATAAATTATTTATGTGATATTATACATAGGTAAAAAGTTCCTCAATAGAACTTTCAAAGGAATTTTTCTAAGAAAAGATAAGAAGACATTTATTCTAAAATTGATTGCGATCATTTTTTAATGAGAAAAATTAATTTCATATTTAGCCCAGCATATAAATTATCAATATAAATACTATTATTATGTAAGTAATTAATATTTGAATTCTCATTCAAAAATAAAATTTGAGAAAAATAAAAAAAACATTTTGTAAATTTAAAATTTGAAAAAAAAAAAAAAAAAAAAAAAGGAATTTTCAACTTAAATTAACATACAACTATCTAGATGCTTAGAAACTATCTAAGCAAGGATAATATCAAGAAAAAAAGGTTGGGTGGGTGAAAACCATTTATTCTGAAATAAAAGCAGCATAGCTTACTCTTAGCCAATCTCGCCTTGCTGACTCAGCTTCAATATCTAGCAGTTCATCTAAATCTATTTCAACTTCATAACTATTAGAGTCGTCCTACAAAATACAATGTAGATTAAGAAATATAATAAAGTTTTTTTACACATAAAAAAGAATAGGAAAGTTTTACACACACACACATAAGGAATTTTTATAAATTAAATACTGCCAATTTTAAAGAAGTTGATAACTTTCGGAATAATCTTGATTATTTTCGAACAAATCACTATTCTGATCTAAAAATAATTTTAATAATTCTGAAATTTTGGACTAAGAATTTCAGAATGTAAATGTAATGTTTCAAATTTTATAATTCCTTCTATGTAATCAAGACAGCAAAAAATGTTACATTATAAAATAAATAATTCATAATTTTAATAATAATTCTTAATTTCTGAAAAATATTTTTCCCAGTTTTGAAATCATTTCGCTACAACAAAGTAATCTTTATCATTAATTAATGTTTTCTTTATAAGAAAATTTTAGGTCTTTCAAACACAATTCGTCTTTATATTTTCAATTCTGACTTCTTTAATAATAAAATATTTATTAGCAAGTGATAAATATAAATTTTAAGATTACACTAAAAACAATCAACAATAAAGACTAAGAATTTGTAGTAAGGAAGGGAGGGAAAAAAAAAAGTAAAACATGGATGATGACATTTTGATCAACAAATTACTTTTCTCTCAATTCTCAGTTGCTTTTTAGCCTTAACAAGAGAATAATTATGCTGAATGATTAAGATTGTTAATATTTCTAGGCTAAACATACTTCTAATTGTTTTCACATTTAATATGGTTAAACAATATGCCTGGAAAGCTAACTTTCCATATTTCAATCAAAATATTTCGAACAAACACTTAATTATTTTGTATAATTCAATATTCTGTTAAGATGATTTTGGAGATATTTTAAACATAAGTTCTATACCATAAAAAATTTACATTAAAAAAATTTCTGAAGGAACCTGTCAATAATAGTAATAATTTGTTACAATAAATGATAAAATAAATCCAAGAATTCCTTATTGAACAAAAGAAATTAAATAATGGGAAAAAAGGAAGGCCTTTCCTATTTATTTTAAATACAGAGAATAAATTTCAAATTTTTTAAATTTTTTTTAGCAACTTAAGTTATTTTATAATATTAGAATAAAATTTACTTTACAATCTGCATCGCACCTTCAGAAAAAAAACTGGCTCCAAACTAGCCAGTTGATATACAAATTATTTAAGATCAGGTGGTTTTGAAGCCAGAGGCTTCATTATCTACATAAAAAATAAAATTTTAAAATAAAAAGTTTTTATTTATATTTATTTATTTTTCAAAATTAGTAAATAAAATTATAATCCTTACAGAACTATCATATAGAATTTGCAGCTGATCATACATCCACATTTCAACACGCAATCGCTTTTTAATTAAGCTCATTTGGTGCTGTCCATATTTTGCTGTCAAATACTTTTTCTTCCTCTCATGGATTTCTTCATTTTCCAGATCAAAATTGACATGAAGCATTGATTTAGGAGGACTCTGTCCCGGTTGTATGTTTTTGACATCCGAGGCAGCTGCCTTACTTGGGAAATTTTGAGGAATACTACACTCCATCTGAAATATTTTGCATGTTATACTAAAAGATAAATTAATAGAAAATGTTTGAAATAAATTCTAAAAAGTAAAAAATTCAGCTTAAAGAAAAAAGTAATTAACATAAAAATAATGAAAAATTTATTTAACGAAAATAGTAATTTTGTACATACAAATTCTTGCATTACTCATATATATTTCAAATTAATTATAAATGAAATCAAGGTTATTAAAAATAGAAAAGAATGATTTTATAAACCACTGCTTTATATCACTTTTTCACTGTCAAACAAAAAGTTTCACCTTTGAGTCAATTTTAAAATTATTTGTTAAATAACTTGAACCAGGAATATGAGTACCATCCTCTTAACATCAAAGTAAAAAAAAGACCATTAGAAAGCACTCAAATGTTGTTTGATATTTTCATAAAGGGATTATTCTTAAATGACAGCTAAGCTTTTTTTTTAGAAGCATCATTTTTTACAAGATATGGTAGCTTAATATTACACAAGTTATAGTTATTAGACCTGAAAAATAAAAGAACCATCAGTTTGTACCAATTATATATCAGGGTAAAAATATTATTTAAATCTAAATGGTTAGAAAAAGAAATTAATAAATGTGAACTAATTTATTATATATATCCTTTTCTATCTATTGCATTTCAAATTACAAGTTTTACACTCAGAACATTTATTACTGTTCTAATTAGCGAACCTCTAAAAAATAGCTACATTTTTTTTTAATTAACTTTTCTCTAAATATGGAACATTATCAGTTCAAAAACATTCATTTCAAAAAGTATCAAAACAAACTATCTGTCTCCAGCTTTCTTTTTCCATCATTTGACATACACCTGTAAATATAACTAAATATTTTTTTGTTGATAACAGATTGAAATAATTTTAAAAAATACCATTCAAAAATATTAATCTAATCATTCATTTCATTTACTATTTCTTCAATTAATACAGAATAGGCTGATTAGCCTTTAGGCTTTGGGAACCAAAATTCGGAAATTTTAGTTTGAATGCGGGCATTCAGTGAGGAAAAAGGTGGTGGCTTTAAAAGGTGGTTGTTGAAAAGAAGCTCTTCGATTTCGACCACTGGTAGTACTAATTGGCTATCTAAGACTGAGTATACAAGTAAAATTTCTTAAATACAATGACTTTGAATGTAAGAGAAAGATATTAATGTGCCTGACATATACAAAAATGAAAGATTTGCTATGGTAATTTATAGATATTGCTTCCTTTTAAGGAAAGAAGGACACTTTTTTTTTCAAGATTTTATTTCTACTTCTGGAGTTGATCAATATTTTTTTGATGTTGTATTTAAAATTATATCTCAACCAGAGATCTGTACTGAAATGTGTATTTTAAATATAATCAGCACCGCTTTAAAAGAAAACATTATAAGATGTATTCAGACTTTATATTTTTATTTTGTTACTTATGCTAATAAATTGATTACTAAATGCAAAATATGATTCTAAAGCTGAACTTACTTGCATATAAAAAATTGCCTTTTAATTAAATATAAGTAATTGATGAAAATTATTGTAATATATTCCTACACAAAGAAAAAAAAGCTATTTTTCTTGTAGTTTATAAATTAAAAGAACTGCTTATTATAAAACAATATTTCATTAAACTTTCTGTCTTGAAGGTATCTCCCCCCCCAATGTATTTAAATTCCCTCCAAATTATTAATATTATATTTTAAGTTAAGTCATTAACTTTTTAAGTAATTGTTTGCACAGACATATTATGTTTGAAAAATTTTGCTCTATAATTAAACGAGATAGTAATCCTGTATTAAAACCAATTTCTAAAACAAATTAAAACAAAAAATATATAATGCTACAAAGAATTTGCTTAGCAAGGTTTTTTACTCTATGCTCTCAAATTTTTCAAAATAAATCAATAAATTTATATTTACGTGATTCAAGTACAAAGGCACTATCAGTATCATTTAAAAACTTGAAGATAATACTTATAAATGAAATTTTGCCATCTCTTTCCAATAAAAAAATATTTGATTTTACAATCAGTTATAAAAACAATTAAACAAAGTCGAGGGAAATGAAATTCACAAGACGTAAGATTACCAAACGGCACAGCTGTTATACCTATTCAGACATTCTTAAGATATTAAGATCAGTTTTTTAAAGTAAAAACTAAATCTAGTTTATTCAGACATTTCTTCAAGACAGCAAAGAAACCACATACCAGATGTCCGCAGACAATTACTTTACCAAACAATAGAAAACACACCCCATGAAAAATACATGAATGAAAAGTAGAAGTGTTATATCTTAAGTATAAAAAAATGATAAATAAAAGACAAATAGAATGAAGTTAAAGTGAACTTACTTTACTTGTTGTGTCTTCTGCCTAAAATACAAATAATGTGGACTAAAGAGCTAAAAGTTTACAACCGCCTTTCTTTAGCAGAATACAAAAACAAGTTTCTACTTTGGATGAAAATTGTTGAGTTGTAAGTAGAAAACTGATGTCCACAAATTAACTGTCAAAATTGTACAAGTACTATTTAAAAAATAGAAAAATAAGTTCAATTCTTTTCGTATTTTCCCTTACAGAATAATCACGCAATAAATACTGGCAAACACACATTCCATATTATGCGCTTTTTATTCCCAATAGAAATGTGATTATTTTTTCCATAGTGCCTTTCTCTAGCACAACCCCGTTATCGCGGGTTGTGCCTATAGTCAATGTCATTCCTTTGAGATAAATCAAAGCAAACTTAAAACAAATTTTCTTAAAAGAAATACTTCAAAAAGATAAATTCATCCCTTATAACGAATGCTCTCTATCTAAGAAAAACCAATTCATTTGAAAGCAAAAATCAGACTGTGACAAGTGAAGGTCGTGGTTCGAATCCACGACTCTAGGGCTAGTAGCCTAGTAACACAACCACAATACTAAAATTGTACTTCAGTATCGTAGATATCAGGTTTATGAAGTTAGTGCCACAGTATTCCCCCATCAGAGATTCAGTGATAAGACGAACGATTTTAAAACGCCAAGAGTTATGGTGAGCGTGTGCGTTGATGCTTCAAGTGAGTTTTGACGGCTTTGTTTTGCTCTCTGTTTCAAGTGAATCTGGCGGCTTTGTTTTGCTCTCTGCGTCAAGTGAGTCTGGTGGCTTTGTTTATTGGCAGATGATACCACGATAGATAAGAAGGTTATGTTGTGAAGGTCACCAATGTGGCAGATGAAGGTCACCGTGTATCAGAGCCAATAGCAGAGTAACATATCCACAATACATATATTACATAAGCATACATAAGCATTACAATACATAAGCATATTTCTGTTGGAATTTCTGTGCCATTTGCAGCATAAAATTTATATTATGTTTTAATCCAAGGAATAATTGAAACGTCAGCTCCACTATCCACAAGAAATTGGTAACCAGTTCCTCTATCCTTATTAAATAACCGGGATTTGCGCCCCAAAACTTCGGCAGTAGGACTCGCCGTGGCGTCTACTGCTGAGACTGGTTTTCCGACACGTCCCAAATGCAAGGCTTCACACATTTGCGAGGTAGGAACTTCTTCCCGAATTTGAATTGGTAATAACAGAATTTTCCCTTTTGGATTATAGCGACGACTTCATCTGCTTCGACTTCCACTCCTCTGGTGGTGAAGAGGACTATGGCTCCGGGGCTTCTGTAGTAACTTCAGGGAGGCAATTTGGCCTCCAAGTGTGGCGATTTTTTCCAGAAGTTGGTCCATTCTTAACGACTCTTTCTGCACCGCTGCAACATCTGTTGTTCTCGGCGCCATTTCTACGATCTTGTCGGCCATAGCCGCTATTTTATCGAGATTCTCTTCACGGACGATGACGACACCCTCGACTGAATCAGGCATCTCATCCAGCCACAGGGTGCACAATACTTTCTCCGAAACGTCCGTATCAGCAAGAGCATGCATTTTTCTGAGAAGTTGACTTGGTAACATATCATCTAACTCAAGTTCCGTGAGAAGACGTTTAATTTTTTTAATTCTTACTCTCGACGAATATCTGCAATAGGCGTTTCTTTGCCGCTGAATATTGTTCGGGGATGGATCTTTCACTATGTCCCAAATATCATCTAAAACTTTTGGCTCCAATTGGGCTACGAGGTGGCTAAACATAGCTTCCTCCGAGGTGATTCTGCAAATCTTGAACTGAGCCTCCACCTGATAAAACCATATTTCAGGTTTATTGAACCAAAATGGCGGTATTTTAATGCTTACGCCGCTTGCTTCCAAAGTTTCCGTCTCGGGCATTTTATCAACAGAGCACTTATCCAGCAGGTAGGAAATATTCCAGGGTCAGGAGCGCGAATTATTCGCACTCGGTTTAAATATTCTTTCTATAGGTTTCGTGATTTAGAAATAAATCATCATGACTACAGTATCTACTGAATATTTTATTCTGCTCGCTAATTCTATTAAATCTGTACAGCAACTCTGAAATTGTTTCAAAAAACTCACGAGATTAAAAATTTAATTTTATTATTTGCTACTTTAGGAAATAAAATGTATTCAATTTTTGTCAGAGGCATGTAAACAACATTTAGCCGATTTGCTGAAACCACTTGACACATGCAGCTACTTAATGATAAAAATAAATTTTTTGTCCTAACATTACTCCCTCACCTGGTGAGGGAATTATTCAGACCCTTGACTGAATCAGGCATCTTATCCAGCCACAGGGTGCGCAATGTTAGGACAAAAACAATTATTTTTATCACTAAATAGCTGCACGTGTCAAGCGGTTTCAGAAAATTGGCTGAATGTTGTTTACATGCCTCTGACAAAAATTGAATATATTTTATTTCCTAAAGTAGCAAATAATACAATTAAATTTTTAGTCTCGTGAGTTTTTTGAAACAATTTCACAGTTGCTTTACTGATTTAATAGAATTAGCGAGCTGAATAAAATATCCAGTAGATGCTGAAGTCATTATTATTTATTTCTAAATCACGCAACCTATAGAAAGAATAATTATTTAAACCGAGTATTAAATCTTGAGAAACGACTTTAATGAAGTGTAATTTTATTCTCTCCTCTAAGTAGGCGTAACGGGTATATAAGTAGTTTTAGTCCAACAACAAAATGGGTGATGCCATCCAAGCCAAAGGAAATAATGTTAATTGGTTTGCTTGATTGCCGCAACATCCATCTCACCCACGTCAACCTCCAGAGGTATCACCAGTTGGAATGGATGGGTAATCTTTCCTTTGGCCCGAAAGATGTAGGTACAAATTATTCCGTCCCACAATCCTCCCCACCAAGCTGCTCGTGGTGCAATAAACTTCCACTTTATACCATTGTGACCATAGAGGTCTAAAGGATCATACAACTTTGAAACAATTTTAAAAAGTAAACGTTGTGTTGCAAGAATAGCAAACTGATAAACATTTTCACTTATGCCTGCATGAAATAAATTTTTCTTGGTATTCCAGCTAATTCCTAACACTTGCTTATTACTTTTAAAGCTGAAATCTTTTAGTTCCCTAGTATCCTGTAGGTTCTTGGAGTTTGTATTCCATTTAGCTAAAGGTAAACTTATCTGTGCAATTAAATCTTGCATTTCTTGGTAAGGAGTTGTTGCTTGCTCAGCAGCATCTATTTCCCAACAAAGTTGTTCATGAAAATATTATTCTCCAAGTACTTAGCTGCAGTAGGGTAGGTATTCGCATCCATATTAGCTAATTCACGAAGAGTAGCAGAAAGCAAAAATGCACTAGAATTCAACCCAGAAGATAAACGGGAAAAAAGATAAATAAGTATTTCATTTCTCAAGTGTATTTTTCCATTTGCATTCTTTTCTGTCTTAAACCACAGGAATCTAGTACAATTTCTATCCTTTTCAGCCAAAACAAGTTGCAAGAATACTTGACGTCCGTCACTAGTGATTGCGAATTTGTGAAATCGAATTCGTAACAATGTTGCAAATATTTCTGGAAGAAAATTCGAACCTCGCTCAAGAGCATCATTTAAGGAAGGATGTTCTGGTGTATGAGAAGACGAATCAAATATAATTCGCCATTTGTTTTCGTTATTTTTTGTTTTTTAACTGTATTATGAGGCTGGTAAAATAGTTTTGATTCGTTGCAAGGATTCGTATCGGCAAGTTCAACATGTTGGTTATCGATATACAGGTAATTTTGCATTTGTTCTGTAAAAATATCTCTTAAGCCTGAATGAGTTAAAAGTTTGTTACCGAGTATTTGAAATCGTTTGAGCACTATTTCGTAATTATTTGATGAAAGAATCAACTCTCGTTTCCATGGCAGCTTTACAACACGACGATCATCAATTTTGCAAAATAAATTGTGAAAACCACTCAAAATGTCAGAATTACGAATAGTCATCCCTTTATCTTGGGTAGTTTTAATGCCAATTGTTTCCACATCGCTTTTGAACGGTTCTAACTTAATTGTAGGCAATTTTACAGTATACGATTGAATAGCAGGCCTTGTATTATAAGGGTTTAATTTCATTGCCAAATTATTATTAACAGCCGAATCAATAACGTTCTTCATTATTGGCGCTAATTTATTTTGAATCATTTTTTGAGATTTAAAAATTGCAAGTTTGGCATTATCGATATAGCTTTCACACTGTAAAATATCGTTTTCTTATTCTTCATTTGACAGTAAATTGTGTATTTTATCATCTATTAATTTCATTTCATTTAAGGCAGCTTTTAAACGTTTACAAATATATGCCACATTTTAAATTGAAAAATCATCTTTTATATTACTTACTTCAACAGAAAAACGAGTGATGTTACCGCGAGCCGTTTTCCGTTTTCGCTTGAGTTGCGCCATTTTGTTTCTTGTTTCATCAACCGTCGCCATTGCAGTAATATGAAGTATGAACACGAAAAGTTCAGTAAGAAAGTAAACTTGCCGACGTTTCGTAAAAAGCAGGAAGTATTAATTCACGGTCCTGATTCACATAGGTTTTCGGCACCATATATTAAATCTTGAGAGACGACGTTAATGAAGTATAATTTTATTCTCTCCTCTAAGTAAGCGTTACAGGTATATAAGTAGTTTTAATACAACAACAAAATGAGTGATGCCATCCAAGCCAAAGGAAATAATGTTAAATGGTTTTCTTGCTTGCTTGCCACAACACCGAGTGCGAATAATTCGCGCTCATAATACTTCAGTATCGTAAATGTTATCTGGCTTATGAAGCTAAAGCCACAAGACTATAAATGCATTATACTGATCAAGATTTAAGACATGGTTAATATTAGTTTGTGAGGAATTTTATAAATTGTAAATTAATTGTTCTTTGATTTTTGAAGTATGCATTATTTTTTTAAATATATCTTTAAGGTTTGAACAGACAATGAGGAAAATCGGCACGAAACTGATACGCTGTCTGCAAGTGTCACGGATCTCCGATGACCAATTCCAGTATTGTTTAAAAGTGAAGAAAAACATAATATAAGCTTACAATATAAGCTTTGTAATGTCCTCGTACTATATTTGAAGGCAATCATGAATGGGAAGTAGATTCATTTAAACCAAAGTAACGATATCTATATTGCACTAAAAGAATGCAGAACATTTTCATAAACACATATTCAATAACTTCGAATCCTTACGTATTTATTCCTCAACATTTTCAATTATTCCTTTTGTTTATCATTAGATTATTTTATTCGTCATTTAAATAAACTATTTTTATATAATGGGAGCATGTTTTTAACTTCCAGGGTAGCTAGAAATGAAACTAAAAAATTTTGAGTTCTTTTTCTTTTTATATAATATATTCAATATATATAATTCAACAGTTACTTCTGCTGAATTAATTACTTCTGCGGAAATACAGAAAAGGGAACATAGTTTTAAATTTAATAATTGTCATTTGATAAACTTAACAGCCTTTTACAACAAAAAATTTTAAATTTTGTAATGAAACCAGTATTGAAGTGTAACTAGCCATCTTCGACGACCAATAGTTTGCCCACCATATTAATTAATGAGATTCATTTAAGTCGTGCCAAACGAGTAAGTTGAATTACATCTGAATACAACAATCTAAAGTATTATCTTTAATTACACTATACAATAAACATAAAGCATTTTTCTGTTTAGTAACGTTTGCAGAATTTTTTCTTTTAACACAAATGCCCAACAACTTAAAAAAATTTCAATAATTTTTACAAATTATTAATTGTTCCTCAACTCTTAACATTTTTTTATCATACCGCATATTGCTGTGCATTCAAATATTGGTCAGCATCATAGAGACAGACTAGAAACATCTATGATGTTGTCAAATATTGGACAACATCATAGAGAGAGGAGGACAATATTGTTGTGCATTCACCACCATTCAAAATAGCGAACAGCATCATAGAGATATCGTATAGTAACTCGTGTTAACAAGGGGAAAATTAAGTGCCAAATAAATATGGTGAAAGGTATAATCATTAAAGATCGCTAGGAAGGATCTGTTAATATTTTATTTTGAAATATCCCTCAAAAAAGAGGGAAGGACGATTATAGATAATGTATCTATTAGCTATGGGCTTTTTTAATATGTTGTAAAATTTTATACAATTGGATCAGTGGTTTGGTTCTGACCTGATCTATATTTTTCCTTATTATTCTAAATATATCAGGGAATAAATTGTTGAAATCAAACCTGCTAATCGGGGGGTGTAAAAGTCATATTTTTCTATGATGGGTGGCTTACCATCAATGATGTATCATAGATTCATAAATTTTCGTATGAAATTAAAATTAATATATTCGGTCGAATTTTTGTGGTTGAGATAGACAAACTTACCCTATATATAATACAAAAAGAAATAGCATTATTTAGATTTTTCTAGAAATTCGATTGTACTAATGGGTAGATATAATGGGGTAGGATATAATGGGTAGATATGAGCTTTCATGCGAAACAAAAGCTAGGAAAAGAGGACCGGTGATGGTATTGAGTTAGTGGTAGTTTGATTGTCCTGATCCTTCTAAAACTAAGAATTATTATTCTCTTACACAGACACTATAATAGTATTTTAATGGTGTCAAATCGTTTTGAGTATACGAGTTGCATGTGACTAAATTCTTAACTGAGAATGAATAATTATTCCGATTAGAATAACCAATTCAAAATTTTCCAAGTAGTGCTACAATTTTCTTCGTATTTTGTGTATACTCTACTCTTACTGCTCCTCTAATATGATTTATCCCTCTATATAATTGCTTTCTCCCTTGTAATTAAATATGACAGACAATGCAGTTTTTTAAAAAAATTACTTTGTAAAAAAAGATCATCCAATACTTTACTTTTTCTTTTATATTGTACATTATTATGTTTGTTTATTCTGCATTCCTGTACTTCCGGCAAAATTCATTTTGATTTTTATTATTGTTGTCAATTTTATATGCAATTATAGTTTTGTCATTTGCATGTCTATTTGAAATTGATTACCGTGTAATCTTTTATTTCTTTTTCTTTTTTAATAAAGCTAATCTACATTTATACTGTCAGATAGGGACCACTTGAGCTCTAGAAACGGAGGGGTGGTCGAAATAAAAGATGTTAAATTCAAGTACTAGCAACAAATGCAAAACTTAAAGAGCCAGAAGAATGAAATTTGGTATGCATATTTGGAATCTAAAGTAAGAATTATTTTCCAATTTTCAGCCAACCTGTTTAAGGAGACAGTGAACTTTGAAATACGCAAAAATGGACGAAAAGGCGTACTTTGATTTTTATCGTTTCATCACCAAAATATATGTTTACATTAAATTAAAATAGTGTTACAAAATGTATTTTTCATTAAAATAAATATTTGAAAAGTTAAGAGGAAAACAAATACATTCTAAGGACTTTTCTAAAAATGACACTGTTATTAGAATGAAATATTTCTGAAGTGTTCCAGGTGTTTTAATTTTTGAAGAAATTAAATAAAATTGACATTAAGGATTTAGGTTAAACAGTAAAAGAAAATAAAGTATGATTTTATGTTTCGAGATTTTTTAGATAGTTAAAAGTCAATTTTAATTTTAAAAAACCAGTATAAAATTCCTATGAAAATTCAGTAAGTGTGCATACAAATACTTCTTCTTAATATTTAATTAGAATTACAAAATTATAAACAGTTTAGTTCCAAATAGATTTACTTTAGATAATAAGAAAAAAAAGTAGAAAAAAAAATAAAAAAATAAAATCGCCGTGATTATTTTGAAATTTTTAAAAATTATATATCTTTTCAGTTTTTACTAAAACAATTCCTTTTTTTTCCAAAATGTTTTTATAAAGAAATTCGGGTTTTTTATATTTTAATACAAATGTTTACAAAATTTCATATCCCTAAGTAAATAATTTGCAAAAATGTCTAATAAAATCTACAGTCCCCTCAAGGGTTGGTCGTCTGTCGGTTTGTACTTTCACGTGCGTGCAAACGCAATAACTTAAAAATGCAATAGTTTAGACATATAAAATTTAGTACGTGATCTTACTACTGGAATTATATATACTTATAATTTGTCTAAAGGATTGATAATTTGTCGGTCTGCACTTTAATATCCGTGTAAACGCAGAAATTCAAAAGCGCAGTTTTTTAATAAATCAAATTTCCTATATGATACTATTGGTAAAATAGTTAAAAAAAAGTTATAAAATTTTGGTTGGAAGTCGGTTGACAAAAGGGTGCCCAAAATTCTTCCTCGGTTTTCTGCACTCCATTTCAAGAGTCGGCCGCGAGACTGAAAGGGAAAAATATAATGCATTTCAGACTCAGTCACAAAAATCTATAATGAGTGTTCTTCATTGTGCAGCGCCACATAAAACCCGACACTCTAATTAATGTAAAAATAGAGGGAAGAATCTTTTCAGTTCTTATTTCGTAACTTTCGTTTTGATGTTTTCTGGCAAAAACTTCTAAAACTATTATTTGAAAAAAAAAAAAAAAAAAAAAAGAAATCCCCCCCTTCCCGCTAATTGCACTATTTGAAAATTCAGAGTGAAAATAACCGTTGATAAATTCTAATCTGATGGTCTTGCTTTTTCCTGTCATTCATTTTTATGTATTTTCAAAAATTTGCTTTCTATTAGTTTCAACTATGCATTTAAAAATAATTGATTTGAATATTTCTACCGAGCAGCGTGTTTGAATAAAGCATGAATAAAAACTCGCATCATTTCTGCACACATTAAACATCTAAAAAAAACAACCCGCTAATGCCCCCCTCCCCCACTCCATGGTTTTCTAAATATGGATGCTTGCGTACATTGATAGTCACGTGAATGTTTCAAAGCGGTTTATATTGTTTTTTTTTCAGGTGAAAAAAATCTGCCTTCAAGAATTTTTTTTTAGAACTCGTTTTATTTTGAGATGGTCGAAAAACATTGTTTTTCTAAATTTTTGATGATTGCGAACTATGAATCACGTAAGAAATGACGCTTTCCTGTCGGGTTGACACTAAGTGACTTAGAAAAATAATGTTGTCACATGACAATTTCTTTAATATTATTAGAACTGTTATATATAGAGAGGGTTCATCAGAAACTCTATTCACTCAGAGTATAGAAAATGTAAGAAAATAATCAAATAAATAGGCGTTAAACAAAGTTTAATTGATCGCCAAAATAGGTTTAACTATTTTAAAATACTCTCTAAGGTTTACCAATGGAAATAAATGACCATGTCTTGTAAAATTATTATTTCACAAAAAAGGTTTTTGGATAATTTTCAATTTTTTTAAAAAAAAAAACTTCTTTAATAATGATTTCATTTAGGCACCATGTCTTTTTTATTTTAAATATTTTTTAGAATGCGATGCACAGTTTAAAACAATATACTTTTAGGCTATTAAATTGAAACACATGTACCGAAACATTCAGCTGCGTTCCAATATTAAAATTAAGATAAAAAGTATGCTTTCTTTAGATATTAATTTTGATGTATGAATTTTTCACTTCCGCTTTCATTTCGTTGTACGAACACTTTAATGCTCCTGCGTTGCAATTTGTTTTGATCTACAAAATAAGTTTTTTTCTGTCTTATCAAATAACAAAGTTAAAGTTTTACAAAGTAGGCATTTCACATTAATATTTAACAGCCTAAAAAATCAATACCTTTTGGACAAGTTGGTGGCCAAGGATAAAGGCTGTAAACATGTTTAATGCTCATTTAGCTACCGATAACGGAGCTTATTTAGCTGCAGAGAAAATTCATAATTTATTTAGAATATGCAACTCCTTTCGTTAGTGGATAGCTGCATATTTTTTTTAGAGTATTCTTAACGAGTATGCTTCATATGCAAGAAAATAAAGAAGCACATTAATAACTTATTAATGCAAAATAACGGTTCTTTGATTGAACGCTGTAATTACAATGCGCTGATTAAAAATTTTTTGAGGTTGCTGAAAAATTCGCAGTTTTTTATTTATCTCTCTCTTTATGAATATTTCAATGTATCATGTCAAAACATCATTTCTTGAAGGGCCAAGTAACACGTGCTCGTTCAAGCTAAATTATACTTTTATTCATTTTTATTGTTTCATTGAATGAGTACATACAGATTTACAGCTTTAGTATTGCAAATGATTCAAAAAACTTTGTCTCGCATTTATTGTTAAAAAAATATCACATTTCCTATTTATTTCATTTCATATAGTCAAGTGCTCAAAATGGCATTTTTCTAGGTTTTATTTGCCGTAGTCATTAACTTGCTTTCTTTTTTAAAATCAGAGCTTTTGAAAATGCAATGGCAACACGTTATTAAAAGCTGCTTTTTGAGATGCCCGTGCTGATAATAAAATTTTTATTTTTCGCTTACGGATTTTTGTTGACGCCAAAAACCTGGTCCTCAAAACAACAGCATGTTCTGATATGATAAAAAACGATAGAAATATTTATCTCCATGATTATATACTGTGACATTCTCATAGAGATTTCTTTACCCTTAAAAGTATATTAAATGAGTAATGCAGTGAAAAATTAAAATATGAATGCCAATTGCTAAATTTCTCATGTGTTAGTACTTTTTCAAAAATTCTGCAACCATTCAATATTCTATGCATTTTATCCTCATTTTTTTCTCTCTCATTCCTTAAAAAACCGATCTGTAAAGATACTTGTAATATTTAAATAATTTCTAATCAAGGAAATTATGCCTCAAAATTATTTCACGAAGCACTGCGCCAATGAAATAAATTAGAATTAGGATGATACAAATCTCAATTAACAAGTAAAAATTATTCAATCTTTATCTAAAGAAACTTCAAAATACAAATTTATTTCAGGACAAGCAAAGAAGTATTAAAAAGTGTCGTGAAAGACTAAAAAAGAAAGAAAGAAAAAAAACTTCTAGCAGAATACAGGGAAAGAATGGACTCTAAACGAATTAATAAAAAATAAAAACAGAGCATCGCTCTGCATTTTTCTATTTTTGCTTTGCCAGCCCAACGGCAGATTGTGAATTAGCAACTATAAAGTCAAGCAGCGCATGCATAGAGCAGGTTTAACGTGCCCTGGACAAGAACAAAAAAAAAAAAATCATTCATCTCATTCTTAAAGGCGTAAGCGATCCTACACCCTGCCCCTCCCCACACACTTTCCCCAAACGATAAAGACGATGGAATGAATAGTTAGATGTTCGAAAAAGAAGTGTGCACGAAAGCCGCAGCAACGCATTTATCGCTTGGTTGAGAGTGATGTAACAGTAAAGCGTTCGAATTCGAAGGACGCGATAAGCAAAGCTTGCTCGCGGCTTGCAGACGATTCTTTTTCCGCTGTCAGTGCATCCTCGCACACACTTCACTAATTGAATTTTGTTTGCACACACATTAGATTGAAATGGCGGATAAGATGCAAACGTATCAATTCACCATCTTCACAATGCTTTTCGTGGGATATGCGTGCTACGCCTACAACCGAAAAAGCGTTTCCCTTGCCATGCCCAAGTTGATGGAGGAAGGCCTGGATAAAAATCAAGCAGGTAGGTATGAGTGTGTGTCCCTGACAGAAGGAGCACTTCTTATCCCCCCTTTCCCTTCTTCCTTTCTTTATCCTCGGCTATATCACCCCCTCCCCTTCCCGTGAAACTCTAAATTCAGTTCTTCAGTAGGTATCCGGGAACCTGTTTGTAAAAACGAGCAACAAAAAAGATAAATATTATTGTTTCTTATGCACTTTATATAATTCAAATTTGTTTTACTACAACATTTTGTATTGAGCATAACTTATTTCACTTTGAAAGGAATTATTTTCAATTTTGACATTTTGTATGTTGAATATTTATAAAAGAAATTTCAAACCTGAATGATCACTTATGGGATGCATATAATTAATATTTATTTGCATATCTATTACGGCAGAGTGTCATGAAATTGAGAAAAAAAATTATTATTTCCCTGATTTAATATTTATAATGAAATTTTAAATTAAAAATATGGAAGTATACGAAATGAAAAGTGTTAATTTTTATTATATTAATAAAAGTATAATTTTGGAAAATATACTTATTAAATTTATTTTTTACAAATGCTTAAGGAAAATATTGAAAATAGTTTAAACACTTTAGTGGATTTATCTCACACTTTGTACTTAAAGTATGAATGAAATATTAAATAAATACATTTATGCTTTAAGCAAGTAAAATATAAGTTATGTGTTATGTATTTAAAACCGCATCCTTAGCAATGATGAAATTCGCGCCCATCGCAACAGCCAATCATATGCGTGCATTTAAGAAAATGAAAGGGGCAAACAATGGAGAAATTCTTATTTCTCTTTTGCCATTGTAGTTAGAAATAAAATTTCAAATCGTTATTTGTTTTCTAATAGAACTAGTAACGTTTATTGAAATATTATTATCCAAATTAATGTTTGTATCGCAAATAATAAATCTTGTTCTTTCAGACTTTGATTTCATTCTACTGTTTAGTTACCAAGACTACGCATGTGTTATGCTTAAGAAAAGTTATATATTATTGATGTTTATAAATGCATTACATTATCTATAACTATCATATCACTATCTATAACTATAAAGGCATGCATACATTATCTATAACTATCAACATCAAGTTCTAATGAAATTTTATGACAATTAATTAAACTTTTGTCAATTATGGGATTGGGAATCAATTCCAAAATAAACATTTCAAGATATATTTCTAAATTAATTATTTTATCATAAAATATTTACTATGCGAAAAAAAAGTCAACTATGCGCTGCAAATTTAATATTTAACTGCAATCTGGCTAATTTATTGATGACGAAATCAAAAGTAGTCGAAAATTCGAACAAAGTAAAAGTGTAAGAAAAAATATAGCGGAAGATAATGACACTTTTGAAATCAAAAATATAAGTGGAGAGATAATTTTAATATTGTAGCAGTTTTCATAGATAATATATAAATAATAAGTAATTTTTATAAAAACGTGCTTGAATGCTATCATTTTAAAAATTATCAATTTTAAAAACAACATTTAAAACAAAAAGTTACTAATTTTAATAAAAAAATTATGTTGTTTTTAATGTAATAATTGTTTAATAAAACTTCAAAACATATTTTACATTTAAGATGTGATTTTTTTTAAACGACGAAAATTTTTTGTACCGCTTTTTTTAATTAAATATACCGAAAAGTAATTAAAATCTCCCGGTTATATGAAGAACATTAAAAAAATTATTCACTTATGACGGGTAAGGATACGATCCGGACGTAGTTACCATAATTCAAAAAAGGAAAACATTTTTTTAAAAATAATCTTTTAGTTTTCGCTTTGAACAACAGCAACAAATTCAAATATTCATTATTAACTGGAGATTCCAAAGTCCAGAAAATTCCTCCAGGATTTTTGAAAAGTTCGAAACAAAAACGCCCGAATTATCCATTTTCACTTGTATGCAATAATGAAATCGAAATAAAGAAAATGGTACTTCACTCTCGGCTGTATAACTTTTGCGAAATAATTCTGTTCTGAACTTCGAGAAAACGAACAATATCACATTGCGTAAAAGTTTTTCTGAAAATACAACAGTAAAAAAAAGTATATAATGATTTAAACCAATGATTGCCGAGCACCAGTTACAACACTTGATAACTAGATGCGTGGGTCATTTAAAAAGGCATTCGCTCTAAATCCATTGCATTAGGAAGTTTTGTGTTGTAATCGAAGAACGACAGAGCTCTTCAAATAATAACACTTGTTTTCTTTATTCAGCTGATAAGGGAATGGCGTTTGCGTTTCAGATAAAGGGAAACGGGTCACTGCTCGATGTATATTTAACATTTATCTGAAGACAAGATTTGTTTTTGTTGTTATGAATATGGTGAGGGAAATTAAAAAGCCAACAAAAGGGTTTTTTTTTTTCTTCTCTTTACTTCTACGTGTGATATGAACAGTACTTGGGTCATTTTGAAGTTTCAAAAAATAATTTCAGAGTTCAGAGTTTTTTATTTTCTAGTAAAGTATAGAATAAATACATGTTTTATAGAGAAAGTACTGAAATTGCCAAAAAATGTGACGAATCTAAAAAATTAAAAAATTTGACGATTTTGACGAATCTCATCGTTTTAGAACTTCATGAGTCGAAAACACTTTTTATCCATTATGTTTGTCTGTCTGCCTGTAACAACAACAATTTTTTTAAAAGGTTTTTTTGAATCGATCATAATTGGTATGTGGCCTACACACCAAATTTGTAGATTTTTAACAAAGTTTGAAAATAACCCATTAAGAGGAAGACAGTCTATCCTGCTGTTCGAATTGATATTTATAAAACGCTATTATAGATGGTATAGAAATTGAGTTAATTACTAACTGTCGAATGGCAGAAGTCAAATATAAATAAAAGGTCGGGCGAATTCCAGACTTCTTCATTCATTAAAAATTTTGCAACTGAACTAAATCAAAAGCTTCGTACGACTGATTAGAAATGTTTTGGTGATAGTTAGCCAGTCTCCAAAGTAGACATTCAGACAGAGAAAAGAAGACACAAAAGAAATCAAGAAGCAGGCTTCGAGCAAAAAGTTCTATCAAGTGCAAAAATAGGCTTAACCATTGCCAAATAAGTAGTCGTGATAAGACTTAACAATAATCTATGGTTTCTCGCTATGTATGGAAAAATTCCGCCAATCCCCCCCCCCCCCAAAAAAGTCGGCAATCATGGGTGTATTCTAGAAATGATAACAAACGGTCTTTTAACTTGCACTAAAATTTATATTTGGCTTGAAATCGCTCCTATTTTTTTTAATTTTGTAGGCCGGATATCAATTTTACGTCTATCCGTAATCGTTATGACTTGCCTTTGGAAACTACTACTCATAGCTTTCACAACAATTGTATTATTAAAAAAGATTTTTGTACTGCTTTGAGATGCAAAATAAGACTGTTTTAATGAGATAAATTTCATTTTTGCTCACTTTTTCATTTAACTTCAGTAATATTATTTTTAATACACAATAATTTATACAAAATCTAAAAAGTCATTAATATAGGTGAACGGACTAGTCACCTAAGGCGGTTATAATTACAAAATTACCAAACGAAGAGAGCTGGATGAATGAAATACCGTACACAGATTAAACATCTCTAATGTGGACAGCTATCAAATTTTGAGTCATCCAACCAACATTTGGATATCTGTGGATTTGTCTTTTAGAAGCGATAATTTAAAAATGCGCTAACTTAAATATATCAAATCTAGTATGCAATTTTTTTAACTGCAATGATAGTATGCAATTCATATGTTTGTATCCAATTTTCATTTCAATAGATTGAAAAAAAAAACCGCCACTAAAATAAAAATTTTATTTTTACAAAAGAGTATGGAGAAAAATTGCGATTAGACCGCTGACTTATAATCTCATTTTTTCTAATATCTGTAATTTTTCAAGAGAAAAGGATCATTCTTGATTGCAACTAAAATAATTTTTTTTAAACAAATAAATATTTTACTGTTTTTACGTTGAAGGAGCAGCAAAATGCAAGAAAATGAATGAAAGAATCAAAACGTGCAAATATTTTTTTCTCCCTTGATCATGAGTGACAGCACACTTATGAACAAGTGATAAATTTAAAAAATAAATTCCTACTTTTGGTATTAGAAAAAATTTAGGAAGTTAAGAACATTTTTATTTTAGGTACTTTTTAATAAACAATTACAATTGCCGTTCTCGTGTTCCGCTTAACAACGGAAGGAGGGGGTGCAATAGCTTCTGAGGGTATGGACCCAGAGCACCCGAATAACGATCACCTTTGACTCAGTACCCCCAGTGGTATAACTCCCGAAATCAAGAACTTTGTGGCCAGGTTCGAACACGCGGCACAAAGGATACGAATACTATCAGCCTAAAGATTGCACCAATAGCGAACTAATAGAAAGGCGAGAAAATTTGTTTTTTTATTAACTAACTAGCCGCCTTTGGCGACCAGTCGGTTCGCCAGTATTAACGCTCGCTAAAATTTTCATATAATCTTTTATGTAGCTGTGTCTCATAACAGGTTTTTCACCAAAATATTTTTAAACCAAATGAATTTTGATAATCATATAATTCATTTATAGTATTATTTTCTTCAGATGTTCTGTTCATTGTACTACTTATCTTTCTCTTTCTATCAGAGCAATGATTGTCCCGGAATTGATAATTCCTTTACATGGTGGAGGGAAAGGTCTAAAATTCTACGTTTTTATAGAATAATGAGATTCAAATGTTCATCAATGTAAACACACTAAACAAATAAAGACACAGTTGGTTTTCAAGAGATACGAAAGTTTAAAAACAGCTTGGAAAATTCCGCTCACAGAGGAAATAATGGTGACACACAGACGCCCTTCTTTTCATTCTTTTTTTTCTTCCCTGCCCAGACTTTATTTTGAGCAGGCATAGATTAAATATTCATACCGACTAATAATAAAAGCAACTATTTTCTTTCTTTTTTAAACATCTCGTTATCTATAAATGAAAACCAACTGACTTCGCGTATTTCTTTCTAAACAAATCATAATTTATTACTTCCTGTTATCTAACTCAGTTGGAGTGGGAAAAGGAAATGAAGATTTTTGGCGGGAAAGTAAGAAAAGTGTCGTTTTAACTATTTTCCTCGCTGTTTTTTCATTTTTTCTCTCCATAAGAACCATCCTCGTGTCTTAACGAAAATATTTTTAAAAAAATTTGCCGAATCGGTCAAGCCGTTCTCCAAATTTGCGCTTAGCAACGCATTTCGAGTTACATTTTTATTAATATAAATAAAAAATTAATGAATCAATATTTGAAAAAACTGTTAACATCAAATGTTATCTACTACAAGTTTAAAAAATTTACTTGAATTTCATTAGATGAATAAAAAGTATTTTATTAACGATTGAAAATTTGAACTATATATATATATATATATATATATATATATATATATATATATATATATATATATATATATATAGAGAGAGAGAGAGAGAGAGAGAGAGCTAATAGTAGGAATTGAAAAAAGTTAACTGATTAATGATTTTTTAGATATAAATTTAATGCAACATGAATGGTATTACGTATTTTAAATCAAACTCTGTAAATACAACTCGTTTTTACTTTCTGCATTACGAATGATGACTAGAGAAGTTGACCTCGAGATGTTGACAAATTCCTCATTTTTAACCTTCCCAAGTGCGAAGTTTTTATTCCTCGGTTAGTCCATTTATGAAGGCTCTAACTCAATATCACAAGCAGCTACGCACACTAAAAAAACAAAACATCGATGCTTAGTTCTTTAATTGAAATTGCAGCTTTTGATTAGCAAAAATTATAGATAAGTTTACAATTATCTGCGAAATTAATTTAACTATTAAGTTCTGTCAGTAATATTTAATAGTAATTAGGAAAGGGAACGTTTAATTATTGAAGGTAAAAGCTTGATTATAATCATCCTTATTTTTTAAAAATCTTTTCATATATAGTGAATTATAAAATACAATACTGCGTGTAAGTAAACAGCTATCAGTTTAGTATATTATGAATTAGAAATAGTTGAAGATTTGTTTTGAATCTTTTTTTTTATTTCCTAAAAATTTAAAAATTTGCCTACTTTTTACGAAAAGATATCAAAAGCTTAAAGGAATTAGGAGGAGCGTGATTGCGAAAGCCATCGAAATTTAATTTTTTAATAAAATCAAATTTATTTCTGATGTAAAATATGGAAACTATATGTGATGTTTTTATTTTAAATCATCACATGGGTTTCATGAAGTATTTGTTTTCAAATATCTAAGAGGTGATGCATAACAATGCGAAAATTTTCTTGTTCTTAAAATCGATTCGTTTAGAAAAACCATTTTGAGTAAGACTGTACCTAAATTAGAGTAAAATATGAATAAAAGTTTAGTTATTACAGTGAATTTATTTTCATTTGAATTAAACTAAAATATTTATTATTATGAAATTTTTTATCATTAATTTTTTATTATATTTCTTATAATTAAATTATTTTACTTATTATAAATAACATCATATAGATGTATTAGTAACAGAAATAAGTAAAAATAATTTTGGTAAATTTTAATAATTATAGATAGATTAATATGATAAATACATAATATTAATATTATAGTACAAAATTTCATGTATAAAAACTTATAGAATTTTATAAATGTGAATCTAAATTCGTAAAAAAATAAGTTTTTGCGAAAAATGCAAATAATTGTAACTTTTATCATACAGACTTCTGTTGTGAATATTTTTAAAAGTCAATTTTTGAATTAACGGCTTTTGTAACCTATATATATTGTAATTTTCCAAATCAGTAAAATGCCCCAATTTTATGAAATTCAAATTAAAAAATCAATTTTTTGAACGTTTGTCCAATTTTTCTTTAATGCCAGATTATTTCCTCATCTTAAAAAGTTAGGTAAAAATGCTATATGAAAAACGAAAGACAATGGAAAAGCTTATGCTATGACAAAGGTTTAACAAGTCATGATGGTGAGATTAATTAACATTTGTAGCAGTTTCATAATTACTCTTATCTTCTCTTTTGAATACTAGATGGCGATGCGTGATTAAGTACGCATCCTATAGGTCATTGGGGTTGTGAGTAGAAGAGATGATAGCACTGTTCTGTTAAGCTGCGCGCGGAAATGTCTTGTTTTGTGTGTGAGTGTGGTTATTAAAAATGTTTCTGGAAACATGAGTCCTGTTGTTTCCTGCACGGACTCTAATAATCTACATTCCTTTTTAAATATTTTATTTTATTACAAATTCCCATTTATTTATTAAAGATTTAAAACAGTTTTCAGAATATGTTATGAAAACGTAAAATCGTTCACTTCTCTTGTTTCAGGCTTCAAATCATCAGTCAGTAGCTGCGTATCACCAATCTTAGAATTTTGATTAATAACTTGTAATGAAATGCGGTCGTAAAAAATACAAAAAAGAATAATTCAGCTTTGATGTTTCGTGTGTGCTATGAAACACATTTCATGGTTTTCATAATATCTCAGTTCAATGTAATTTTTTTTTTGGTTCATCAAAAAGAATAATAGGTACTTTTCTGTTTTTTCTTGGCCCCAGCTGAAAATTGCTTTAAGAAATTGGCAGAATTCTATATTAATTGGCGATTTTTCATTGGCCCCCGGCTGACATAAAAGTACCGGATAATAATATGAAATAATTTTGAAAATTAGTGAACTTCAAAAAAACTTTTATAATAATACTTTGAAAATTAAATATTTGTTGAATTTTCTAGATAACAATATAATTTTATAAAAAGTGCGCTTTAAACAGAAGTCTATTCAATGTACTTAAATAAATCGAATCTTCATGTTTTGTTCATAAGTATTGAAAAAATAACCAAAATGGAATATTAGTACAATAAATATAATAAATATATTTAATAAATATAGTAGATATAATATATATAACAAAAATTAATGATAAAAAATTAAAAATGATACAATTTCATTTAATAAATGAAAATATTATTATAAAATATTCTTAAAAGCATTATTATAACGTAATAAATTTAAAAAAAACGACATATTTTTATTTTAAAGGCAGAGGGAATTTTTAAAGAGTTTTCCTGGAAAAAAAATCCTTCCTCCTATTTTAATAACTTTTTTAATTTAACTCCAAAAAATGGCTTATAGATGATGTTGCATACTTTCTTATTCTAACACTAATTGCAAAGAATATTAGTAACTGACAGAATGAGCCTATGACTGAAAAGTCTGACCTTGGGAATGTTCGAAATTCAATATTTGGTGCTTTGAAAGAAGATGATCTCAATAAGATTGATTTGACTTGATCTACCTTCCGAAGTCTGTGGCAGCCCAATATATTCACAACATTGGTCGACCCCCCCCATATAAAAAAATTGCAGTTTGGACATAAATTATTCTGTTGCTGTTAGTGGCACTTGCCATAGACAAGCTTCACCGAGGCATCAGCGAGTTTTAAGCCGAAAGAAGCTTCTCTTGTTTTGAAATATCACTAACTAAGGCCAAGAGTACGACTTAGTTATACACTCATCACAATCGCTTGCACAGCCCCTTTTTACAGGAGGCACATTCATACAACTTACAGATAGAACACAGAAGAACAACCATGCCCGAACCGGAACTCGAACCAGGTATACCCAGCTCTTGCTACCCTTATACCAGGACGGCAACATTTAAATTACTGTGATTTGTCTACAGAAGTTTGCCCAAAATTAACCAATAATATCTGTTCAAGCCCCATAAAAATTGCAATTCAAAGACGTTGGCTTCCTGTATTTCTCCATACCAAAAATTTAAAGCGGAATGAAAGTTCTTATCCAACATATAGTAACCTTATAATTTAAGGTTTTATGGTGCGACAGGAGAGAGCATCACCTACTTTTTCGCCAAGGATATTTAGCGAAGATGTCTTCCTCTTGGATATAAGACGCAAGAGCACGGGGAGTTGACTATTTTGAAAAGTGTGCCAATGGGGTGATGTTCGGTTTCATTGTCTATTTTGCTTTTAAAGTGTATTCTTAATTGTTCAGCAGCTTGCCTATACAAAAATGTGTCTTTTATCATCAAAACATGTTTGATTATAACATCAAAACGCACATTCAGTAACTGAGCAATGAAAAATAAAGCATACTTAAAATTCATCTTTAGTTTTTCTGAAGAGAGGAAACATTGTACGGAAATAAAAATGAATATCAATAATTTGAGAGTGATGTAATTTTTTTTTCTTTGTGCTGGAGTTGGTAAGAATAAATGCTCACGTTTCGATTGATTTTTAATTCAAAACCATTTGAAATTCATAAAAACTTTCTATTGACAGTTTAAACCTTAATTAACTATGAGCCAGAAAAGATCATATCTGGTGGAATGTTTTGTTTTTCAAATTGTTCTGAACGATTTTTTTAACCTGTACGTAAAATGCATCAAGCATTTTGCATATATTATTTTCGCTGTTCCACATTTTTTTTTAGTTTCGTCATAAAACTAAAGAATCGAATAAACATTAATAAGGAACTAGACAGACTTCCAATAAACTTCCTAACAACGTGGTAACAACAAATGTGGTGAAATTGCTACAACCCAAATTTCTTGTCTTTTTACTTTCCGTCTAGAAAGTATAGTAATCGTCACAAAAATCCGAACTATAGATTTTAACGAATCTTTGAGTTTCAGAAACGAGTTCGAAAAACATACTTTTGGCATTATCCCAAATCAAAAGCGCTTTAAGCTAGACTGAAGAAGCCTGGTAAATAGTTTTCACACCAAATGTATAGATTTCTGGCAAAGTTTGTGGGCCTCGGTGGTTTGTTTGGTGGTAAGATCTCGACTTACCACCAGGCCACCTATTCTCGAACCCGGAACAAGTGGGTTTCAGGTTCGAGACCCGATCCCAATGAAGAATCGTCACGTAAGCGGGTCTGTTGCACGTTCGATTCGATTAAGATAAACGTGGTTCCGCTGGTGTATTGTGGAAGCTTGGAGAAAGGAATGATAGCTCAGGTGTCGTCCTCGTCATGCTTGTTAACTTCAAAGAAGGCAAACGTTTTCCTGCTGGTGTGGTGTCGAAAGATGGGGCGAAGAGATGGGTTCCATGTCAGATGCCGTCCTCGTCATCAGACCGCATTTCACAATTACCAAGTCCATCCATAAATAATCCTATTTTTATTTCAAAAACGGGACGCTCATAGGACTAAATTATACTTCGTATGTGAGAAAGTAGAAATCACAAAAGTTCTTTAATCAAACAATTAAAAAAGAACACCGATGCTTCAAAAATCCAATCAGGTAATCTGAAAGCTTAGAGATCCATCCAAATACCATGAATCGATTTTTTAAATGTATATTCTAGTGTTTTCTCTTTGTATGCATGATCTGTGAGGAATTAAAGAAGTATGAAATACGCTCTCTCCCTTTGGCAGCTGTTTAATTCCATTCTGTTGAATTAAAGATTAATGTTAAGGTAGCAGGTGGAAAAGCGGCCATAAAGCGGCTCGAACTGATCGAGGCACTTGGGGTTATTCAACTAATAAAAGCTGTGTATCTCCTTTCCTATTTGAAAATAATGCTAAAAGAAAAAGGCTGATTCGACTCTAGAAGTGTGAACATTGCACAGACTATTTCATAAATTTGGAGCCCTTTTCAACATTATTAACTCTCAACTAAATTGAAGATGAAAAGATGCTTTTGCTCAGAAGGACGGAACTGAAATGATATTTTTTGTCACAATTGTAGAAATCATTTTAAAATTCACAATAACCAAATTGCTTCATACTTTTTAATCTGTTAAAAAATATAGCATAATCATTTTTTAATTGAAATCCTTATTTTGAAATAACCTGTATAATTGTACAATGCATGTAAGTGTTTCTCATGTTACCGTAATAAAAAGGAATGTTTCCTCTAAACTTGCACAAAATAGACATACGTTATTATCAGCAATCTACCAATTAACTTTTTAAATTGAAACTGTATGAAAAGAAGTTTTCAAGACGAATTACTTTACAGCCCAACAATAACCATAACGGGAAAGCAAGCCACAAAATGACCTTTCAGTTTGTCAGCATTGAACTTTCAAATTCTTATTATTTTAAAAATAATTTATCTAATGAAGTAATAAAAAACGATATTTGAGTGCTTCAAAATTGTCCTTATATGAAAAAAAGAAGGAAAGTAAAGCAAACTGTGTTACTGGCAAGGCATATTTTAATCTATCTTATAATTTCAAGCATTTCTTTCCATTAAAATTTTGATTTACAAAATGTCGGATAATCCATTTCACCGTTCATTTAGAGATTTGAAAAAGAAAAACTGAAATCCGAATTTTATTTTTGCGATCACACGACCTTCGCATTTTAACGGTTCATCCACTCATACACACGCAAAAAAATTATGAGTCAGAGATGTTTTTTTTATCTTATACATTTTTCTTTTTAGATTTTAGTACATAATAATTTTCTCCTCTCTTGTTGAAATTACAAAACGCTTTAAAGCTTGTTAAATGTCTTTTGAATGACCCTGTACTATTTTGTAAAATATGTATCTTTCTAATAAATGCGTATCTCATTGCTATCATCTGCACTCTAAAGCCAGGGCTCTGGGCTCTTATCACGTGTGTTACGAGATGGATTTGCAGCAAGGGGAAATGCAGTAAGATGACTGCCTCTTTGTTGTGAAAATAATAGCTACATGTTATGATAAGATTGACTAATTGATTGATTTAAATCCCTTTATCGGAAAGGGAGAAAAGGTAGCGTCTCTTCTGGAAATTGATATCACAAATGAAATGAATAATTACTTATTCGGTGTTCTATGAATAGAAATACTTATAACCTTTTGGCGTTTTGTCATGAGATGGCAGACATTGGAACAAGGCACATCTGGCAACGACGCCGCGGAGATATTATTTGCGTCTCCGGTATTGAAAGGGAACAAGGGCTCATCATGACACGAAGTGTTGGCACCTAAGCACAGTTTAAAAAAGATAGTGAACGTGAAACATTGCATACTTTTTACGTAAATGATATTTCAAATATTAAAATATATTGGTTCAAAAATAAACCTTTAAGTCTTGCAATAAATAAATAGTGATTTTGTGGATGTAGTTTCGACAGTAAAAATAATTTGGAAATTATTTTTGGAAAACAATACAAGGTAATCTGTATATCCCAAATATAAATGAAATAATCTGCTTATTTCAAATAATATGGGCAACAAAAGAAGCAATCATCTAGCGACAGCAATTGAACCAATTACGAAAATTTATATTTCATATGAAAGCTGACAACCCCAAACGTGTCATCGTCTTTCCCTCTTCAATGCTCTTAATTGCGCCGCTTATTATATTCAATTAAATTTCATATCGTTTTTGAAAAAAAGGTATGCATAGTTTGAAAATAATGTAGGTTTTAAAAATAGTTTGATGCAACTGGCATCTTTGTTTTAATTTAACGTTGTAAATACGAAAAGGTTTTGGTAGTGGGGTAAACACCAAAAGGCTTTTAAATGGGAAAAGGTTATGATATTTTATATAAAATATTTGTAATGTGATAACATTATAATATAAATATTGGATAAAAAATTGGTAAGGTTTTCTTTCTTGATTAGTTATTTATATTTCTTCATTGAAAGTAAGACCACCTGATTAAAATCTTTTGAGCAGAATATCCGGCAGGATGCCCAATTATTCGTCGAAACATTTAATCTGTTTTTTAACGGTCGCCTGCTTCCTAATAATACGAAAATACCCCTCACTTCCCTGGTATTGCTTAGATGGGCTATTTTTGTTATGAAACCACACCGCTCTAATATGCGCTAAATTTTTTGTCATTATAAAATGGAAGGAAACAAAACCCCGACTGTATAACATTGTGTTCTGCGGAGCCCCTGGAAATACTGTGCGAAGACTTTATTGTTGGCCGGTCGGAGTGTCTCCGCTCTTTCTTTCTGTATAACATAGTAGACTTCACAAAATTTGGGATGTTATTCATTCGTACTCAAGTGGTACTGCATACTGCGAGTTTAACTTTGAAATACATGCCACATATCATCGATGAATTGAAATAGGTTTTCAAAAATAAGAATTTATTAATTTACGGCACAGCAGAAAACAAGTAAACTTGTGGGAAACTTGGTGAACTTCTGTCTGTAAAATTCGGGCAGATTCAATTTTAAAATTAAATTTGAAGCATAAATCATTTTTAATTTTCCAAGATTGGATGAATTTTCTTTCTTTTGATATTCGTTATTACTAAGTACCTTTATAGAAAAATTACATAACTGACGTCCACCAAGGATTGCGTAGAAAAATATATTTAAAATTTTGTCTTCATTAATGTGCTTGTTCAAGTTCAGAAATGTCGCTAAAGTGTTTATGACATCTATCTAATCTAATATCAATTTTATGATTAGTTTGATTACTTAATTTATAAAAGGAATTAAATAATTATATCCTCATAATAAAAATTTCAAAATTACCTGAAGACAAAAAAAAAAAAACTATGGAAGGGTTAAATACCTTCATCTATTGAGGCAATTGTCGCAGATTCTGAAAGGAAACGCAATTATAATTTTCTTAATATATTTTTTGTTCACAGTCTCATTCTTTGACGAAAATGAGCGGGTAGCTTCTTATAGAAACGCGGTTATTCGTTTTTTTTAAAAAACTTTTTTAAGATTTTGATTGGCAGCCAACTTTGGCTTGCCATTAATGATAGAATATTCAAGTTCCTCGACTAAAGTGATGGAAGAGTTTCGATTTCTAGATTTTGACATTCGTGAATGTATCATTTTATTTACTTTTTGAAAGGAAAAACAGCGGAAGAGGTATCTCTTAACCTTTTTGACAACTTCCCTGCAAAAATGGGATCCCACCTCATAAAATTTTAGACCTTGATGCGAGCCATGAGCTCTGCGAGAGATCCGATTTTTGTTTTCGGAGTTACAAACATGAGCGTTTTATGCTTTGTAGTGCAGTAAGGAAAACAGATTATACATTTTGGATGCCTTTTTATCGAATAAAATCAAAATTTTACACGAAATTATAGTTTAATAGCAAAATCTCTTATTAAATTCTTTTAATATGAATCACAGTATTTTTGAATTTCAGCGTATTCATGCATGTGAATGTACAGACCGACAGACGATCTCGCTCTTTCTGTATTTGATTGAAAATTTGGCTTGGTTTTACCCTTCAGAATTGTATACCACATTTTATCCACCTGGCTCAATACGTTTTTTAGTTATTATTTTATTTGTATCGGACAGTCAGACAAATTTTTTATAGATGTATTTTGTTCAAAATTTCATAGAAATCTACCAATGACTACATAAACCAGGTTTCATTAGTCTGTTTCTATTTTTCATGAATCGCCTTCACAGGGAGACAGACATAATTTTCATTTTCATTTTTTAATGAATTAAAATTTCAAACAAATCACTGAGAGATGCGCAGTACCACCTCCTAAGATGTGTATGTGCCAAATTGGGCAGACATGGGTCAATCTGTCTGACTCGTAGAGTACCAACATATGCATTCACACATTCATCTTTATTATTGTTTGAGATATATCAATTTTTTTTGCTTAATTTTTAAGAAGTAATGTCTTTAAGTGATTCAAGAGCGTCTGTTTTTACAGGGCTGATCATTAGCTGTCAAAACGTGGCATATGCCATCAGCAAGTTCCTAGGCGGAATCTTGTCGGACCGCATAAGTGCTCGCATCCTATTTTCAGTGGGGCTGACCTTCTGCGGACTGGTCACTCTAGTCTTCGCCACTTCCTCCACGGTACCAGTCTTCTCCCTGCTTTGGTTCCTCAATGGATTTGGACAGGGCTGTGGGTGGCCTGCCTGTTCCAAGATCCTCAGGCAGGTAAGAACAAGTTCTCTAAAAATGACAGACCAGTTTTACTTATATGAACGATATTGAATGTAATATCATCAGTCAGATCGTTATATTTTCAGTGCATTCAGAATTCATTCTTTTCTTGGGAGTATCGCCCTCTTCAACAATGAGGCAAGGGTTGGACTGAACTAGGTTGATTGTGTGCTAAAATGCTCTTTACATACAGACACGAGCTGCAGGCTACTCGCGAAGATGATCAGTTTTTTTAATCTTAATAAGCCGGATTTCCACGATAGGCAAATGAATGGGCGAGAGACGCGCAGGAATCTCTTGAACCAACCTGGCAGAAGCCTCGCTTTGTTTCGCTGCACGCAATCAGTTGGTGTGGCAGAAGAGGAAGAGGCTAACGGTTTATTCACTTAAAAGATATTATTTCCAACTTAATGAATATATTTTTTATTTATAATGTAAATTTAATGAAAGCAATTTTTTTAAAAAATAATTTTTTTATTAGTATGCCAAAAAATAAAGTTTTTGTATTTTAATTTATTTCCATTTTTCAAAATCTTAATTTGTAAACCCTTATTATAAACTTTATGGAATCGTGAAATGAAATTTTTGGTTCATTAGTTTTCTGTTTTCAGTTTTTGATTTATAATTTGTTGTTACTAATATTACCTCGATTTCGGTTTTTCAATTTCAGGTTTGAATCCTGATTTTATATAAAAAAAGTCTCATCATCAGTGTTGGATCATTATATATTTTTAATAACATTGAAAGTACAATGTTTACCACGATATGGCGCTGAAGCAACAAGAGGAGTGATGCTAAATGCCAATCTCATCATTTGATCTTTTTTTTAAAATCAAAATTACGAGATCCGTCCATATTGGTCATAACATTTTAATACTGAGATTTATGTTAATAAACTAAACTTCCAACCAATTTTCACTTCAAAGTGGCGAAAATCGTATGAAATGGAAGCTTAACCTACCGGGTATTAAAGTATAATTATTGAGAACATATTAATGTACAGAATTTCAAAGGATTGATTTTATAAAAATTCAATTATGAAATTTTTGCTTTATAAACAGGGAATAGACCAAGTTAAATAAATATATGTTGAAATTAGCTAAACGTCTGGCACATTTTTTAAATAAGAAGTATTTAGCTTAAGCTTATATAAATCTCTTTTTTCATATTGAATTGTTCCCACCCTTTATACCCTATTGAAATGCACTCTATTTCTAATTTCAAGACTAATTCTGATTAAATAAAGAAATTTAATATTTGCAGCGATGAAGATGATTGCTACCATGTTTTTGGATATGATAGTTGAAACAAAACTGTCGGCTAATTTACTAAAGTTTGTGATTACCCAGTCACACTTTTCCATTTCGGTATAGATTTGGTGAATACTTGTTTAATTGTTCTATGATGTGTTTTAATTAACGTGCTGTGAGAAGTAACCAGAATTATATTCTGGTTTCTTCTCACTTTTCGTTTTAAGTATTGGAATTTTTCTTAGGAATAGAAAAATATGGAGATTAACCGATAAAATAATGATTGGAGAACCAATATTATTTTAAAACATCTGCATCAGATTCTTAGGACATGATTTGCATCTGCTTGCCAAACATTGCCGAATACGAGTACACATGAATAGTCAAAGCTCAGACAATGAATATTACCTGAGTATTATGATATTATTTTACATGAGCTGGAGAGTTCTACTTTGTATTAAATTTACTCAAAATCGATTGAAATTTAAAGTTCTATATGCAGAACTATAAATTTCATCTCACTACCTTATTGCGTTTTTGAATTAATACGCGAGAATACTCGTTCACGTATTTTCTAAAAACGAAAGTTTTGAGAGAGAACTTATTATTCAAGGAAGTAAGGAAAGATATGATAACTATCTTTTGCAGGATAATTTGCGGCAAAAATTAAACATATACTGAAAAAAATAACTAATTCGTATAGCATATTTCTTACAACTTTCAAAACAAATTTCCTCTTTTTTAATTATTAATCCTTGGAATTCGGATGCCCCCGAAAATGCCTACAAAACTGCAAAAAGCCGAACATGAAGTTTTTTTGGTGAAAAGAATCCGCTCGTGCAATTATATTTTTTTGCCTTCTAAAGTATTGAATATGGTGTCTTCAGTTAATAATTACATATTCCATTATTTTTCTGTATGTAAGTTGTTTATTAGTGGTTATTTTGCTTTTAATATAATGAAAGGCAAAAGACGTTCATTGTTGTAATAAAACTTTTCTTCTTATGCCCTTATTTTCGAAAAGTAATCGCGATTTAAAATGTTTACCTCTGCTATACTTTTTATATTTTGTGCTGTGATTTTAAGTAGTGAATGTCTTAGAATAGCTCCTGTTTAAGCTAGTTTATCAATCATTTTATTTGTTGAATTTTATTTTGCGTATCAGCATGAAATTAAAATGCATATGGGAGGCGAGTTTTTAATTGAAAATTTGCAATTGAAGTTGATTTTAAAAAATTAACTTTAGTTTTATACATGGTGTCTTACTTTGAGGTATTTGCTCTTACCTGTTGTCCAAAAAGCGGAGTTTAACGAATGGAAAGCTCCTAATCCTCCACTCACCCTAGAGAAAAAAAAGCATTGGAAATAAGCCAGAATTTTACGTGATTCTTTTATCGTGGCGGATCACTTTCTTCAAAAGAAAATTCCTTCACTTTTAGTCTTGATTACACTTATGGACTTATCACATTGTTATGATATTCTGTACTACAATCAAAATCATAGAAAA